>OX392505.1:150000-637500 GCA_947623375.1 Apotomis capreana
ACAGATACAGATACAGATACAGATACAGATACAGATACAGATACAGATACAGATACAGATACAGATACAGATACAGATACAGATACAGATACAGATACAGATACAGATACAGATACAGATACAGATACAGATACAGATACAGATACAGATACAGATACAGATACAGATACAGATACAGATACAGATACAGATACAGATACAGATACAGATACAGATACAGATACAGATACAGATACAGATACAGATACAGATACAGATACAGATACAGATACAGATACAGATACAGATACAGATACAGATACAGATACAGATACAGATACAGATACAGATACAGATACAGATACAGATACAGATACAGATTTTTATTAGTAAAATTTATACATTTTACATGTCATAATTTTTTAAATTTGATCATTATTAAAATTAGATTTTTCATTACAATAACAAAAGATGCTAAGTTACAGATGCAGGTACAGGTACAGGTACAGGTACAGGTACAGGTACAGGTACAGATACAGATACAGATACAGATACAGATACAGATACAGATACAGATACAGATACAGATACAGATACAGATACAGATACAGATACAGATACAGATACAGATACAGATACAGATACAGATACAGATACAGATTTGTTTGCTAAAATTTATACATTTTACATGTCATAATTTTTAAATTAGATCATTATTAAAATTAGATTTTTCATTACAATAACAAAAGATGCTAATATACAGATACAGGTACAGGTACAGGTACAGGTACAGGTACAGGTACAGGTACAGGTACAGGTACAGGTACAGGTACAGGTACAGGTACAGGTACAGGTACAGGTACAGGTACAGGTACAGGTACAGGTACAGGTACAGGTACAGATAACAGATACAGATACAGATACAGATACAGATACAGATACAGATACAGATACAGATACAGATACAGATACAGATACAGATACAGATACAGATACAGATACAGATACAGATACAGATACAGATACAGATACAGATACAGATACAGATACAGATACAGATACAGATACAGATACAGATACAGATACAGATACAGATACAGATACAGATACAGATACAGATACAGATACAGATACAGATACAGATACAGATACAGATACAGATACAGATACAGATACAGATACAGATACAGATACAGATACAGATACAGATACAGATACAGATACAGATACAGATACAGATACAGATACAGATACAGATACAGATACAGATACAGATACAGATACAGATACAGATACAGATACAGATACAGATACAGATACAGATACAGATACAGATACAGGTACAGGTACAGGTACAGGTACAGGTACAGGTACAGGTACAGGTACAGGTACAGATACAGATACAGATACAGATACAGATACAGATACAGATACAGATACAGATACAGATACAGATACAGATACAGATACAGATACAGATACAGATACAGATACAGATACAGATACAGATACAGATACAGATACAGATACAGATACAGATACAGATACAGATACAGATACAGATACAGATACAGATACAGATACAGATACAGATACAGATACAGATACAGATACAGATACAGATACAGATACAGATACAGATACAGATACAGATACAGATACAGATACAGATACAGATACAGATACAGATACAGATACAGATTTTTATTAGTAAAATTTATACATTTTACATGTCATAATTTTTTAAATTAGATCATTATTAAAATTAGATTTTTCATTACAATAACAAAAGATGCTAAGTTACAGATGCAGGTACAGGTACAGGTACAGGTACAGGTACAGGTACAGATACAGATACAGATACAGATACAGATACAGATACAGATACAGATACAGATACAGATACAGATACAGATACAGATACAGATACAGATACAGATACAGATACAGATACAGATACAGATACAGATACAGATACAGATACAGATACAGATACAGATACAGATACAGATACAGATTTTTTTGCTAAAATTTATACATTTTACATGTCATAATTTTTAAATTAGATCATTATTAAAATTAGATTTTTCATTACAATAACAAAAGATGCTAATATACAGATACAGGCACAGGCACAGGCACAGGCACAGGCACAGGCACAGGCACAGGCACAGTCACAGGCACAGGCACAGGCACAGGCACAGGCACAGGCACAGGCACAGGCACAGGCACAGGCACAGGCACAGTCACAGGCACAGGCACAGGCACAGGTACAGGAACAGGTACAGGTACAGGTACAGGTACAGGTACAGGTACAGGTACAGGTACAGATAACAGATACAGATACAGATACAGATACAGATACAGATACAGATACAGATACAGATACAGATACAGATACAGATACAGATACAGATACAGATACAGATACAGATACAGATACAGATACAGATACAGATACAGATACAGATACAGATACAGATACAGATACAGATACAGATACAGATACAGATACAGATACAGATACAGATACAGATACAGATACAGATACAGATACAGATACAGATACAGATACAGATACAGATACAGATACAGATACAGATACAGATACAGATACAGATACAGATACAGATACAGATACAGATACAGATACAGATACAGATACAGATACAGATACAGATACAGATACAGATACAGATACAGATACAGATACAGATACAGATACAGATACAGATACAGATACAGATACAGATACAGATACAGATACAGATACAGATACAGATACAGATACAGATACAGATACAGATACAGATACAGATACAGATACAGATACAGATACAGATACAGATACAGATACAGATACAGATACAGATACAGATACAGATACAGATACAGATACAGATACAGATACAGATACAGATACAGATACAGATACAGATACAGATACAGATACAGATACAGATACAGATACAGATACAGATACAGATACAGATACAGATACAGATACAGATACAGATACAGATACAGATACAGATACAGATACAGATACAGATACAGATACAGATACAGATACAGATACAGATACAGATACAGATACAGATACAGATACAGATACAGATACAGATACAGATACAGATACAGATACAGATACAGATACAGATACAGATACAGATACAGATACAGATACAGATACAGATACAGATACAGATACAGATACAGATACAGATACAGATACAGATACAGATACAGATACAGATACAGATACAGATACAGATTTTTTTTGGTAAAATTTATACATTTTACATGTCATAATTTTTAAATTAGATCATTATTAAAATTAGATTTTTCATTACAATAACAAAAGATGCTAATATACAGATACAGGTACAGGTACAGGTACAGGTACAGGTACAGGTACAGGTACAGGTACAGGTACAGGTACAGGTACAGGTACAGGTACAGGTACAGGTACAGGTACAGGTACAGGTACAGGTACAGGTACAGGTACAGGTACAGATAACAGATACAGATACAGATACAGATACAGATACAGATACAGATACAGATACAGATACAGATACAGATACAGATACAGATACAGATACAGATACAGATACAGATACAGATACAGATACAGATACAGATACAGATACAGATACAGATACAGATACAGATACAGATACAGATACAGATACAGATACAGATACAGATACAGATACAGATACAGATACAGATACAGATACAGATACAGATACAGATACAGATACAGATACAGATACAGATACAGATACAGATACAGATACAGATACAGATACAGATACAGATACAGATACAGATACAGATACAGATACAGATACAGATACAGATACAGATACAGATACAGATACAGATACAGATACAGATACAGATACAGATACAGATACAGATACAGATACAGATACAGATACAGATACAGATACAGATACAGATACAGATACAGATACAGATACAGATACAGATACAGATACAGATACAGATACAGATACAGATACAGATACAGATACAGATACAGATACAGATACAGATACAGATACAGATACTGATACAGATACGGATACAGATACAGATACAGATACAGATACAGATACAGATACAGATTTTTTTTGGTAAAATTTATACATTTTACATGTCATAATTTTTAAATTAGATCATTATTAAAATTAGATTTTTCATTACAATAACAAAAGATGCTAATATACAGATACAGGTACAGGTACAGGTACAGGTACAGGTACAGGTACAGGTACAGGTACAGGTACAGGTACAGGTACAGGTACAGGTACAGGTACAGGTACAGGTACAGGTACAGGTACAGATAACAGATACAGATACAGATACAGATACAGATACAGATACAGATACAGATACAGATACAGATACAGATACAGATACAGATACAGATACAGATACAGATACAGATACAGATACAGATACAGATACAGATACAGATACAGATACAGATACAGATACAGATACAGATACAGATACAGATACAGATACAGATACAGATACAGATACAGATACAGATACAGATACAGATACAGATACAGATACAGATACAGATACAGATACAGATACAGATACAGATACAGATACAGATACAGATACAGATACAGATACAGATACAGATACAGATACAGATACAGATACAGATACAGATACAGATACAGATACAGATACAGATACAGATACAGATACAGATACAGATACAGATACAGATACAGATACAGATACAGATACAGATACAGATACAGATACAGATACAGATACAGATACAGATACAGATACAGATACAGATACAGATACAGATACAGATACAGATACAGATACAGATACAGATACAGATACAGATACAGATACAGATACAGATACAGATACAGATACAGATACAGATACAGATACAGATACAGATACAGATACAGATACAGATACAGATACAGATACAGATACAGATACAGATACAGATACAGATACAGATTTTTATTAGTAAAATTTATACATTTTACATGTCATAATTTTTTAAATTTGATCATTATTAAAATTAGATTTTTCATTACAATAACAAAAGATGCTAAGTTACAGATGCAGGTACAGGTACAGGTACAGGTACAGGTACAGGTACAGGTACAGATACAGATACAGATACAGATACAGATACAGATACAGATACAGATACAGATACAGATACAGATACAGATACAGATACAGATACAGATACAGATACAGATACAGATACAGATACAGATACAGATACAGATTTTTTTGCTAAAATTTATACATTTTACATGTCATAATTTTTAAATTAGATCATTATTAAAATTAGATTTTTCATTACAATAACAAAAGATGCTAATATACAGATATAGGCACAGGCACAGGCACAGGCACAGGCACAGGCACAGGCACAGGCACAGGCACAGGCACAGGCACAGGCACAGGCACAGGCACAGGCACAGGCACAGGCACAGGCACAGGCACAGGCACAGGCACAGGCACAGGCACAGGCACAGGCACAGGCACAGGCACAGGCACAGGCACAGGCACAGGCACAGGCACAGGCACAGGCACAGGCACAGGCACAGGCACAGGCACAGGCACAGGCACAGGCACAGGCACAGGCACAGGCACAGGCACAGGCACAGGCACAGGCACAGGCACAGGCACAGGCACAGGCACAGGCACAGGCACAGGCACAGGCACAGGCACAGGCACAGGCACAGGCACAGGCACAGGCACAGGCACAGGCACAGGCACAGGCACAGGCACAGGCACAGGCACAGGCACAGGCACAGGCACAGGTACAGGTACAGGTACAGGTAAAGGTACAGGTACAGGTACAGGTACAGGTACAGGTACAGGTACAGGTACAGGTACAGGTACAGGTACAGGTACAGGTACAGGTACAGTTACAGGTACAGGTAAAGGCACAGGCACAGGCACAGGCACAGGCACAGGCACAGGCACAGGCACAGGCACAGGCACAGGCACAGGCACAGGCACAGGCACAGACACAGGCACAGGCACAGGCACAGGCACAGGCACAGACACAGGCACAGGCACAGGCATAGGCACAGGCACAGGCACAGGCACAGGCACAGGCACAGGCACAGGCACAGGCACAGGCACAGGCACAGGCACAGGCACAGGCACAGGCACAGGCACAGGCACAGGCACAGGCACAGGCACAGGCACAGGCACAGGCACAGGCACAGGCACAGGCACAGGCACAGGCACAGGCACAGGCACAGGCACAGGCACAGGCACAGGCACAGGCACAGGCACAGGCACAGGCACAGGCACAGGCACAGGCACAGGCACAGGCACAGGCACAGGCACAGGCACAGGCACAGGCACAGGCACAGGCACAGGCACAGGCACAGGCACAGGCACAGGCACAGGCACAGGCACAGGCACAGGCACAGGCACAGGTACAGGTACAGGCACAGGCACAGGCACAGGTACAGGTACAGGTACAGGTACAGGTACAGGTACAGGTACAGGTACAGGTACAGGTACAGGTACAGGTACAGGTACAGGTACAGGTACAGGTACAGGTACAGGTACAGGTACAGGTACAGGTACAGGTACAGGTACAGGTACAGGTACAGGTACAGGTACAGGTACAGGTACAGGTACAGGTACAGGTACAGGTACAGGTACAGGTACAGGTACAGGTACAGGTACAGGTACAGGTACAGGTACAGGTACAGGTACAGGTACAGGTACAGCTACAGGTACAGGTACAGGTACAGGTACAGGTACAGGTACAGGTACAGGTACAGGTACAGGTACAGGTACAGGTACAGGTACAGGTACAGGTACAGGTACAGGTACAGGTACAGGTACAGGTACAGGTACAGGTACAGGTACAGGTACAGGTACAGGTACAGGTACAGGTACAGGTACAGGTACAGGTACAGGTACAGATACAGATACAGATACAGATACAGATACAGATACAGATACAGATACAGATACAGATACAGATACAGATACAGATACAGATACAGATACAGATACAGATACAGATACAGATACAGATACAGATACAGATACAGATACAGATACAGATACAGATACAGATACAGATACAGATACAGATTTTTATTGGTAAAATTTATACATTTTTTATGTCATAATTTTTTAAATTAGATCATTATTAAAATTAAATTTTTCATTACAATAACAATAGATGCTAAGTTACAGATACAGGTACAGGTACAGGTACAGGTACAGGTACAGGTACAGGTACAGGTACAGGTTCAGGTACAGGTACAGGTACAGGTACAGGTAAAGGCACAGGCACAGGCACAGGCACAGGCACAGGCACAGGCACAGGCACAGGCACAGGCACAGGCACAGGCACAGGCACAGGCACAGGCACAGGCACAGGCACAGGCACAGGCACAGGCACAGGCACAGGCACAGGCACAGGCACAGGCACAGGCACAGGCACAGGCACAGGCACAGGCACAGGCACAGGCACAGGCACAGGCACAGGCACAGGCACAGGCACAGGCACAGGCACAGGCACAGGCACAGGCACAGGCACAGGCACAGGCACAGGCACAGGCACAGGCACAGGCACAGGCACAGGCACAGGCACAGGCACAGGCACAGGCACAGGCACAGGCACAGGCACAGGCACAGGCACAGGCACAGGCACAGGCACAGGTACAGGTACAGGTACAGGCACAGGCACAGGTACAGGTACAGGTACAGGTACAGGTACAGGTACAGGTACAGGTACAGGTACAGGTACAGGTACAGTTACAGGTACAGGTAAAGGCACAGGCACAGGCACAGGCACAGGCACAGGCACAGGCACAGGCACAGGCACAGGCACAGGCACAGGCACAGGCACAGGCACAGGCACAGACACAGGCACAGGCACAGGCACAGGCACAGGCACAGACACAGGCACAGGCACAGGCATAGGCACAGGCACAGGCACAGGCACAGGCACAGGCACAGGCACAGGCACAGGCACAGGCACAGGCACAGGCACAGGCACAGGCACAGGTACAGGCACAGGTACAGGCACAGGTACAGGCACAGGTACAGGTACAGGTACAGGTACAGGTACAGGTACAGGTACAGGTACAGGTACAGGTACAGGTACAGGTACAGGTACAGGTACAGGTACAGGTACAGGTACAGGTACAGGTACAGGTACAGGTACAGGTACAGGTACAGGTACAGGTACAGGTACAGGTACAGGTACAGGTACAGGTACAGGTACAGGTACAGGTACAAGTACAGGTACAGGTACAGGTACAGGTACAGGTACAGGTATAGGTACAGGTACAGGTACAGGTACAGGTACAGGTACAGGAACAGGCACAGGCACAGGCACAGGCACAGGCACAGGCACAGGCACAGGCACAGGCACAGGCACAGGCACAGGCACAGGCACAGGCACAGGCACAGGCACAGGCACAGGCACAGGCACAGGCACAGGCACAGGCACAGGCACAGGCACAGGCACAGGCACAGGCACAGGCACAGGCACAGGCACAGGCACAGGCACAGGCACAGGCACAGGCACAGGCACAGGCACAGGCACAGGCACAGGCACAGGCACAGGCACAGGCACAGGCACAGGCACAGGCACAGGCACAGGCACAGGCACAGGCACAGGCACAGGCACAGGCACAGGCACAGGCACAGGCAAAGGCACAGGCACAGGTACAGGTACAGGTACAGGTACAGGTACAGGTACAGGTACAGGTACAGGTACAGGTACAGTTACAGGTACAGGTACAGATACAGATACAGATACAGGTACAGGTACAGGTACAGGTACAGGTACAGGTACAGGTACAGATACAGATACAGATACAGATACAGATACAGATACAGATACAGATACAGATATTTATTGGTAAAATTTATACATTTTACAGGTACAGGTACAGGTACAGGTACAGGTACAGGTACAGATACAGGTACAGATACAGATACAGATACAGATACAGATACAGATTTTTATTGGTAAAATTTATACATTTTACATGTCATAATTTTTAAATAAGATTTTTCATTACAATAACAAAAGATGCTAAGTTACAGATACAGGTACAGGTACAGGTACAGGTACAGGTACAGGTACAGGTACAGGAACAGGTACAGATACAGATACAGATACAGATACAGATACAGATACAGATACAGATACAGATACAGATACAGATACAGATACAGATACAGATACAGATACAGATACAGATACATATACAGATACAGGTACAGGTACAGGTACAGGTACAGGTACAGGTACAGGTACAGGTACAGGTACAGGTAAAGGCACAGGTACAGGTACAGGTACAGGTACAGGTACAGATACAGGTACAGGTACAGGTACAGGTACAGGTACAGGTACAGGTACAGGAACAGGTACAGATACAGATACAGATACACATACAGATACAGATACAGATACAGATACAGATACAGATACAGATACAGATACAGATACAGATACAGATACAGATACAGATACAGATACAGATACAGATACAGATACAGATACAGATACATATACAGATACAGGTACAGGTACAGGTACAGGTACAGGTACAGGTACAGGTACAGGTACAGGTACAGGTACAGGTACAGGTACAGGTACAGGTATAGGTACAGGTACAGGTACAGGTACAGGTACAGGTACAGGTACAGGTACAGGTACAGGTACAGTTACAGGTACAGGTAAAGGCACAGGCACAGGCACAGGCACAGGCACAGGCACAGGCACAGGCACAGGCACAGGCACAGGCACAGGCACAGGCACAGGCACAGGCACAGACACAGGCACAGGCACAGGCACAGGCACAGGCACAGACACAGGCACAGGCACAGGCATAGGCACAGGCACAGGCACAGGCACAGGCACAGGCACAGGCACAGGCACAGGCACAGGCACAGGCACAGGCACAGGCACAGGCACAGGCACAGGTACAGGCACAGGTACAGGCACAGGTACAGGCACAGGTACAGGTACAGGTACAGGTACAGGTACAGGTACAGGTACAGGTACAGGTACAGGTACAGGTACAGGTACAGGTACAGGTACAGGTACAGGTACAGGTACAGGTACAGGTACAGGTACAGGTACAGGTACAGGTACAGGTACAGGTACAGGTACAGGTACAGGTACAGGTACAGGTACAGGTACAAGTACAGGTACAGGTACAGGTACAGGTACAGGTACAGGTACAGGTACAGGTACAGGTACAGGTACAGGTACAGGTACAGGTACAGGTACAGGTACAGGTACAGGAACAGGCACAGGCACAGGCACAGGCACAGGCACAGGCACAGGCACAGGCACAGGCACAGGCACAGGCACAGGCACAGGCACAGGCACAGGCACAGGCACAGGCACAGGCACAGGCACAGGCACAGGCACAGGCACAGGCACAGGCACAGGCACAGGCACAGGCACAGGCACAGGCACAGGCACAGGCACAGGCACAGGCACAGGCACAGGCACAGGCACAGGCACAGGTACAGGTACAGGTACAGGTACAGGTACAGATACAGGTACAGATACAGATACAGATACAGATACAGATACAGATACAGATACAGATTTTTATTGGTAAAATTTATACATTTTACATGTCATAATTTTTAAATAAGATTTTTCATTACAATAACAAAAGATGCTAAGTTACAGATACAGGTACAGGTACAGGTACAGGTACAGGTACAGGTACAGGTACAGGAACAGGTACAGATACAGATACAGATACAGATACAGATACAGATACAGATACAGATACAGATACAGATACAGATACAGATACAGATACAGATACAGATACAGATACAGATACAGATACAGATACAGATACAGATACAGATACAGATACATATACAGATACAGGTACAGGTACAGGTACAGGTACAGGTACAGGTACAGGTACAGGTACAGGTACAGGTAAAGGCACAGGTACAGGTACAGGTACAGGTACAGGTACAGATACAGGTACAGGTACAGGTACAGGTACAGGTACAGGTACAGGTACAGGAACAGGTACAGATACAGATACAGATACAGATACAGATACAGATACAGATACAGATACAGATACAGATACAGATACAGATACAGATACAGATACAGATACAGATACAGATACAGATACAGATACAGATACAGATACAGATACAGATACAGATACAGATACATATACAGATACAGGTACAGGTACAGGTACAGGTACAGGTACAGGTACAGGTACAGGTACAGGTACAGGTACAGGTACAGGTACAGGTATAGGTACAGGTACAGGTACAGGTATAGGTACAGGTACAGGTACAGGTACAGGTACAGGTACAGGTACAGGTACAGGTACAGGTACAGGTACAGGTAGAGGTACAGGAACAGGTACAGGTACAGGCACAGGAACAGGCACAGGCACAGGCACAGGCACAGGCACAGGCACAGGCACAGGCACAGGCACAGGTACAGGCACAGGCACAGGCACAGGCACAGGCACAGGCACAGGCACAGGCACAGGCACAGGCACAGACACAGGCACAGGCACAGGCACAGGCACAGGCACAGACACAGGCACAGGCACAGGCATAGGCACAGGCACAGGCACAGGCACAGGCACAGGCACAGGCACAGGCACAGGCACAGGCACAGGCACAGGCACAGGCACAGGCACAGGTACAGGCACAGGTACAGGCACAGGTACAGGTACAGGTACAGGTACAGGTACAGGTACAGGTACAGGTACAGGTACAGGTACAGGTACAGGTACAGGTACAGGTACAGGTACAGGTACAGGTACAGGTACAGGTACAGGTACAGGTACAGGTACAGGTACAGGTACAGGTACAGGTACAGGTACAGGTACAGGTACAGGTACAGGTACAGGTACAGGTACAGGTACAGGTACAGGTACAGGTACAGGTACAGGTACAGGTACAGGTATAGGTACAGGTACAGGTACAGGTACAGGTACAGGTACAGGTACAGGTACAGGTACAGGTACAGGTACAGGAACAGGCACAGGCACAGGCACAGGCACAGGCACAGGCACAGGCACAGGCACAGGCACAGGCACAGGCACAGGCACAGGCACAGGCACAGGCACAGGCACAGGCACAGGCACAGGCACAGGCACAGGCACAGGCACAGGCACAGGCACAGGCACAGGCACAGGCACAGGCACAGGCACAGGCACAGGCACAGGCACAGGCACAGGCACAGGCACAGGCACAGGCACAGGCACAGGCACAGGCACAGGCACAGGCACAGGCACAGGCACAGGCACAGGCACAGGCACAGGCACAGGCACAGGCACAGGCACAGGCACAGGCACAGGCACAGGCACAGGCACAGGCACAGGCACAGGCACAGGCACAGGCACAGGCACAGGCACAGGCACAGGCACAGGCACAGGCACAGGCACAGGCACAGGCACAGGCACAGGCACAGGTGCAGGTACAGGTACAGGTACAGCTACAGGTACAGGTACAGGTACAGGTACAGGTACAGGTACAGGTACAGGTACAGGTAGAGGTACAGGAACAGGTACAGGTACAGGTACAGGAACAGGCACAGGAACAGGCACAGGCACAGGCACAGGCACAGGCACAGGCACAGGCACGGGCACGGGCACGGGCACGGGCACGGGCACGGGCACGGGCACGGGCACAGGCACAGGCACAGGCACAGGCACAGGCACAGGCACAGGCACAGGCACAGGCACAGGCACAGGCACAGGCACAGGCACAGGCACAGGCACAGGCACAGGCACAGGCACAGGCACAGGCACAGGCACAGGCACAGGCACAGGCAAAGGCACAGGCACAGGTACAGGTACAGGTACAGGTACAGGTACAGGTACAGGTACAGGTACAGGTACAGGTACAGTTACAGGTACAGGTACAGATACAGATACAGATACAGGTACAGGTACAGGTACAGGTACAGGTACAGGTACAGGTACAGATACAGATACAGATACAGATACAGATACAGATACAGATACAGATACAGATATTTATTGGTAAAATTTATACATTTTACAGGTACAGGTACAGGTACAGGTACAGGTACAGATACAGGTACAGATACAGATACAGATACAGATACAGATACAGATTTTTATTGGTAAAATTTATACATTTTACATGTCATAATTTTTAAATAAGATTTTTCATTACAATAACAAAAGATGCTAAGTTACAGATACAGGTACAGGTACAGGTACAGGTACAGGTACAGGTACAGGTACAGGAACAGGTACAGATACAGATACAGATACAGATACAGATACAGATACAGATACAGATACAGATACAGATACAGATACAGATACAGATACAGATACAGATACAGATACATATACAGATACAGGTACAGGTACAGGTACAGGTACAGGTACAGGTACAGGTACAGGTACAGGTACAGGTAAAGGCACAGGTACAGGTACAGGTACAGGTACAGGTACAGATACAGGTACAGGTACAGGTACAGGTACAGGTACAGGTACAGGTACAGGAACAGGTACAGATACAGATACAGATACAGATACAGATACAGATACAGATACAGATACAGATACAGATACAGATACAGATACAGATACAGATACAGATACAGATACAGATACAGATACAGATACAGATACAGATACAGATACAGATACATATACAGATACAGGTACAGGTACAGGTACAGGTACAGGTACAGGTACAGGTACAGGTACAGGTACAGGTACAGGTACAGGTACAGGTATAGGTACAGGTACAGGTACAGGTATAGGTACAGGTACAGGTACAGGTACAGGTACAGGTACAGGTACAGGTACAGGTACAGGTACAGGTACAGGTAGAGGTACAGGAACAGGTACAGGTACAGGCACAGGAACAGGCACAGGCACAGGCACAGGCACAGGCACAGGCACAGGCACAGGCACAGGCACAGGTACAGGCACAGGCACAGGCACAGGCACAGGCACAGGCACAGGCACAGGCACAGGCACAGGCACAGGCACAGGCACAGGCACAGGCACAGGCACAGGCACAGGCACAGGCACAGGCACAGGCACAGGTGCAGGTACAGGTACAGGTACAGGTACAGGTACAGGTACAGCTACAGGTACAGGTACAGGTACAGGTACAGGTACAGGTACAGGTACAGGTAGAGGTACAGGAACAGGTACAGGTACAGGTACAGGAACAGGCACAGGAACAGGCACAGGCACAGGCACAGGCACAGGCACAGGCACAGGCACGGGCACGGGCACGGGCACGGGCACGGGCACGGGCACGGGCACGGGCACAGGCACGGGCACAGGCACAGGCACAGGCACAGGCACAGGCACAGGCACAGGCACAGGCACAGGCACAGGCACAGGCACAGGCACAGGCACAGGCACAGGCACAGGCACAGGCACAGGCACAGGCACAGGCACAGGCAAAGGCACAGGCACAGGTACAGGTACAGGTACAGGTACAGGTACAGGTACAGGTACAGGTACAGGTACAGGTACAGTTACAGGTACAGGTACAGATACAGATACAGATACAGGTACAGGTACAGGTACAGGTACAGGTACAGGTACAGGTACAGATACAGATACAGATACAGATACAGATATTTATTGGTAAAATTTATACATTTTACAGGTACAGGTACAGGTACAGGTACAGGTACAGATACAGGTACAGGTACAGATACAGATACAGATACAGATACAGATATTTATTGGTAAAATTTATACATTTTACAGGTACAGATACAGGTACAGGTACAGGTACAGGTACAGGTACAGGTACAGGTACAGGTACAGGAACAGGTACAGATACAGATACAGATACAGATACAGATACAGATACAGATACAGATACAGATACAGATACAGATACAGATACAGATACAGATACAGATACAGATACAGATACAGATACAGATACAGATACATATACAGATACAGGTACAGGTACAGGTACAGGTACAGGTACAGGTACAGGTACAGGTACAGGTACAGGTAAAGGCACAGGTACAGGTACAGGTACAGGTACAGGTACAGATACAGGTACAGATACAGGTACAGATACAGATACAGATACAGATACAGATACAGATACAGATACAGATACAGATACAGATACAGATACAGATACAGATACAGATACAGATACAGATACAGATACAGATACAGATACAGATACAGATACAGATACAGATACAGATACAGATACAGATACAGATACAGATACAGATACAGATACAGATACAGATACAGATACAGATACAGATACAGATACAGATACAGATACAGATACAGATACAGATACAGATACAGATACAGATACAGATACAGATACAGATACAGATACAGATACAGATACAGATACAGATACAGATACAGATACAGATACAGATACAGATACAGATACAGATACAGATACAGATACAGATACAGATACAGATACAGATACAGATACAGATACAGATACAGATACAGATACAGATACAGATACAGATACAGATACAGATACAGATACAGATACAGATACAGATACAGATACAGATACAGATACAGATACAGATACAGATACAGATACAGATACAGATACAGATACAGATACAGTTACAGATACAGATACAGATACAGATACAGATACAGATACAGATACAGATACAGATACAGATACAGATACAGATACAGATACAGATACAGATACAGATACAGATACAGATACAGATACAGATACAGATACAGATACAGATACAGATACAGATACAGATACAGATACAGATACAGATACAGATACAGATACAGATACAGATTTTTATTGGTAAAATTTATACATTTTACGTCATAATTTTTAAATTAGATTTTTCATTACAATAACAAAAGATGCTAAGTTACAGATACAGGTACAGGTACAGGTACAAGTACAGGTACAGGTACAGGTACAGGTACAGGTACAGGTACAGGTACAGGTACAGGTACAGGTACAGGTACAGGTAGAGGTACAGGAACAGGTACAGGTACAGGTAAAGGCACAGGTACAGGTACAGGTACAGGTACAGGTACAGGTAGAGGTACAGGAACAGGTACAGGTACAGGTACAGGAACAGGCACAGGAACAGGCACAGGCACAGGCACAGGCACAGGCACGGGCACAGGCACGGGCACGGGCACGGGCACGGGCACGGGCACGGGCACAGGCACAGGCACAGGCACAGGCACAGGCACAGGCACAGGCACAGGCACAGGCACAGGCACAGGCACAGGCACAGGCACAGGCACAGGCACAGGCACAGGCACAGGCACAGGCACAGGCACAGGCACAGGCACAGGCACAGGCACAGGCACAGGCACAGGCACAGGCAAAGGCACAGGCACAGGTACAGGTACAGGTACAGGTACAGGTACAGGTACAGGTACAGGTACAGTTACAGGTACAGGTACAGATACAGATACAGATACAGGTACAGGTACAGGTACAGGTACAGGTACAGGTACAGGTACAGATACAGATACAGATACAGATACAGATACAGATACAGATACAGATACAGATACAGATATTTATTGGTAAAATTTATACATTTTACAGGTACAGGTACAGGTACAGGTACAGGTACAGATACAGGTACAGATACAGATACAGATACAGATACAGATACAGATACAGATACAGATTTTTATTGGTAAAATTTATACATTTTACATGTCATAATTTTTAAATAAGATTTTTCATTACAATAACAAAAGATGCTAAGTTACAGATACAGGTACAGGTACAGGTACAGGTACAGGTACAGGTACAGGTACAGGAACAGGTACAGATACAGATACAGATACAGATACAGATACAGATACAGATACAGATACAGATACAGATACAGATACAGATACAGATACAGATACAGATACAGATACATATACAGATACAGGTACAGGTACAGGTACAGGTACAGGTACAGGTACAGGTACAGGTACAGGTACAGGTACAGGTACAGGTAAAGGCACAGGTACAGGTACAGGTACAGGTACAGGTACAGATACAGGTACAGATACAGGTACAGATACAGATACAGATACAGATACAGATACAGATACAGATACAGATACAGATACAGATACAGATACAGATACAGATACAGATACAGATACAGATACAGATACAGATACAGATACAGATACACATACAGATACAGATACAGATACAGATACAGATACAGATACAGATACAGATACAGATACAGATACAGATACAGATACAGATACAGATACAGATACAGATACAGATACAGATACAGATACAGATACAGATACAGATACAGATACAGATACAGATACAGATACAGATACAGATACAGATACAGATACAGATACAGATACAGATACAGATACAGATACAGATACAGATACAGATACAGATACAGATACAGATACAGATACAGATACAGATACAGATACAGATACAGATACAGATACAGATACAGATACAGATACAGATACAGATACAGATACAGATACAGATACAGATACAGATACAGATACAGATACAGATACAGATACAGTTACAGATACAGATACAGATACAGATACAGATACAGATACAGATACAGATACAGATACAGATACAGATACAGATACAGATACAGATACAGATACAGATACAGATACAGATACAGATACAGATACAGATACAGATACAGATACAGATACAGATACAGATACAGATACAGATACAGATACAGATACAGATACAGATACAGATACAGATTTTTATTGGTAAAATTTATACATTTTACGTCATAATTTTTAAATTAGATTTTTCATTACAATAACAAAAGATGCTAAGTTACAGATACAGGTACAGGTACAGGTACAAGTACAGGTACAGGTACAGGTACAGGTACAGGTACAGGTACAGGTACAGGTACAGGTACAGGTACAGGTAGAGGTAAAGGTACAGGTACAGATACAGATCAGTCTCGCGCTCGGTGCGAATCTACCCGAACGTGTCAACGCGCTAGCGCTAATTAAACAACATGGCGAAATGTGCTAAATGTACGAAAACGGTTACCAAAAAATGTCCTGGTATACAATGTAGTAAATGTAATAAGTGGCTACATGGTACTTGTGCGGCAATAACAACTGAACAGCTTAGTGCGCTGTCGATCACCGAATCTGTGGACTGGAAGTGCAAAATGTGTGCGGGTGGTGTAAAACCCAAACGATTATCGTGCATAGTGCCTGACCCGGATGAAGACGAGAATACTGATGCCGATACCGAAACAATCACAACTAGTACCATAGTACAAAATATATCCCGTGACCTGCGCCGTGAAGTACGAGATATTATACGTGAGGAGTTACAAAATACCCTACAATTCTACTCGGATAAAATAGATGATTACGAAAATAAAATAAAATCTTTTGAGGCTACCATGAAGCTCCTTGAAAATACTTGCATGGATATTAAAAATAAGCAAAAAAACATGGAACTAAAATATCAAGCCATGGAGCAAAAAATGTATTCCGCAGAGCAAAACCAGTTAGTCAACAGCGTAGAAATATGTGGGGTAGAAAAGAGAGAAAATGAAGATATACTCCAGATCACCAGCGAAATAGCCTCAAAGATCCGGTGCAACCCCAAAGATATCGTCCAGGCATACCGTAAAACAGCCCGCTCACGACAAACACAAGGACAAGCGCCTTCAAGTCACCATCCGACTATCATGGTACAGCTGCGAGACGGATGTCGCTCGCAATGGCTTGAAGCAGCTAGAAACAAAACAATTCAAATGGAAGACCCTACAGAAGAGCAGGGGGAAGATACGAACCCCAAAATATACCTACGAGAGCCACTCACACCTTACAACTCATTCCTGCTGTGGAAAGCGAAGTCGGAATTAAAAAACACAAACGTGTGCAAGTTCGTCTTGTTAAGGGTTATCAGGGAATGTAAGTAACGGACACTATTTGAATATAACAAACACTATTTATTAACTAAAGTATACTAAATCTAACTTAAAATTAATTGAGCGCCAGGTGAGTTTTAGCCGCGGTGGACAAGGAACTCGGCCTATCCTTTTTGTCTTTTCAATTACTGTCCACTGTTGAGCACAGAGACTTATAGCCGTCGTATAAAGGGCGTTTCGTTAGGCTAAAACAAATATAAATACGTTAGACATCTCGTGGAGTTTAATTAAGTAGCTATTCCTACACGTTCTAACTTATTTTACTAAACTCACCCCTGTTCAGTTCTCACGACACACAAATAACAAAAACAATCACTACCACCGGTAAGGATGATGCACAGATTATCTTAATCAAATTATTTCCGTAATTACTTGATCTCAACAATTCTTAAATCACTACACCGGTGGTGGATGTCAACTCATCGGTGTACCGAGCTGTAATGTGCAAATTTGCCAGTCATGACCACAATACATTATTTTAAATCAAAACATGTACACAGAAAAAATGGAAAAATATATGCGTGTACCGGGACTCGAACCTCCGTCCATCGACATGCATGTCCGATGCACATACCACTAAGCCAGATGCGCTTATAATTCAGTGGTTGAAATAAATGATCAGTTGGATACAGTGCTCCTGCCAAGAGGATTAGAATCTTATGCCATGCACATAAGGTCTACCAAAAATAAAGTATGTCATTATTTAGTATGCCACGCAATGAACTTAACATGCCCCTTCCCTCATTAAAATAAATAAACTCGTTTATTTATTTTTTACATTGTAGGGTTTTAAATCCTTGACGTGCCATACTCCTATATTCTTACCGTACACATTATTTAGTCTAAATACAATATCCGATATCTTTTCTGCCACTATTGCTCTTTCGAATTTAGGTGCCAGCTTTGCCATAAATTTATTTCCTGCGTTAGAAAGGAATTTAGTTCTTTTCCAGACTGTATCTCCTAGCTGAAAGGTTCCTTCCCTTCTCGTAAGATTGTAATGCCCCCTACTTTTTATATGTGACGTTTTGATTTTCTCTTGCACTTCTTTAAAAATTACCTCCCTTCTTTTAAGGTTCTCAAGAAAACAAGCCGTATTTACTGGTTCACCATTTGCAGGTATAGAAATAGGCTGAACTAATGGACCCGTCACTGAATTAGACACTGAAGTCTCCCTGCCAAGAAACAAATATGATGGCGTGTAACCTGTCGTGTCATGTACTGCTGTCCTTATTGCGTGGCCTATTTCATCTAGCTTGCTATCCCATTCATTATGTTTCTTGGATGTTATGTATGATGATATCATGGTACCTATAACCCTATTAACGCGTTCAGTGGGGTTGCTCTGAGGGTGGTAATGAGGAGTATACATGATGTTCGCACTATATTTACTAACCAGATCTTTAAATAGTTGGGATTCGAACTGTTTACCATTATCACAAATGATGATCTTGGGTGCACCGTACAACAAAAACTGTTTTTCCAAGATTTCACACATTTTGTCCGCTTTACCAGTTCGAAGTGGAAATAACAGGGTAAATTTGCTAAATAAACAAGTTATGACTAACAACATGGTATTACACTTCTTGCTTTTAGGAAAAGGACCCATAAAATCTAACGCTATTGCCTGCCAAGGATCCGAGACCTCTCGGTGCTGCCCCATATGTCCCAGTGGTAATTCCTGTGAAACCTTCCGACTAGCACAACATTCGCATGCATTCACGTACTGTTTTACGTCCCTTAATATGCTATGCCAATAGAATTTTTGTTTAACCTTAAAACATGTTTTCCTAATCCCTAAATGCCCTGACGTGGGATTATCATGGCATTCCTGAAGAACTTTCCCGCGTAAGGATTCAGGCACATATAATTTCCATAGATCTTCTTCATTCGGAAACTGTTTCATGGGAACTTTCTTAAAGAGCCGACCTTCAGATACTCTCCAATCAGATTCACCTTGTTCTGCAGCAGTTACCTTCTCGACTTTATTTCTATACCAAGTATCCTTATGCTGGTCCAAAATTTCAATAGCTTCCACGGCCTGTTTCGTCTCTAATATCCCTCTGGATAAAGCATCTGGCACTGTATGGGATTTCCCTGGTCTATGGATGATTTCAAAATCAAATTGCTGCAACTTCATGGCCCAGCGTGCTAGTCTACCATGGGGATCCTTCATCTTGTGCAGCCAAAGTAATGCACTATGGTCCGTAACAACCGTAAAGTGGGCACCGTCAATGTATGGTCTAAATTTCTCCACAGCGTAAACCACACTTAACAGTTCTCTCTCCGAGGCTGAGTATTTTGTTTCCCGATCATTCAGCTTCCGACTTAAATATGCGACAGGTTGTTCAATCTCGTTATTTTTCTGACACAGAACTGCCCCTATTCCCGAACTTGAAGCGTCACACTGGATAATGAAGGGCTTTGAGTAATCAGGACATGTCACTACCGGTGTTGAAGTCAACAGCGTTTTTAACTTTAAGAATGCCATTTCTGCCTCCTTTGTCCAAGACAACTTCTTTGTCTTTTTTCCTTTAGTCAGTTCATGTAAAGGTGCTGCTGCATTCGAAAAATCCTGAACAAACCGTCTATACCAACTGGCCAAACCTATGAACCGCTTTAATTCGGTAAACGTCGTTGGTCTCGGGAAGTTTATAATTGCCTCTACTTTATCTGGGTCTGTCCTGAGCCCATCTTTATCTATAATATATCCTAGGTACCTCAAACTGGGTCGCGCAAATTTACATTTGTCCACGTTGACAGTTAAATTAGCCTTCCTTAAGATCGACATGACCTTTTGCAATAAAAGAATATGCTCGTCGAAATCAACTGAACATATCACAATATCATCGAGATATGCCCACACTTTATCGTCTTCGGCGTGGAACAGAATGTCCATTAATCTCTGTTGCGTTTGTGACGCATTTACAAGACCAAATGGCATCACTTTAAACTGGAAGAGACCCCTCCCTGGCACCGCAAATGCCGTTTTTTCTTTGCTGCTGTCTTCCAGTTGAATTTGCCAAAACGCTGACTTCAGATCGATAGTACTTAAAAACCTGGCGTTACGTAAATTATCGATTATATTGGCCACCCTAGGTAACGGGTATGTATCTCTCTTAGTGACCCGGTTAAGTTGTCTACTATCTAAACATAGCCTATTGTCTCCATTAGGTTTCTTGACTATCAACACCGGCGAACACCAAGCACTGTATGAAGGCTCAACTACATCCTTGGCTAACATTTCATCCAGCTCTTTTTCAATAGCCTTCTTTACTGGAGGTGAGAAATTGTACTGTTTTTGGTGAATGGGCTTATTGCTTGCCGTATCTATATTGTGCTTTAAGATTTCAGTTCTCCCAAGACCAGTCCCAATTGTCTGTTTCATCTCGTCAATTAAACTTTCTAAGGTTTTCTGCTGACCGAGCGTTAAGTCCTCTCTGGCGATCAACGCTGGAATATTTGCCTCTACCACATTAATTTCCGCCTCATTACATGTCTTGTCTCCTTTAAAATGTAGTTCTATACCAAACTCGTCAAAAAAATCTTTGCCTAAAATCATACGCTGTGTCAGGGCAGGCATAACCATAACTGACATTATTTTAAATTGACTATCAAAGTTGATGGGTACGTCAATCATTTCCGTAATATTGTGCGTTACCCCATCCGCTGTGGCAATCCCTATGGGACTCGTACCCGTAGACCTAAGGCCGAGTCTGTGCAAGATTACAGCAAAATCCGTACTGACGACTGTACGATTGGCCCCCGAGTCCAATAATCCTGTACACTTATACCCTAAAATATTTAATAATACATACGGCCTATTATCATTAATTTTTTCTATTAACAAAGGACACAGATTGCTATCTTTATGTGTAAAAAATTCCTTCACTGTCCCTAACCAGTCCTGCCATTCTTTGCTTTCTTGATTAAGGGAGAAATCTAGTTGGCAGAACTCGGACTTCCCCCTTGCGCGTTTCCCTTGCAACCACACTCCTGTGAAGTCTTGCCAAATCGTCCGCACCGGAAACAAAATAGCCGCTGTTTTGGTACCGAACACTCCCTAAAAACATGACCGCTTTCACGACAGTTCCAGCATCGCTTACTATTTGTTGCTCTAGCGACTCCAACCTCTGCTACTTCCCCCACTTCCCCAGTGACAACCCGCTGGTCACCTTTATAAGCTAGGTCAGGCTCCAAGGTTGATCTAAGAGTTTTAGGTTCCTCAAAAAGGTCACAATTTACTTTTGTGCGCTCCACAATTCTAAGAACATTAACTAATTCGGAAACTGAGTAAAATTCGTCCCTACAAACCGCTCGTTGGTAATACGCATGCAAATTTTTCAAAATTATCGTTACCTTTTCATATTCTGGTAATTTTCGAGGCAACCTGTTGAACATGTTTTGCATTACTGCAATATAAATAACGATAGATTCGTCCCTACCCTGCGTTCTTAGCTTAATTTCAGCCAAAAGTTCGTCTTGATAGAAAGGGGCCTGAAATGTCCTTTTCAAGAGAGTCACCAAATCTGTCCAGTTTGCAGCGTATTCTTTATTTGCCCTAAACCAAATCAACGCATCCCCCTCAAAAAAATCGATGGCATAGCGCCATAAATCTATATCAGTCGCATTCCTAGCGTCTTTAATTTCCCCCACCCTTTCTAAAAACGCATTTACACTGAGTGCCCCATTACCTGAAAATTTCAAGCCCCATTGACTGATCGGAACTAATTTCCGTTTCGGTAGGTCATCATAAATAGACGAAGAACGGGCTAATCTCGACCTACTATCCTGATGCCACTGGCTAGTAGTCACAAACGAAACATTTCTTCCACCCCTCTCGGCCTCCTCATGATCCCTATCCCTACGATCCTCAGTAGCCCTTGGGCCGTTGCCACTACTCTTCTCCTGAGAAAGATCTACCTTAGCCTCCAATTTCTCTATAATTCTTCGCCCCAGATCTCCCAAAGTAGTCTCTAAAATTTCTTTATCCGTGGTTGATAAATTCTCTTCTTCTACAATATCATCCTGCCCTTCTAACTTATCCAGCAACACCTGACATTGCTGCAAAAGTCCCTCTTTCCGGATGCCATCGTCCTCTACCTCAGGATTTAAAAGCACAATCCTATTTTGCACGTGATACAGTCTGGAAACTAATCTCTTAAATAACGATCTATCTGGCTTTCCACAAAGTTCCGATATATAATTCGAAAGAACATTTAACTTAGCCGCACATATCTCAAGTTGATATTTGACAGTTCCTATCTGTGGTGCCTTAACTTCTTGAGAGGAACCCTCTGTATGCTCTGTTTGCATCAATTCACACAATAGTTTTTTCATAACCGGCACCGTGGTTTTTAACACAATACCACGACAAGCGAGTTCATACTCTAATTCGTCCTTCAATAAAAAGTGTGGATCCATTTTCACAATTGTTATAAGACAGCAAATATATCACAACGAATAATATAATACAATTATGGAACTGCACTTATTGCTCCTAATATATTTTTTTAACTAAAACCGCCAAGCATCAACACTAATATTTCACAAGAAAAGATAATCGTGTTTTTTTTTTTTGTGTGTTAAATACGCAATTATTTATGACCAGATATGAGAAAATAGGTGACACACTGTAAAAAAAAACACTGAGTACACTTGAAGCAGAGACCTAATAAAACCCAAACAAAATCAACAGTAAATACTGTATCACTGCAGTCACAAAATTTAAACTTAAAACTTATTCATATACAATGCAAAGAAACTATTTATACCAAATATCTCATAAGGAAACGGCTGAAATAAAATCCTAATTACTACTTTTTAAATCTCCTACTAAGTACTTATATATTAATTGCCTAACCAAACCTAACGTAATTACCGTTTTTACCTTTTTTTTTTTAACTATAAGTAGTAGGTACTTATTAAATTGTTGTGTTTAATTTCCAACAGAAAGTAATTCATAAACTGATCGACTTAATTCACAACACAATAAAAACTATAACTCCTAATACAAAGAAACAATCAAAAACTGCAAATCACTACGACCGTTAGCTTACCAGTGCAACTAAATTCATCCGATAACCACAAACATTTTAACGTTGGGCGTCATTTGTTAAGGGTTATCAGGGAATGTAAGTAACGGACACTATTTGAATATAACAAACACTATTTATTAACTAAAGTATACTAAATCTAACTTAAAATTAATTGAGCGCCAGGTGAGTTTTAGCCGCGGTGGACAAGGAACTCGGCCTATCCTTTTTGTCTTTTCAATTACTGTCCACTGTTGAGCACAGAGACTTATAGCCGTCGTATAAAGGGCGTTTCGTTAGGCTAAAACAAATATAAATACGTTAGACATCTCGTGGAGTTTAATTAAGTAGCTATTCCTACACGTTCTAACTTATTTTACTAAACTCACCCCTGTTCAGTTCTCACGACACACAAATAACAAAAACAATCACTACCACCGGTAAGGATGATGCACAGATTATCTTAATCAAATTATTTCCGTAATTACTTGATCTCAACAATTCTTAAATCACTACACCGGTGGTGGATGTCAACTCATCGGTGTACCGAGCTGTAATGTGCAAATTTGCCAGTCATGACCACAATACATTATTTTAAATCAAAACATGTACACAGAAAAAATGGAAAAATATATGCGTGTACCGGGACTCGAACCTCCGTCCATCGACATGCATGTCCGATGCACATACCACTAAGCCAGATGCGCTTATAATTCAGTGGTTGAAATAAATGATCAGTTGGATACAGTGCTCCTGCCAAGAGGATTAGAATCTTATGCCATGCACATAAGGTCTACCAAAAATAAAGTATGTCATTATTTAATCCACGCAATGAACTTACAGATACAGATACAGATACAGATACAGATACAGATACAGATACAGATACAGATACAGATACAGATACAGATACAGATACAGATACAGATACAGATACAGATACAGATACAGATACAGATACAGATACAGATACAGATACAGATACAGATACAGATACAGATACAGATACTGATACAGATACAGATACAGATACAGATTTTTATTAGTAAAATTTATACATTTTACATGTCATAATTTTTTAAATTAGATCATTATTAAAATTAGATTTTTCATTACAATAACAAAAGATGCTAAGTTACAGATGCAGGTACAGGTACAGGTACAGGTAAAGGTACAGGTACAGATACAGATCAGTCTCGCGCTCGGTGCGAATCTACCCGAACGTGTCAACGCGCTAGCGCTAATTAAACAACATGGCGAAATGTGCTAAATGTACGAAAACGGTTACCAAAAAATGTCCTGGTATACAATGTAGTAAATGTAATAAGTGGCTACATGGTACTTGTGCGGCAATAACAACTGAACAGCTTAGTGCGCTGTCGATCACCGAATCTGTGGACTGGAAGTGCAAAATGTGTGCGGGTGGTGTAAAACCCAAACGATTATCGTGCATAGTGCCTGACCCGGATGAAGACGAGAATACTGATGCCGATACCGAAACAATCACAACTAGTACCATAGTACAAAATATATCCCGTGACCTGCGCCGTGAAGTACGAGATATTATACGTGAGGAGTTACAAAATACCCTACAATTCTACTCGGATAAAATAGATGATTACGAAAATAAAATAAAATCTTTTGAGGCTACCATGAAGCTCCTTGAAAATACTTGCATGGATATTAAAAATAAGCAAAAAAACATGGAACTAAAATATCAAGCCATGGAGCAAAAAATGTATTCCGCAGAGCAAAACCAGTTAGTCAACAGCGTAGAAATATGTGGGGTAGAAAAGAGAGAAAATGAAGATATACTCCAGATCACCAGCGAAATAGCCTCAAAGATCCGGTGCAACCCCAAAGATATCGTCCAGGCATACCGTAAAACAGCCCGCTCACGACAAACACAAGGACAAGCGCCTTCAAGTCACCATCCGACTATCATGGTACAGCTGCGAGACGGATGTCGCTCGCAATGGCTTGAAGCAGCTAGAAACAAAACAATTCAAATGGAAGACCCTACAGAAGAGCAGGGGGAAGATACGAACCCCAAAATATACCTACGAGAGCCACTCACACCTTACAACTCATTCCTGCTGTGGAAAGCGAAGTCGGAATTAAAAAACACAAACGTGTGCAAGTTCGTCTGGCCGAAAGACGGGCAAATCCTGGCGAGGAAAGCAGAAAAAGAAAAAATCTTCAATGTGCGCTCGGAGGCGGACATTGAAAGTATTAAACGAGAATTGTGCAAAGGCCAACAAATAACCACACACCTGATGCCTTAAGATGACCTATTTTATAGATAAATGCCTATCTGACCTATGCATTACCTATAACTAGAAATGGCTAATGCTAACATATCACCACTGATAAATGAAGGCAACTATGCAGACTGGAATGACTTTCTTAAAATAAATAATATAAATTGGAATAAGAGTATCATTATTTTTCATGTAAATATACGATCTATGATCAAAAATTTTTCACAACTCGAGTATTTAGTACTAAACAGCAAGTATACCATGCACCTGATAGCGATCACCGAAGCAAATATTCCGGAAACATGTAAACAACTGTTCGAACTAGATAACTACGATATGTACACGGAGCTACGAACAAACAGGCGAGGAGGCGGCATAATATTATATGTGCACAATAGTGTTAAATTCCATAGACGCACAGTGGACACCGTGACCTTCGAATGTCTGACAGGTGAAATAGAAACTAATCAAAATATTAAACTGAATCTTATCGCTACGTACAGACCGCCACAAACTAATAAAGCTACTTTTACACGAGAATTGTCGAAATTAATCAAGCAATACCAACCACGAAGTACATGCGTGTTACTAGGTGACATGAACATAGATTTGAAATCTTCTTCTCCAATCGTCACGGAATACCTCAGCAAACTGTGTGAAATAGGCCTAGAGTGCGGTATTAACCAATACACCAGGATAGAAGTACGAGCTGACACTATAACCAAATCCAGCATTGATCATATATTTGTGCGTAGTTGGAATTGCAGCGAAGTGTACACCGGCGTCGTAAACAATGCGCTAGCCGATCATCTGATAACCGGTTGCATAATCACGGGCGCGGCCACACACCACGACGAAGTGCATCAACTAGTAAACAGAATAGACAATAAAAAAGTTCACAGTGAATTAAGTAAAATAAACTGGCGCGTAGCCCTAGCCTATAATAACCCTACCGATGTATTGAGTTATATATCTAATCAGTTTGCACTTGTTTATAAGAAATGTACTTATGTAACGAAAATTAAGTCAGGTAAAAGGGAATCTTGTAAATGGATGAATACAAAAATAAGTAATATGTGTAAAAAGAGGAAAGAACTTTATTATAACTGGGTTAAAGATAAAAATAATAAATTAAAACGACTGCTGTATAATAAATATCGAAATAAAACAAATAAGTTAATAGAAAATACAAAAAACAATTACATAAAACAAGAAATAAGTGCAAATTTTAGAAACCCTCGCAAAGTATGGGATATAGTAAATAGAATAAGTGGTAGGATAGCTAAATGTATAGATGGTATTATTATGAAACACTTCAATAAGGATGCCCAAAAATTGTCAAATGAATTTGCACGTGAATTAAAAAAAAAATGTCAAGAACCTATGTGATACGTGCGATACTCCACTACTAGACCATAATACTTACTCTAATATACCTAAAGTAGCTATGAGACTAAAAAAAGCTAATAACTCAACCGTATATAACATAATTAAGAAACTAAATAATAACAAAAGCCCGGGTGTCGATAAAATTCGAGCATGTGACTTAAAATACATAATAAATGATATCACGCCCATAATTACCCATTTAATAAATACATGTATTTCAACATCCGCCTACCCACACGCCTTAAAAGTAGGTATTATACGACCTATTCATAAAAAAGGCTCTTATACGGACTATAACAATTATAGACCAATTACGATATTACCATGCATCGATAAAATAATCGAGAGGTACATTGGAACTGAAATAAATAGATATTTAAATAAAAATGAAATAATAAACAATAAACAATTCGGTTTTCAACAGAACCGAAGTACCACTCAATTATTAACTAAATTTACCGATGAAGTTAATGGTTATTTGAACGAGCGGAAACAGGTAATTGCCATTTTCATAGATTTCAGCAAGGCATTCGACACACTTAATTATTCTACGTTATTCTCCAAGCTTCAACAAAGTGGTATACAAGGACCCCTACTCAAGTGGTTCCAGGACTATCACAGCGAGCGACGTACGGTGGTGAAAATAGCCGGCGCACTCAGCGACCCGCTGATAACGGAGGAGGGCACGGCTCAAGGATCTATTATCGGACCTACCGAATATTTGATATACGTTAACGATATGTGTAACATCTTTCGTGGGGGTTCTGTATACCAATTTGCTGACGACACATGTCTACTCACCTCACACAGAGACTTAGACGAAGCACAATCAGTATTACAATATAACTTTAACCAGCTGTGCAAATGGGCTCACGATATAGGTCTAGTCATTAACTCTAAAAAAACAAAAGTTGTTCATATTCAATCATCGCATACAAAAGAGATAAGAGTCCCCCGGATAATTGCACATGAACATCATTGTTTACATAAACCTACTCCAAACTGTAAATGTGAAGCGCTCGAACTAGTACCCAGCCACACGTACCTAGGACTAATCATTGATAACAACTTCAACTGGAGACCGCACGTTGACCACGTATGTTCTAAACTTCGATCTATCGCGGCACAGATGGCCATTCTTAAATATAAACTACCATATAAAATACTACGCATGCTTTATTTGTCACTCGCAGATTCAATTATTTGTTATGGTATTAGTAGTTACGGTCGTACATACAAAACATATTTGGAACAAATTTATAAATTACAACTTACACTTTTGAAAACAATTGTACCAGAGCGGATAAAATACAGTTACAAAGATAATTAAACCGGTCTTTTTAAACATTGTAAAGTAATTAATGTATTCAATAGGTTTTGCCTGTCATTATTAACGGAGGAATGTGACGTTATACCCTCAATGGAACAAAAGTACCGACCGGATAAACTACGTACCTTAGATTACTTAGCATCCTACTCACTGCCGCGCATTAATAATACTTATGGTAAAAGAACAAATAACTACCTGATCCCATTCACACTAAACAAACTACCTAAGCATATACTGCTCGATACCATAAGTACTATTAAAAGCACCGGCAAGTGTAAAAACGTACTTAAGAAATACTTCATAGAACTTGAAATATAAATAAGCTAATGTTGTTGTACAATCGAAGACACGGTTAACTACACATCCATATACGTTATAATTATAACATTCAAATAAAGTTTAGAATATCGCTTACAAACCGACAGTAAACGGTGTCTTCAATGTACCCTAACTAACTACAGTATTATATACCTACTTATGCTTAAGATGAATAGTGATGCGGACCGAACCGCGTGACCTTGCCACTATTATATAAACCTCCCTGGTTTCCAAAAGTGGCAATACAACACTTAAAACTTTGTAAAAAAAAAAACTGTTGATTTAAATAAATAAAAAAAAAAAAAAAATAAAAAAAAAAAAAAAAAAAAAAAAAAAAAAAAAAAAGATACAGATACAGATACAAATACAGATACAGATACAGATACAGATACAGATACAGATACAGATACAGATACAGATACAGATACAGATACAGATACAGATACGGATACAGATACTGATACAGATACAGATACAGATACAGATTTTTATTAGTAAAATTTATACATTTTACATGTCATAATTTTTTAAATTAGATTATTATTAAAATTAGATTTTTCATTACAATAACAAAAGATGCTAAGTTACAGATGCAGGTACAGGTACAGGTACAGGTACAGGTACAGGTACAGGTACAGGTACAGATACAGATACAGATACAGATACAGATACAGATACAGATACAGATACAGATAGAGATACAGATACAGATACAGATACAGATACAGATACAGATACAGATACAGATACAGATACAGATACAGATTTTTATTGGTAAAATTTATACATTTTACATGTCATAATTTTTAAATTAGATCATTATTAAAATTAGATTTTTCATTTCAGATTCAGAGGCACAGGCACAGGCACAGGCACAGTCACAGGCACAGGCACAGGCACAGGCACAGGCACAGGCACAGGCACAGGCACAGGCACAGGCACAGGCACAGGCACAGGCACAGGCACAGGCACAGGCACAGGCACAGGCACAGGCACAGGCACAGGCACAGGCACAGGCACAGGCACAGGCACAGGCACAGGCACAGGCACAGGCACAGGCACAGGCACAGGCACAGGCACAGGCACAGGCACAGGCACAGGCACAGGCACAGGCACAGGCACAGGCACAGGCACAGGCACAGGCACAGGCACAGGCACAGGCACAGGCACAGGCACAGGCACAGGCACAGGCACAGGCACAGGCACAGGCACAGGCACAGGCACAGGCACAGGCACAGGCACAGGCACAGGCACAGGCACAGGCACAGGCACAGGCACAGGCACAGGCACAGGCACAGGCACAGGCACAGGCACAGGCACAGGCACAGGCACAGGCACAGATACAGATACAGATACAGATACAGATACAGATACAGATACAGATACAGATACAGATACAGATACAGATACAGATACAGATACAGATACAGATACAGATACTGATACAGATACAGATACAGATACAGATTTTTATTAGTAAAATTTATACATTTTACATGTCATAATTTTTTAAATTAGATATTTATTAAAATTAGATTTTTCATTACAATAACAAAAGATGCTAAGTTACAGATGCAGGTACAGGTACAGGTACAGGTACAGGTAAATGTACAGGTACAGGTACAGATACAGATACAGATACAGATACAGATACAGATACAGATACAGATACAGATACAGATACAGATACAGATACAGATACAGATACAGATACAGATACAGATACAGATACAGATACAGATACAGATACAGATACAGATACAGATACAGATACAGATACAGATACAGATACAGATACAGATACAGATACAGATACAGATACAGATACAGATACAGATACAGATACAGATACAGATACAGATACAGATACAGATACAGATACAGATACAGATACAGATACAGATACAGATACAGATACAGATACAGATACAGATACAGATACAGATACAGATACAGATACAGATACAGATACAGATACAGATACAGATACAGATACAGATACAGATACAGATACAGATACAGATACAGATACAGATACAGATACAGATACAGATACAGATACAGATACAGATACAGATACAGATACAGATACAGATACAGATACAGATACAGATACAGATACAGATACAGATACAGATACAGATACAGATACAGATACAGATACAGATACAGATACAGATACAGATACAGATACAGATACAGATACAGATACAGATACAGATACAGATACAGATACAGATACAGATACAGATACAGATACAGATACAGATACAGATACAGATACAGATACAGATACAGATACAGATACAGATACAGATACAGATACAGATACAGATACAGATACAGATACAGATACAGATACAGATACAGATACAGATACAGATACAGATACAGATACAGATACAGATACAGATACAGATACAGATACAGATACAGATACAGATACAGATACAGATACAGATACAGATACAGATACAGATACAGATACAGATACAGATACAGATACAGATACAGATACAGATACAGATACAGATACAGATACAGATACAGATCCAGATCCAGATACAGATACAGATACAGATACAGATACAGATACAGATACAGATACAGATACAGATACAGATACAGATACAGATACAGATACAGATACAGATACAGATACAGATACAGATACAGATACAGATACAGATACAGATACAGATACAGATACAGATACAGATACAGATACAGATACAGATACAGATACAGATACAGATACAGATACAGATACAGATACAGATACAGATACAGATACAGATACAGATACAGATACAGATACAGATACAGATACAGATACAGATACAGATACAGATACAGATACAGATACAGATACAGATACAGATACAGATACAGATACAGATACAGATACAGATACAGATACAGATACAGATACAGATACAGATACAGATACAGATACAGATACAGATACAGATACAGATACAGATACAGATACGGATACAGATACTGATACAGATACAGATACAGATACAGATACAGATACAGATTTTTATTAGTAAAATTTATACATTTTACATGTCATAATTTTTTAAATTAGATTATTATTAAAATTAGATTTTTCATTACAATAACAATAGATGCTAAGTTACAGATACAGGTACAGGTACAGGTACAAGTACAGGTACAGGTACAGGTACAGGTACAGGTGCAGGTACAGGTACAGGTACAGGTACAGATACAGATACAGATACAGATACAGATACAGATACAGATACAGATACAGATACAGATACAGATACAGATACAGATACAGATACAGATACAGATACAGATACAGATACAGATACAGATACAGATACAGATACAGATACAGATACAGATACAGATACAGATACAGATACAGATACAGATACAGATACAGATACAGATACAGATACAGATACAGATACAGATACAGATACAGATACAGATACAGATACAGATACAGATACAGATACAGATACAGATACAGATACAGATACAGATACAGATACAGATACAGATACAGATACAGATACAGATACAGATACAGATACAGATACAGATACAGATACAGATACAGATACAGATACAGATACAGATACAGATACAGATACAGATACAGATACAGATACAGATACAGATACAGATACAGATACAGATACAGATACAGATACAGATACAGATACAGATACAGATACAGATACAGATACAGATACAGATACAGATACAGATACAGATACAGATACAGATACAGATACAGATACAGATACAGATACAGATACAGATACAGATACAGATACAGATACAGATACAGATACAGATACAGATACAGATACAGATACAGATACAGATACAGATACAGATACAGATACAGATACAGATACAGATACAGATACAGATACAGATACAGATACAGATACAGATACAGATACAGATACAGATACAGATACAGATACAGATACAGATACAGATACAGATACAGATACAGATACAGATACAGATACAGATACAGATACAGATACAGATACAGATACAGATACAGATACAGATACAGATACAGATACAGATACAGATACAGATACAGATACAGATACAGATACGGATACAGATACTGATACAGATACAGATACAGATACAGATACAGATACAGATACAGATACAGATTTTTATTAGTAAAATTTATACATTTTACATGTCATAATTTTTTAAATTAGATTATTATTAAAATTAGATTTTTCATTACAATAACAATAGATGCTAAGTTACAGATACAGGTACAGGTACAGGTACAAGTACAGGTACAGGTACAGGTACAGGTACAGGTGCAGGTACAGGTACAGGTACAGGTACAGATACAGATACAGATACAGATACAGATACAGATACAGATACAGATACAGATACAGATACAGATACAGATACAGATACAGATACAGATACAGATACAGATACAGATACAGATACAGATACAGATACAGATACAGATACAGATACAGATACAGATACAGATACAGATACAGATACAGATACAGATACAGATACAGATACAGATACAGATTTTTTTGCTAAAATTTATACATTTTACATGTCATAATTTTTAAATTAGATCATTATTAAAATTAGATTTTTCATTACAATAACAAAAGATGCTAATATACAGATACAGGCACAGGCACAGGCACAGGCACAGGCACAGGCACAGGCACAGGCACAGGCACAGGCACAGGCACAGGCACAGGCACAGGCACAGGCACAGGCACAGGCACAGGCACAGGCACAGGCACAGGCACAGGCACAGGCACAGGCACAGGCACAGGCACAGGCACAGGCACAGGCACAGGCACAGGCACAGGCACAGGCACAGGCACAGGCACAGGCACAGGCACAGGCACAGGCACAGGCACAGGCACAGGCACAGGCACAGGCACAGGCACAGGCACAGGCACAGGCACAGGCACAGGCACAGGCACAGGCACAGGCACAGGCACAGGCACAGGCACAGGCACAGGCACAGGCACAGGCACAGGCACAGGCACAGGCACAGGCACAGGCACAGGCACAGGCACAGGCACAGGCACAGGCACAGGCACAGGCACAGGCACAGGCACAGGCACAGGCACAGGCACAGGCACAGGCACAGGCACAGGCACAGGCACAGGCACAGGCACAGGCACAGGCACAGGCACAGGCACAGGCACAGGCACAGGCACAGGCACAGGCACAGGCACAGGCACAGGCACAGGCACAGGCACAGGCACCAGCACATGCACAGGCACAGGCACAGGCACAGGCACAGGCACAGGCACAGGCACAGGCACAGGCACAGGCACAGGCACAGGCACAGGCACAGGCACAGGCACAGGCACAGGCACAGGCACAGGCACAGGCACAGGCACAGGCACAGGCACAGGCACAGGCACAGGCACAGGCACAGGCACAGGCACAGGCACAGGCACAGGCACAGGCACAGGCACAGGCACAGGCACAGGCACACAGGCACAGGTACAGGCACAGGTACAGGTACAGGTACAGGTACAGGTACAGGTACAGGTACAGGTACAGGTACAGAAACAGGTACAGGTACAGGTACAGGTACAGGTACAGGTACAGGTACAGGCACAGGCACAGGTACAGGCACAGGCACAGGCACAGGCACAGGTACAGGTACAGGTACAGGTACAGGTACAGGTACAGGTACAGAAACAGGTACAGGTACAGGTACAGGTACAGGTACAGGTACAGGTACAGGTACAGGTACAGGTACAGGTACAGGTACAGGTACAGGTACAGGTACAGGTACAGGTACAGGTACAGGTACAGGTACAGGTACAGGTACAGGTACAGGTCCAGGTACAGGTACAGGTACAGGTACAGGTACAGGTACAGATACAGATACAGATACAGATACAGATACAGATACAGATACAGATACAGATACAGATACAGATACAGATACAGATTTTTATTGGTAAAATTTATACATTTTACATGTCATAATTTTTTAAATTAGATCATTTTTTAAAATTAGATTTTTCATTACAATAACAAAAGATGCTTAGTTACAGATACAGGTACAGGTACAGGTACAGGTACAGGTACAGGTACAGGTACAGGTACAGGTACAGGTACAGGTACAGGTACAGGTACAGGTACAGGTACAGGTACAGGTACAGGTACAGGTACAGGTACAGGTACAGGTACAGGTACAGGTACAGGTACAGGTACAGGTACAGGTACAGGTACAGGTACAGGTACAATTACAGATACAGATACATATACAGGTACAGGTACAGGTACAGGTACAGGTACAGGTACAGATACAGATACAGATACAGATACAGATACAGATACAGATACACATACAGATACAGATACAGATACAGATACAGATACAGATACAGATACAGATACAGATACAGATACAGATACAGATACAGATACAGATACAGATACAGATACAGATACAGATACAGATACAGATACAGATACAGATACAGATACAGATACAGATACAGATACAGATACAGATACAGATACAGATACAGATACAGATACAGATACAGATACAGATACAGATACAGATACAGATACAGATACAGATACAGATACAGATACAGATACAGATACAGATACAGATACAGATACAGATACAGATACAGATACAGATACAGATACAGATACAGATACAGATACAGATACAGATACAGATACAGATACAGATACAGATACAGATACAGATACAGATACAGATACAGATACAGATACAGATACAGATACAGATACAGATACAGATACAGATACAGATACAGATACAGATACAGATACAGATACAGATAAAGATTTATTTTGTCAAAATTTATAAATTTTACATGTCATAATTTTTAAATTAGATCAGGTACAGGTACAGGTACAGGTACAGGTACAGGTACAGGTACAGATACAGATACAGATACAGATACAGATACAGATACAGATACAGATACAGATACAGATACAGATACAGATACAGATACAGATACAGATACAGATACAGATACAGATACAGATACAGATACAGATACAGATACAGATACAGATACAGATACAGGTACAGGTACAGGTACAGGTACAGGTACAGGTACAGGTACAGATACAGATACAGATACAGATACAGATACAGATACAGATACAGATACAGATACAGATACAGATACAGATACAGATACAGATACAGATACAGATACAGATACAGATACAGATACAGATACAGTTACAGATACAGATACAGATACAGATACAGATACAGATACAGATACAGATACAGATACAGATACAGATACAGATACAGATACAGATACAGATACAGATACAGATACAGATACAGATACAGATACAGATACAGATACAGATACAGATACAGATACAGATACAGATACAGATACAGATACAGATACAGATACAGATACAGATACAGATACAGATACAGATACAGATACAGATACAAATACAGATACAGATTTTTATTGGTAAAATTTATACATTTTACATGTCATAATTTTTAAATTAGATCATTATTAAAATTAGATTTTTCATTACAATAACAAAAGATGCTAAATTACAGATACACGTACAGGTACAGGTACAGGTACAGGTACAAGTACAGGTACAGGTACAGGTACAGATACAGGTACAGGTACAGGTACAGGTAGGTACAGGTACAGGTACAGGTACAGGTACAGGTACAGGTACAGGTACAGGTACAGGTACAGGTACAGGTACAGGTACAGGTACAGGTACAGGTACAGGTACAGGTACAGGTACAGGTACAGGTACAGGTACAGGTACAGGTACAGGTACAGGTACAGGTACAGGTACAGGTACAGGTACAGGTACAGGTACAGGTACAGGTACAGGTACAGGTACAGGTACAGGTACAGGTACAGGTACAGGTACAGGTACAGGTACAGGTACAGGTACAGGTACAGGTACAGGTACAGGTACAGGTACAGGTACAGGTACAGGTACAGGTACAGGTACAGGTACAGGTACAGATACAGATACAGATACAGATACAGATACAGATACAGATACAGATACAGATACAGATACAGATACAGATACAGATACAGATACAGATACAGATACAGATACAGATACAGATACAGATACAGATACAGATACAGATACAGATACAGATACAGATACAGATACAGATACAGATACAGATACAGATACAGATACAGATACAGATACAGATACAGATACAGATACAGATACAGATACAGATACAGATACAGATACAGATACAGATACAGATACAGATACAGATACAGATACAGATACAGATACAGATACAGATACAGATAAAGATTTTTATTGGTAAAATTTATACATTTTACGTGTCATAATTTTTAAATTAGATCATTATTAAAATTAGATTTTTCATTACAATAACAAAAGATGCTAAGTTACAGATGCAGGTACAGGTACAGGTACAGGTACAGGTACAGGTACAGGTACAGATACAGATACAGATACAGATACAGATACAGATACAGATACAGATACAGATACAGATACAGATACAGATACAGATACAGATACAGATACAGATACAGATACAGATACAGATACAGATACAGATACAGATACAGATACAGATACAGATACAGATACAGATACAGATACAGATACAGATACAGATACAGATACAGATACAGATACAGATACAGATACAGATACAGATACAGATACAGATACAGATACAGATACAGATACAGATACAGATACAGATACAGATACAGATACAGATACAGATACAGATACAGATACAGATACAGATACAGATACAGATACAGATACAGATACAGATACAGATACAGATACAGATACAGATACAGATACAGATACAGATACAGATACAGATACAGATACAGATACAGATACAGATACAGATACAGATACAGATACAGATACAGATACAGATACAGATACAGATACAGATACAGATACAGATACAGATACAGATACAGATACAGATACAGATACAGATACAGATACAGATACAGATACAGATACAGATACAGATACAGATACAGATACAGATACAGATACAGATACAGATACAGATACAGATACAGATACAGATACAGATACAGATACAGATACAGATACAGATACAGATACAGATACAGATACAGATACAGATACAGATACAGATACAGATAAAGATTTTTATTGGTAAAATTTATACATTTTACGTGTCATAATTTTTAAATTAGATCATTATTAAAATTAGATTTTTCATTACAATAACAAAAGATGCTAAGTTACAGATGCAGGTACAGGTACAGGTACAGGTACAGGTACAGGTACAGGTACAGGTACAGATACAGATACAGATACAGATACAGATACAGATACAGATACAGATACAGATACAGATACAGATACAGATACAGATACAGATACAGATACAGATACAGATACAGATACAGATACAGATACAGATACAGATACAGATACAGATACAGATACAGATACAGATACAGATACAGATACAGATACACATACAGATACAGATACAGATACAGATACAGATACAGATACAGATACAGATACAGATACAGATACAGATACAGATACAGATACAGATACAGATACAGATACAGATACAGATACAGATACAGATACAGATACAGATACAGATACAGATACAGATACAGATACAGATACAGATACAGATACAGATACAGATACAGATACAGATACAGATACAGATACAGATACAGATACAGATACAGATACAGATACAGATACAGATACAGATACAGATACAGATACAGATACAGATACAGATACAGATACAGATACAGATACAGATACAGATACAGATACAGATACAGATACAGATACAGATACAGATACAGATTTTTTTTGGTAAAATTTATACATTTTACATGTCATAATTTTTAAATTAGATCATTATTAAAATTAGATTTTTCATTACAATAACAAAAGATGCTAATATACAGATAGAGGTACAGGTACAGGTACAGGTACAGGTACAGGTACAGGTACAGGTACAGGTACAGGTACAGGTACAGATACAGATACAGATACAGATACAGATACAGATACAGATACAGATACAGATACAGATACAGATACAGATACAGATACAGATACAGATACAGATACAGATACAGATACAGATACAGATACAGATACAGATACAGATACAGATACAGATACAGATACAGATACAGATACAGATACAGATACAGATACAGATACAGATACAGATACAGATACAGATACAGATACAGATACAGATACAGATACAGATACAGATACAGATACAGATACAGATACAGATACAGATACAGATACAGATACAGATACAGATACAGACACAGACACAGACACAGACACAGATACAGATACAGATACAGATACAGATACAGATACAGATACAGATACAGATACAGATACAGATACAGATACAGATACAGATACAGATACAGATACAGATACAGATACAGATACAGATACAGATACAGATACAGATACAGATACAGATACAGATACAGATACAGATACAGATACAGATACAGATACAGATACAGATACAAATACAGATACAGATACAGATACAGATACAGATTTTTATTGGTAAAATTTATACATTTTACATGTCATAATTTTTTAAATTAGATTATTATTAAAATTAGATTTTTCATTACAATAACAATAGATGCCAAGTTACAGATACAGGTACAGGTACAGGTACAGGTACAGGTACAGATACAGATACAGATACAGATACAGATACAGATACAGATACAGATACAGATACAGATACAGATACAGATACAGATACAGATACAGATACAGATACAGATACAGATACAGATACAGATACAGATACAGATACAGATACAGATACAGATACAGATACATATACATATACAGGTACAGGTACAGGTACAGGTACAGGTACAGGTACAGGTACAGGTACAGGTACAGGTACAGGTACAGGTACAGGTACAGGTACAGGTACAGGTAAAGGCACAGGTACAGGTACAGGTACAGGTACAGGTACAGATACTGGTACAGATACAGGTACAGATACAGATACAGATACAGATACAGATACAGATACAGATACAGATACAGATACAGATACAGATACAGATACAGATACAGATACAGATACAGATACAGATACAGATACAGATACAGATACAGATACAGATACAGATACAGATACAGATACAGATACAGATACAGATACAGATACAGATACAGATACAGATACAGATACAGATACAGATACAGATACAGATACAGATACAGATACAGATACAGATACAGATACAGATACAGATACAGATACAGATACAGATACAGATACAGATACAGATACAGATACAGATACAGATACAGATACAGATACAGATACAGATACAGATACAGATACAGATACAGATACAGATACAGATACAGATACAGATACAGATACAGATACAGATACAGATACAGATACAGATACAGATACAGATACAGATACAGATACAGATACAGATACAGATACAGATACAGATACAGATACAGATACAGATACAGATACAGATACAGATACAGATACAGATACAGATACAGATACAGATACAGATACAGATACAGATACAGATACAGATACAGATACAGATACAGATACAGATACAGATACAGATACAGATACAGATACAAATACAGATACAGATACAGATACAGATACAGATACAGATTTTTATTGGTAAAATTTATACATTTTACATGTCATAATTTTTTAAATTAGATTATTATTAAAATTAGATTTTTCATTACAATAACAATAGATGCTAAGTTACAGATACAGGTACAGGTACAGGTACAGGTACAGGTACAGATACAGATACAGATACAGATACAGATACAGATACAGATACAGATACAGATACAGATACAGATACAGATACAGATACAGATACAGATACAGATACAGATACAGATACAGATACAGATACAGATACAGATACAGATACAGATACATATACATATACAGGTACAGGTACAGGTACAGGTACAGGTACAGGTACAGGTACAGGTACAGGTACAGGTACAGGTACAGGTACAGGTACAGGTACAGGTACAGGTACAGGTACAGGTACAGGTACAGGTAAAGGCACAGGTACAGGTACAGGTACAGGTACAGATACTGGTACAGATACAGGTACAGATACAGATACAGATACAGATACAGATACAGATACAGATACAGATACAGATACAGATACAGATACAGATACAGATACAGATACAGATACAGATACAGATACAGATACAGATACAGATACAGATACAGATACAGATACAGATACAGATACAGATACAGATACAGATACAGATACAGATACAGATACAGATACAGATACAGATACAGATACAGATACAGATACAGATACAGATACAGATACAGATACAGAAACAGGTACAGGAATATCCTGCGGCCGCTGCCATCTGACGCTGCACGATTCCGTCGCCTCCTTCGGGATATACATAGGGTGTATCCAGGATTAAGGAGGCGCGGAATCAAGCGTGAACAGTGCAGATGTCGGCGGAACTGCCCGCGCCGCCATGCCGTTATTGTAAATTAATAATCCCCCCCCTCGCTCTGCTCTAAAAACTCAAAAAGCAAATAAAGTAAAAACACCAAAAAAGCAAAAAATTGTAAATACACCAAAAAAAAGCAAAAAAATGTATATACACCAAAAAAAGCAAAAAATTGTAAATTACACCAAAAAAAGCAAAAAACTGTTAAAACATCAAAAAAAATAAAAACTTATAAAAACACCAAAAAAAATAACCCTAACCTACCTACTCATATTGTATAAGCTCGTTTTGTATACCGTTCCAGGTGTATAACGAACGTCTAACATCAAAATATCTATTTTTGTTAAGTATAATGCTCGTATAGAATAACCGCCTGCACATCAAAGATGTACATACTTTTGCAATAGTTCGCTGTTAAATTTTAATATACCTCCATGCAAGCAAGCATTTTGACGCTCCGCTCGCTTTGCTCGCTCCGCTATCCATGGTCATAAAACAAACCTAACCTACAGTTTTCGGTTTTTGACCCATATTCCATTTTGTCGCAGTTCTTCCAAACGGTACCCTTACTTGCCAGCGGGTCCATATTGGCTCACATAAAATTGATCCTCCGAATTTTTCTTCTACTACCGATTTGTAGTCAGAATCATCACTCTTCCGAATTTTTTACTTCATACATTTGTCCGTCATAAATTTGTACTACTACCAACCGAGTTCATAATAGACAGTTTTTAGAACATCGTAATTCATAATGTCGTCACTAAGATTTTGTGTGTACTCATAATGCTGATTTTCATATTTCTTTCATTCAGAATCATAAATTACAATAAACTTGTCAATCATAACATTTAATTATGGCATGTATTTAACGCGGCGACAAATTAATCTGATTAAGGGATTTATAAAAAATTAAAGGGGGTAGCAAAAATAATAAGTTGGCGACTAATTGCGGAGACTAGTATAAAGTAAAAAGTAGCAGCTAAGTAATCAATCTAGCAGCAGACCTACGCCGTATGTTTTAATGTTTATATAGCCCAAGATGCTTAAAATATACTGATAAACAGCTAACGATGTTGAATGGCGCTTTCTGAATCCGTATTGGTTTTTGTTAAGTATGTTATATTTTTCGAAAAAGTTATAGACTCGATTCGACATACATTTTTCGAATATCTTAGACACCGCCGGTAAAAGTGCTATGGGTCGATATTGGCTGGGATCGGTCGGAATACCACCTGGTTTAAGAATAGGTTTAATTTTAGAAATTTTTAATAAGTCTAGGAATGTTCCTTCATTAAATGATTGATTAATTAATTGCGTCAGCGGTTGTATTAACTCCGTTGAGCATACTTTTATAAGTGTCGCTGGTATTTGGTCAGAGCCAAAACTTTTTTTGTTTTTGAGCTGCTTAATTATTTTACTTATTTCGACTTCGGTAACTGGTCGTATGAATATAGAATTTGTTGAGGGGTTATGTACATTATGCGCGCGCGCCGGACTCGACCGGGCGCCGGCGCTCGGCTCGCCTACTGACGCAAAGTATTCATTGAATACGTTAGCTACTTCGTGAGGTGACGTAACGACCGCGTCAGCTGTTTTTAATGAAATATTTTTATACTCGCGATTTTTATGCTTTTTCGTTATATTGTTTATAATAGACCACATAGATTTCATTTTATTATTAGACTTTTTCATTTTATTCGTATAATTTATTTTTTTCGATATTTTAACACAGCGTTTAAGGGTCTTTTCGTAAGTTTTATAATATTTCCGAATAATTTCATTGTTTGTTATGTTTACCATGATTTTTAGCTGCCTTTTGTGTTTACACGATGTTCTTAACCCCTTAGTAAGCCAAGATTTTTGGTGCTTGGATGGCATTATTTTTAAGCGTCGTTGCGGTATGTGTTTATCTAATATTGTTTGTAGAACATGACTAAATGAATTAAAATTAATATTAGTATTATTTTTATCACATAGTATGTTATTCCAATCTATTTCATGCAAAGCTAATCTGAAGGATGTCATATTTTTTTCGCTAAATATTCGTTTCGTTATGTATTAGTAGTGATCTTGATTTTGCCTTTGATTTTGTGACGTTTGATTTTTGGTTTTATACAAAATACTTTTATGGTCCGATAAGCCGTGGTCCGTCACTTCGACATTATAATCTTTGGTGTTTGTAAATATAAGATCTATACAAGTACTAGAATTATTGACCTCTCGTGTAGATTTCTTTACTATTTGTACTAGATTATAACTTAACATCAAGTTAACAAGTTTTTTGGTGACAAGGTCATTAGAGAACATGTTTATATTGAAGTCACCGACAATTAGTATATTTTTCTTTTGTTCTTGTTGTTTTATACTAAGCAATATTTTATTCAAGCAATGGAAGAAGATATCTATGTCCCGGTCCGGTCTGTAAATATTTATTATAAGTAATCATATTCTGTTCGGGGATTTCTATTCCACAACATTCTACTATACATTCCTGTGACATATTAGCGATATCGGATCGCTCCACGTAATCAATATCTTTATGTGTCAGTATCGCCACGCCGCCTCCTTGGTGTTCTTTACGATAGAATGCTGCCGCGAAATTGTAGCCGCCGATGGTTATGAAATCTTTCTGATTAACTGAGATCCAAGTTTCTGAGACACATAGTACTGGGATTTTTTTCTTGTGCATGAAGGATTCTAAGATATGGGTCTTATTTTTAATGCTCTGTAAATTTTGAATCATTATTTTAAATTCATCACCGAAAGGACTGATTTTGAACAGTGTTTTGACTATATATGTTAGATGAAGAACATGACGAACGTATGATTTCAACTGTCGGGTCGGTATTTATTTCCTGTGATTTTTGAAACACATTTTGGTCGGCGGGAGTTGATTCATTTGTACAATTATCTGACCAATCTAAGTTCATTTCTTTGCCATTAATGTATAGCCTATTATTTTTTAAGACTGCATAATTTCCATCTCGGCGCGCCTTGATTAGTTTTTCTTTAAGGATTTTCCTTTGTTCCAGGGATTTACTATCTAAGAACATAGAAACGCCGTATCCTATATTTCTGAAGAGATGAGCGTTTTCGATTACGTAGGAGGCCATCCTTTTGCTTAATAATTCAATTTGTACTGGACGTCGGTACCCTTTTTTTCCAATCCGCCTAACACCTTCTATAAAACCATTAATATTTATATTCAGTATATCACGAAACACGTTATCTATTCGGTAGCATAGTTCTGACTCGGTTTCGTATCCATGTTCTTCGAGTCCGAACAGGATAATAATGTTTCGGATTAGAGTTTATTGTGCTAGGTATTTGATTATTTCCTGAACTTTCTTGATTTTTAATAATTTTTTTCAATTCACTAAGCTCAATTTGTAGTTTTTGATTTTCCTTTTCTAATTTTCCAATATTTGTGTTCGTTTTATCAAGTTCAGTTTGAAAGAAATCTTGGCGTGTGGTTAACGTGCTTATATTAGTGGAGATTTCCTGCGTTAATTTTTGTACTATAATGGTTATTTCTGATTTTATAGTATTTCTAATCTCATGAAATATAGCCATTTTATTTTTCTCTAATTTTGCATCGAGAAGACTGCTAATTTGCTCTAGCGTGATGTGTTGGTTACTTGTTTGTGCATAACTTTGCCGAATGGAACTCTGAGATGTATTATTAGTAGGCACATCTGCTACATGCGACACGCTCTCGTCGAAATTCAATAGATCGTCAACGGACATCGTCGTGTCGTCTAAACACGGCCCTACTCTAGAGCGTACAGGTGTATCGTCATCATTTTTCCTACGTGTGATGCCACTATCACAAGTTGGGCACCGCCAGGAACGTTTTAAATCGTGTCCCTTTTCTATGTAATAAGCCGTTGTTATATTTGCGCATTGGTAGTGGTATAGTCCCTTGCAGGCTATACATACTAGAACCTCTACACGAACATTTATGGTTCGATTGCAAGCTAGACAGTTCATTTTGTTGCTGGTTTTCAGAGAAGATTGAGTAGGTAACGTGTACTTGCCGTAAGACGCTGGCCTGCGCTGTGTGTGAGCAGCGCAACCAATACGCGCACCTGTGCGCGCGAGCAGGATAAAATAATAAATAAATAAAATAAATAAATATAATAAATATTAAGGGACAATCATACACAAATCGACCTAGTCCCAAACTAAGCAAAGCTTGTACTATGGGTACTAGACGACGATATACATAATATATAAATACATATATAGATAACATCCATGACCCAAGAACAAATATTTTGCACAAATATTTGCCCCGGCCGGGATTCGAACCCGGGACCGCCGACTCAGTAGGCAGGTGTCTACCAACCGAGCCAAACGCGTCGTCAAACACACACACTAACTCACAGATCTATTGTTACGTGGCCGTTAAATTTTATAACACTGAATATTTATTTCACTATTGCACTGGTTTCGATATTATAAAAAGCTTTGTGGTGATACTTAATCGATATCTCGCACTTTCTTCTTCACTTTAGTATGCAAATATTATATAGCATGATACGTTTTGCTTTGTTTGGAAAATAAATATCGCGGAGCCTCTTCTAACGTGTGTGTTCGCTACGCTGCGCTCCTACCCTTTAGACAAACCATTAGCCCATCTCACCTGGTTTATCTGATTTGAGTACCAGTACCTGAAGATACCAACGCATTCATCTGGTATGCCTGTTTCACTAAGTTTCTGCCACATTATGCGATAATCGACTCTATCGAATGCTTTAGAAAGGTCTAGGAAACAGGCATAAACTGGCGTCTTTCTCTGCGTGTAATAACCCACCGTATGTTTAAGACAGAGAATGGCACTCTCGGTGGACAGTCCAGGCTTAAACCCAAACTGTGCATCATGTAGGTATCTTCAGGTATCTGGCTAGAATAGAGTCCAGCAAACTATCCAGTATCTTAGCGGCTGTTGTTGCCAGAGAAATGGGCCTATAGTTTGTTTTGTCCGACAAGTCACCGGTTTTGTTTTTTACAACAGGCACTACAATAGTTTTCATGAGTTTATCAGGGAGGTAAGAATGACACACACATAAATTTAGAAACAATGAGAACACTCGGTATAGATGGGGACCAGCATGCTTAAAGTGTTCTATGCTGTTATAAGTGTGATTTCAAATAAACAAATTTTAGTAACATTTGATTTTTTACCTTTATGGGTAGAAACATTTTAGGCAAAATTATCTTGGGAATACTTTGGTTTGATTTGTGAATACGAAACTTACTATAGAAGCGGTTTTTAAAAACGATTTTGATTTTAAGTTAAAATTGATTTTACTTAATCCTTATCCCAATTAAAGCAAATTTAAGACATATTACAGATAGATAAGATATGCTTAAGTTGTACTGAACATGTATAAGTTAATTCAAATGTGTTTTAAGTACTATTTCAAATAAGCACATTTTAGTAAAACAAGATTTTAACGTAATAGGGGTAGACATACTTTTAGGTAAAGTCGTCTTGGGAATACTGTAATAGGTTTTGGGAATACGAATGTTACTGTAAAAGCGATTTTTTAGAACTTATTTGATTTTAAGTTATTACTGATTTTACAAAATCCTTCTTATCTTATGAAAATAAAACTTCGGATTAATTACAGATACTCATCTCAAGTAAGTAAGTCAAACTTAAGAAACTTTACAGGTACTTACTGAAGATTTAGAGTTTAGTCGCAATTGCTACTTGGGCAACCTCGTACAACACGATAGATATCCACCTAATCACCTTAATTAATAAAAGGGGATTATTATAAGCGCCTAAGCAAATGTAAGAGCAATTGTGCTTTTGGTCTAATAATGACTTTTCTTACAGGGTCACCGCACTCCAACAGAAATGTTCACTCACTTTTCAATCTTTTTAGGGATAATTTCCAGGATGAAAACTATCCTATGTCCTTCCTCGGATCTTAATCTATCTCCATGCCAAATTTCATCAAAATCGATTCAGCGGTTTAAGCGTGAAGAGGTAACAGACAGACAGACGGACAGACAGACACACTTTCGCATTTATAATATTAGTATGGATCAGACATTTCATGAAATTAAAGTAAGTAGGCAATATTATTGCATTTTTTTTTATATTATATCATACAAATCAAATACAAATCATACTAAATTTCGTTCAGGATATGTAAGCCCTGGATTACGGATATATTTAACTCTGATAAAGCAGACGCTATCTCGAGACGCGTCAAAAGCCCACACGTGTGTTCGCATTCGCAACTCGCTCCGCTGCTGCAGGCTTTACGGCTACGACGGTATCTCTCATAATATAATAAACACCTGTATGCTTTGTGAACGAGCCATTGACGTCAGCGCTCTACGAGCGGAACGAGAGCTCGTAACCGATGGAGATAGTCTAGTGGATGACAACCTTAAGTTATGGAGGTAAAGGTTGTCAGAGAGTGCGGGTTGTCTGTGGTGTTGCGACCTTCGTAGCCGGGGCGCCGCGCCGAAGGGTTGCGCGTGCGCGCTGCGGCGCGCCGCCGCCGCCGGAGACTGACAGAACGCGGTACTCTGTCTCCGAGAGCGGGCGCGTGCCGAGCTGTTCGCGAACTTCGCATCGCGCGGGAACCGACCGACCGGTAAGTGGACGCCGCTCCAACAAATTAACTGCGTATTTATTTGTATTGATATAGCAGGATAAAGAGTTGGTTTGGTTTTGAATGTATTCAGTTGTTATTGAATGAGAGCGGGACAGGAGCAATAAAAGTATTTTACGCCGTTTTGTGTCTTGTTTGCAACCGCGCCGCGCCGCGCGCCGGCTGCAAGCAAAATTACGACAGTCTTGTTTATGAATTTGTTTAACGTTCAACTTTTGTGGACTGGAAAAGGTTTAGTCCGTTATTAAGGACTGTGGAACAATTAGGCACATTTAATAATCGCGCTATGTTTTTTGACGAGGGTACACGGCGAACAAATAAATTATTTTAGAATTCCACAGAATTAACGGTTATTGTTTAATTATTCACCCTTAACAAGAAAAATAATAAACGTCAAAAACACTTTATCACTTCAGTTTTTCACTGCCAAAAATAGTAATTGATCACCAAACTGAAAACTCCATTTTACGAGAAATTACACACAAAATGTTTATACTAGCAAATGACTCGAAACCAATCATTGTTAACCCAACAATAGTCAATGACCACCAAAATTTTAATAAGTTACATTATAATTTAAATTTTAAAATATCATGCAAATATTCTTTAATATTTCGTTATCCGATTAAAGTAAATTACGCTAGAGTTAATATAAAAATTTACCAAAACATAATATTATAAATAAACTAATAAAGTTTGACTACTATGATATTGTAAAATGTTTACTAAGGTCTGAGTTTTTTTTAAGATATAAGACGGTCGGACGGGATAAGGTCGCTTCGCTTTTGCGGTCGCTCAAATTCTAGTTTATGTATAGTAGTTGTAAGAAAGAAGCCTAAGGTGAACCTATGGCGGGTGAAAAAAAATTGCGGGCAGTTCTCTTATTTTTCCATTCGGCCCAAGTTTCCGCGGTCGCTGAGCGAGCGCGGCTGCTGCCCCGGCGGCGCATCTTCATCTTAGCAGCAGCTTTTTTATTATTAAATATTTTTTTTATAATTTTATACCTACCTACTTTCATTACCAAATCTCTCATTTGTTTAGCTGTAGGCATGTGTAGACAGTAGGACCAGCGACAGAAGCTCGAAACATAAGTCTACAGTTTACTATTTAGAAGGGGCCCGCGAACTTCGCTTGCGCGGAAGAAAACATGTCAAACAGTCTTTGTTTTCCCGAAGTCTGGTAAAAAGTATCCAATATTGGTATAGAAGTATTTTATGATTTTATTTTATTCTTAATGGATTGCACTTAAAACGGAGATTTCCTTCCGTTGGAAAGTTAATGGTGATTTACTACAAGTATAGGGAAAAATCTGTAAATTTTTGATTGTACCATAAAAAGTATATTTTTTTTATAAAAGTATCTAATCAATCGTCGAGGTTAAGCAACTGCATGTACGGAAGTCTCGGTAGGTGAGTCTGACTCGCACTTGTCCGGTTTCTTCATATCCAACCCTTATTCCGAGTTCCTCAGGGGCGGGTCTCTTTGTACTTACATTTTCGCCAGAAAACTCTGTTTTGTCAGCGTTTGTTTATAGAATATGCTTGATAAGATCGTTTATTTATTCATGTTAAACATTAAAGCTCGTAATTATTAGAACTTTTATGACCAAATCTCACTAATATTATAAAACCGAGAAATTGTTTATGTGTGTGTGCGTTTGTGTAAGTGTGTACGTTTTGTTTCATGCAGAAACGGCTGGTCCCGCTTGCACGAACTTTGGAACAGGGATAGTGTATATCCTAATTTAACACATAATCTATTTTTATACTAAAAACATGGTTCCCGTATGTTAGTGGACCTTGATTTCAACACGAGTGAACCTGCCAAAGGCTAGTTCAAATACAATTAACTTAATATTTTAGTTAGTGGCATCGTAGCACCATCTACCATAAAGATCCAGACTTTATAATCAGCACCATCGTCTCAAATTATGTTGAGGGGTGATTATCTCGGTGAAAAAAAATTGCGGCGGAATTGATAACTATAGTGTGAAACAATTGTTTTAAAAGTTTTAATTTTTTTCTGAAAAGAAGACACAAATTATTATCATAAGCCAAATCGCAAAGTATTGTAAAAGTCATTTATGTTTCATAATTTTTTTTTTTGCGGTAAAATGATAATTTTGGTGCAGCGTCCAGTATTCGTTGTTCCTCATAAATGTCTTTGATAGAACCATATCATCAATGTTTTAAACTAAAATTGCATTTATTTATAATCTTTATTAGTTTAAGTATCTTATAAGGCTATATAAATAAAGATTAATATATAAATAGATACTCAAAATTGAGCACTAAAAGTTGTCCGGGTGAAATTGTCAATTTTGGTGGTAAATATTGAAAATGTGTTTATGGATGAACGAAAGACAACAAGACCAGCAAACGTGTGTTAACCTGTTCGTTTAGTTCCGCTCCAGCATGGAGCGATGACACACATGTCATATCATGTTATGTCATGTGTAAGAACTTCAAATAAAACGATGTTGTAAAGTCTTCGGGTTTATATTTTAAGATTCTTCTTAGAAATATTACAAAATTAATATTAAGATATTGGAGCTCGAAGTGTACCGTGTCAGAGGTAAATCTCAAGAGAGCTGTCATAGTGACACTTGCGTTTACAGACATTGTTCTGATAGGTGCGTTTATAGAATATGCTACATCTTTCCCTTTTCAACGAAAACAAGTTTACAATTTTGAATTTTAAAATTTTGTGACATTAAACCATTAGCAATACAAATTGTTTACTATTATACATTGTTTTTCTTCCTTCCCTCAAACAAAGACTTTCGCTATCTATTAAGCTAAAGAGACTTAAGATAATATCCTTAAAAACTATACTACATATATGCAACATAGAGCTGCGCATTCGACCGACCCTGTGACTGCTTGGCTGGTCTGGTGAAACATCAAGTAATCATGCCGGCCTTATGTGATACGAAGTCCTCGTATATTTAACATTATTTTTATCTACGAGATCATACGACCTCATGCCATTACATTTAGTTATGTTACCCTGTAACCATACATTTTTATTAATATCTTTCTTCCACCACGCATCTTGACCCACAACAAATGGTTGCTTATTTCTAGATCTCTTATTATAACTTATGACATTACTATTTCTAGTTTTATTAAATATATTTTCTACATTTATGATAGTCTTTGGTTGCAAATACTGTGAGGTAACTATTAATTTCGTTTTTAAATTTCTATTCATTAACAGTTCGCTAGGTGTGACATTGGTGCCAGATGTGGGTGAAGCCCTATAATTCAGTAACGCTAATCTGTAATCACTTTTATCTTCTAAGCATTTGTATAACATTTTTTTAGCAATCTGAACACCTCTTTCAGCCATGCCATTTGATTGAGGATACCTGGGACTTGTGTATGTGAACTTAAATCCCCACTCCTGTGCAAAGTCCCTACACTCCTTCGAGTCAAATGGAACATGGTCTGATACTATTTCAGCTGGAATTCCAAAATTAGAAAAAATCTCTATCAACTCATAAATTATGGACTTTGAGCTTTTATTTGTTATCTTTTTGATGTCCAACCATTTAGAATAATAATCGTAAATTATTAAGTAACTCTTTGTTTTAAACTCCATAATGTCAATAGCTATTTTATAAAACGGTAAGCTAGGTATGTTGTGCGACAGTAGTGGCTCTTTAACATTATTATTTTGAAAAGTTTGACAGGGAAAGCAACGCTTAACATATTCTTCAATATGAGAGTCTATATGTGGCCAATAATACAGATTTCTCGCCAGTTGTTTCATTTTTGTCACACCGATGTGTCCTTCATGTAAGGTTTTAATGAATGACTGTCTTAAACTTTTAGGAACAATTAATCGATTATTAAAAAATATTAAACAGTTATCTATAGTCAGTTCACCTCTTAATTTATGGTAACTATGTAGACCATCAGGAATATCCTTATTATTAGTGGGCCAGCCATTCATTATGAAATTTCTTAATATCTGTAATTCGTTATCGTTGGAACTTTCATTTATTAATACTGTTTTTTGTTCCTCCGAGCATTCTAAATTGCTTGCTAAGCCCATGCAATGTATCACCTCATACATGTAAGACTCATCAGTGTCCTGTGACAGTTGATAAGAGCGTGATAGCAAATCCGCAATGTGCATAAATTTACCTTGTAAATATTTGAATTCTATGTCATACCTTAATAGTTTTAGTTTCAATCTTTGTAACCTAGGCGACGGTACTTCATGAAGATGTTTCTTAAGTAAACTTTCAAGGGGTTTGTGATCATTAAGTATTGTCACTTTGCGTCCATATATGTAGTAATGAAACTTACGTGTAGACCATGTTACACTTAAGAGTTCTTTTTCGATCTGTGAAAAGTTACGTTCTGCCGATGTTAAACTTCGTGAAGCGAAACAAACTGGTTTACCGTTTTGAAGTATACAACATCCTAGACCATCTTTAGATGCATCGCATTGTATAGTAATGGGCAAATTATCATTAAAATTTTGAAGAACCGGAGCTGTACAGATTTTATTTTTAATATTAGTGTATACATCTTCATGAATTTCCGTCCAAAGCCAATCAACATCTTTCTTCAATAACAGTTGTAATGGTGCTGCAATATTAGCTAAGTGTGGGATAAATTTTCGTAAATAATTGACCATTCCCAGAAAAATTTGAAGTTCTTTTTTGTTGTTAGGGCTTTTCATATTAACTATTGCACTGACTCTATCAGGATCAATTTGCATGCCTTGTTCAGAAAAAATATGGCCAAAATACTTTACTTGTTTTAATTTATATTGAAATTTCTCTTTATTGAAGCGAACATTGTGTTCTCTGGCTCTATTAAACACCTTGTTTAGTATTGCGTCATGTTCCTGTTCAGTGTCAGCACAAATTAAGAGGTCATCACAATAAACAATAACTCCCGGGATGTCCCCAAATGCAGTTTCACTATATTTTTGGAACACCTCCGGAGCTACAGAGATCCCGAAGGGACACCTTAGAAATTTATAACAGCCAAACGGGCTATTAAAAGTACATAAGTCACTTGAACTATCTGATAATTTAATATTATAAAACCCATCCGATAGATCCAGTACAGAAAATATCTTCTTATTACTTAGTTTTGGCACAATTTCATCTAAGGTTGGTATTAAATGGTGCTCTCTTATTAACACTTGATTCAAGTCCTTTGGGTCTAGGCAAATTCTAAGTGAACCATTTTTCTTTTCAATTATCACTAAATTACTAACAAAACTTTTAGGGTGGTCTACCTTAGCTATTACTTTGTGTTTCACCAGAGCTGCCAGTTTGTCCGCGAGGCGCGGCTTCAGGGAGTTGGGTACCCGCCGTGGAGGTCTCACCACAGGCTCAGCGTCAGGTCGAATACGCAGTTGCAGTGGCGTTTTGAACTCGCCAACACCCTGAAATAGTTCGATGTTTCTATTAATCATACAGTTTTTACTATTATTATTAGTTACCAGATCAGTCTTTAAAGTATTAACAGTAACATGATCAGTCTCAATTGTATCAATATTAGTATTATTTAATAACTTCAGTTTTACTAATGAGGCTAATCCTAAGATTGGTCTGACACTTTCTTTGACAATTAAAAATTCAGTCATGACTTCATCATTTTTAACTGCCTTAGAATAAACTTTTAATGTGACTTTACCTACAGGGAACAATTTCCCACCCCCGAAGACTTTAATTATTACTGTTGTCTCAGATATTTTAATATTGTTATCATCATTGACAATTTTCTTAAAATCCCCAATACTAAGAACATTAATCTGGGCTCCAGTGTCACATTTAAATTCAACTTTTTTATTTTCCACTCTAAGCGTCTCGGTCCAATCATTTTTAACTAAATCTATGGAGTAAACCTCATAAGTACTTTTATTTGACAGTCATAAGTCATGAACATTGTTGCAGGCCTCTTCGTTGTCATTGTCATTGATATTATCAACCCGTTTCTTATTGAAATTGCAACCCACACTAAAATGGTTCAGCCTGTTACAGCTCGAGCAAGCCTTACCATACGCAGGACACTGTTTAGGACCATGCTCGGTATTACACTTTTTGCAGTTATAAAACCATCTATTATAGCGGCCCTCCATATTAACATTTTGAGACTTTTTATGATTACTGAAATACTTAGCTTTGTTCGACTGCTGCTGCTGCTGCTTTGCCCAGCCCGTCTGAACTGCATGCACCTCCGGGTTGTTGAGCGTCTTCACAAATTCTCTGGACAGCTCCGCAGACCTACAGATGTCGATGGCCTTCTCCGTAGTGAGATCCTTGATTTCGAGTAGCTTCTGTTGGATGCGTTGCTCCCGAACACCAATAACAATCTTGTCCCGAAGCATCTTCTCTTTCTGGTCCCCGAAGTTGCAGTTCTCCGCTACTTTTCTTATTGCTGTGTAAAAGGTATCAAACGTTTCTCCCTCTTCTTGGTTCCGCTTGTTAAATTGGTATCTGTTAATAATTTCATTTTGTTTCGGCTTGAAATAGTTGTCGAAAACTTCGATCACCTCCTCCAACTTGTCCTTGCCTTCCTCTTTAAGGACATTAAAATATAATTCTTGCGCTCCGTGGCCAACGCAGTTAATAAGTATTGCTGCTTTTCTGGTTTCTGAAATTCTTTCTAACCCCGCCGCCAGCACGAAGTTGCGAAAAGATAGCTTGAAACGTTGCCACTGCGGCCAGCAGTTTTCAATGTCTTCTAAATTGAGGCCCACGGGCATTTTATATTCGACGGCAGACATTTTGGTAAAATTTCCACTTGTTTCTTCTAAATTCATAATTAATATTAGTAATCTACAGCCATTTTGCTGTTAACGAACATGTGCACTCAGTAGCGATTTGTAGGTTATCTTGTCCAATCCAGTATAATCTTCCTGAATTTGACTCCTTTTCGGCTGCGCCATGTAAGAACTTCAAATAAAACGATGTTGTAAAGTCTTCGGGTTTATATTTTAAGATTCTTCTTAGAAATATTACAAAATTAATATTAAGATATTGGAGCTCGAAGTGTACCGTGTCAGAGGTAAATCTCAAGAGAGCTGTCATAGTGACACTTGCGTTTACAGACATTGTTCTGATAGGTGCGTTTATAGAATATGCTACAGTACCTATCTGGATCTGTCCACTCAGCACGTAAGTATCTAATTTTGGTGGGGTACAAATACGTTTTGACACAATTTTTGTGGTATATGTTTCTAGTGACTTAGCAATAATTGATTGTGTGTGAATTGTGTGTAAGACGTGTTAAAGGTTTCCTTTTTAAAATATAAAGTTAAATTGGAAGTAAATAATACGGATATTTTTTAATTATTTTTTTAATCACTTTTTCTAATTTTGGTGGATCAATTTTGGTGGTTTTGGTGGTAATTTCAAAGTCACCAAAATTGCTTGATGCCACCAGAATTGTTAATTCTGTAATCTGTATATAATTACACATTTGTAATCGCATTTCCAACACTTTTGACTTGGTGAATTTATTTGAAGTCAAGTATAATCACAATACATCTAATATTACAAGCTGTCGGTGAGGGTAATCTTAGCTTAGATATGCTTATGCTGGTAGCGGATTCTATAGCTCCTATCCTTTCCTATATTCCTTTTTTTTTCCTCTGGCACGTTTCCTACAATTTGGTACTTTTCACAGTATCGTCCTATGTCCATTCTTCCTGTCTTATCCAAAATCATTCAATCCTCTGTAAATCCACGTCCCTCATCACATCTAAATAGACTTAACTTGTTCAATTCTTTAGCACAACCACCGCTTTGGTTAAGATCACCGACGACTTTCGTCTTAATATAGAATATAGAAAAGTGACTATATTGGTGCTCCTAGATTTTAGTAGTGTTTTTAACACTGTTGATTTTGATATCCTTCTCAGTCTACTTAGTACTTTTAATATATCTCCAACTTCACTGGTTTGGTGATTACCTCTTTGGGCGGGTTCGAGTTGATGACCGATTTTCTATCTGGTCTGAACTGTCTGCTGGTGTCCCTCAAGGGGGCATACTCTCTCCATTACTTTTTTCTGTCTTCTTAACGGAATCACCAACCACAGTCACTCTCCTCCTCGTTTCATGTCTATGCAGACGATTTGCAGCTTTATGCGGCGGCCAGCATTCTGGCTCCTTTGTTTCGCAAATCAATGAAGACCTGGAATCAATCCGTGCTTGGGCTTGGTTCTTTGGTTTGATGAAGAATGCCAAGAAGTTGCAGGCTATTGTCGTTGGAAGCCCCTTATTTCCAAGGTTTCATAAATCATAAATCATTTATTGCATAAAACATGGTAATTACATAGGTCTTCGGTTAAATAATATCAGCATCACATGCTTTGTCACAGGTGACATGCAAAATATATATGTACATACAATTCTAATTACTTATTAATCATTATATTTTCGACAGTTTTGCTATATTATGTGTACTAATTTTATTTAAATATAATATATATATATGTCAATAGCTTCGGCCAATTTCGTTTCTTTTCAGAAATTCAGACACCGAGTAGAAGCATTCATTTTGTAGCCACTGTGAGAGTTTGCACTTAAGTTCTACAATGGACAGATTTTTAAATTCATTTGGAAGTGCGTTAAAGATTCTGATGGCCATCGGATAACAGTTATTACTAAACAATTTTGTTTTTACCTTGGGCATATATAAATTATTGGGGTATCGTGTATTAAACATGTATACATCGCTAATTGTTTTAAATAGTTCAGGATGAGATTTTACAAAAATACATATTTCGTAAATGTACAGCGATGGTACCGTCAATAATTTTAGATTTTTAAATAAAGGTTTACATGACGTAAATTTTGTTACATCACAGATTCCACGAATGCATTGCTTCTGTGCAATAAAAACTCTATTGATGTGTACCGAATTACCCCAAATTAAAATTCCATATCTAAGTACAGAGCACACATAGCCATTGTAAGCCTGAATTGCGGTTTCCTTGTTTGTAATTTTCCTCAAGCGCCAAAGAGCATACGCAAAGCGGTTGATTTTACTGCAAACTTTCTCGATATGTGCTTTCCAGGAGCATTTATCGTCAAGCAGTATTCCGAGAAATGTCACCTCTTCATTTTCTGTCAATGCGTTATTATCATATTTTATTGTTAAGTCTACCTTGTTACCATGTTTGTTATGAAATTGTACATAACTTGTTTTACTAATGTTTATATTTAAATTATTATGATTCAGCCATTGAATTATTGTATGTATTATATTATTTATGTCATTGTTATATTCATTATTATCATATCTATTATTACATGGAATTATAACTGAAATGTCATCGGCAAATAAAGTGTAGCTATGGTCAGATATATTCGGCAAGTTATTAATGTAGATCAAAAATAAGAGAGGACCTAATATACTACCTTGGGGAACTCCTACTTTATTATGTTTACTCTTCGATTGAAATGAACACAGCTCCATACTATCTGACAGAGAAGAGATTTCCACTAATTGAGTTCTTCCAGACAGGTAGCTTTTTAACCATTCTAGGGCTGCGCCTCGAATACCATATCTTTCGCATTTATAAAGGAGTAAGTCATGCGCAACAAAATCGAAAGCCTTACTCATGTCAAAGAATACTGTTGTACATGGCACTCTTTTATCGACTTGTTGCAGTATTTTGTGCACTAGGTTAAATATTGCCATAGTTGTAGACTTTCTTTTTTGGAAACAATATTGTTCTGCTTTTATTATTTTGAATTTATTCATGTAGCTTACGATTCGAGTGTGCATAACTTTTTCAAAAATCTTGGATAGCACAGAGAGTAACGCAACGGGTCTATAATTTCCAACAACTTGTTTGTCTCCCTTTTTATGTAAGGGTTTGATGACGGAAATTTTCATTTGTTCTGGAAATATTCCCTGATCCAAAGACTGATTGATCAAATGAGTTATCACAGGAGTTATGATCTTCGCAGAATGTTTCAAAATAGATGTTGTTCAGATCAAGTTAAGCCAGTTATTTTCTTTGATGGTACGCCTGTACTTTTCTCTTCTACTGTAAAGAAATTTGGCATTGCCATAGATCGTAATATGTATTACATTGACTGTTTGCCTATCTCTCTCTCATTTGGTTTTTGCATTTTCATTTGTACTATTGTAAAGTTATCGTATTGTACATGTTGCTTGGTTTGTCTGCCATTTACTTGTGTTTAACACTCATTTACTCGATGTTTAATTGGAAGAAATCCATTAAAGGGATACGTTCGCTTTTGTACATGCTTATTTTTCTGAAATGTAGTTTTTAGGATAGCTAATCGCAAGAAAAATCAATCAAGAGAAGAAGTCCTCGAAAAGAAAAAAATATTTTGTTGTTAGAAACGAGTTAGTGATTTTCATAGATATTTTTGGTATAATTAAAATGATTAATTAAACATAATATACTTTCTTTTCATTTCCAGCAGGCAATTTCATGGACAAATATTAATTTTTAGCACAAGTAACTAATTTTGATGTAGATGTACAATTTTGGTGGCAGGCAATCTACTAAAATCATAATATCTTTAAAACCATTATGTATAGCAAAGGGCCATTACTACACAATATTGGTTATGACTTTATTCGTATTATTGATACATAATTTTGACTCTAACATCAAAAATAAAAAAGCCACCAAAATTAGGTAAATTTCGAGCTTGTTGAAATTCACCCTGAGAATCGATAGTAACGATGTGCCACCCAAATTAATTATTTTTATTAAAGCGTTACTGCTTTAATAAAAATAATTAATTTGGTAACGTAAACCAAATGTTTACAATGAAATTATGTTTACAATGATTTTTTTAATTTTTCGCTTCATTGTAAACAATTACTACACTTACACTTAGCAGACGTTACTGCATTAATAGGTAAAACTAATTAATATGTAAATGTATTATTTTCCACCGTTTTGAGCAAATCGGGATAGTGTTAGTAGGTCAGTTGTTAGGTTAGGTATATTATGTTATCTATATATGTATTTATATATTATGTATATCGTCGTCTAGTACCCATAGTACAAGCTTTGCTTGGTTTGGGACTAGGTTGATTTTTTATTTAATCAACAGGGAAACCTAGACCGACGACGGATAAGTCGGGCCGTGCTCGTGTGAGGCTAGGGAATAGGGTTCCAGACCGCTCTGCACTCCTAACACACGCGCAAATGTATATCTGGCTTGTTCGCAGTGTTGTTAGGAAAGGGCAGCCGTACCTGCCTGCGGTTTAACCGACCATGAAATTCCAAAATACTGAAATCCAGAGCAAGTTAGGCAGACTTCGCAACTGTTAGGCAACTCGGGCACTACAGCACTTTCTTCGCTTTTTGCTTTAGAGGGCTTCCCTTAAACAGCCCTGGGGTAGTTAAACTTTAGCGAGTTAGGTAGGCCTCTCTTTACAATGTCACATTTTATAGGCGTTCAAAATTGGCAGATATTTAAAAAAACCGGCCAAGTGCGAGTCCGACTCGCGCACGACGGGTTCTGCTTTCATAAATAAAAAAAACTATTTTGTTTTTTTTTTTGTATTGTACCACATATTTAAATTATTTACTTTTATTAGTATAGAATCTTTTTATCGATTCATATTTTTAGGGTTCCGTACCTAAATGGTAAAAACGGGACCCTATTACTGAGACTTCGCTGTCCGTCCGTCCGTCCGTCCGTCTGTCACCAGGCTGTATCTCAAGAACGGTGATAGCTAGACAATTGAAATTTTCACAGATGATTTATTTCTATTGCCGCTATAACAACAAATACTAAAAATAAAATAAAATAAATATTTAAGGGGGGCTCCCATACAACAAACGGGTTGGTTGCGTTAACTTTGCACCTCATTTGTATGGGGCGCTATACATACCAGGTGCAAACTTAACTTAAGCACTTAAGGATGAAAAGTGTTTAGTGTACGGAAACCTCGGTGCGCGAGTCCGACTCGCACTTGCCCAATTTTTTATGTAGTAATACCACATCTTTATTTTTATAAATAATGACACAAAGGTAAATTAAGAAAGAAAAATTGAATGCGATCTACTACAATCGAAGCGGGGTTATTAACTTTTATTTTTCAGTGTTTGTTGTTATAGCGAACATAGTAATACACATTGTGCGAAAAGTATCTACCTATTACCGGTGTCCGCCAATGACACAACACATGGCGGACAGACAGCGGAGGCTTAATAATAGGGTTCCGTTAGCATCCTTTGGGTACGGAACGGTAACCAATCGCATACACTAAAAATCATTGACCGAATTTCATTTGTCTGAAAACTATAGTTTGTCTGGTTGACAGGTTATAAAAAAAAAATCTTTTAAACATTTCACATTAAGTAAAAATATCGCTTGTTCAAAAAGCTTTTCCGGTCTCCTTCATTTGCTCGATGCGAGATGCGAGCGACAGTTAGGTCGTATTTTATTTCGAAGACCATTTTTAGGGTTCCATGCTATAAATTTGTCAATGATGAGTGGTATTTTTCCCGATCGCTTAAAACTAAGCATCATTAAGCCTATATTCAAAAAAGGAGATAAAGAGTTGTGTGATAATTACAGGCCAGTAGCCATTATACCAATTGTATCAAAAATATACGAAAAAGTCATCTACAACCGACTGCTGAGTTTTTTGAATAGATATAACATATTACACAATAATCAATACGGATTCCGAAAGCAGAGATCCACTATCTTAGCTATATGTGAGTTAATTCGCGATATTACAACATACAGAGACAAAAGAACGCCAGTAACCACGATTTTCATGGACATGTCTAAAGCATTCGACTGTGTTTCGCATCAAATTCTTCTTAATAAACTACGTCACTACGGCATACGAGGTAACTGCTTTAATTGGTTACAGACATACTTATCTGATAGGACACAAATTACTGAAGTGCGTTACTACTGTGAAAAAACAAGAACTTTAACTAAAGTTCTCTCAGATCAAGCCGATGTCTCCATGGGAGTTCCTCAAGGCAGTATATTGGGACCTTTATTATTTTTAATCTACATTAACGACCTTCCCAATGCTACTGATAAAAAAGTCCTTCTTTTCGCCGATGACTGCTCTGTAATTATTCCGTGCGAGGATCCCGCAATCTATCAGTCAGAAGCAAACCTAGTATTTAATGACATAAACGTGTGGTTGCTAAAAAATAAACATCGGCAAAACAAAATATATAGAATTCTATGCACCACAGGCTAAACCCAAAGACATTGTAATTGAATATAATCTAGAACCTATAGAAAGTGTGAAAACGATACGGTTTCTTGGCGTCATACTAGATTGCCATTGTAATTGGGAGTCACATATTGAAAGTGTAATCAATAAATTAAATAAATTTGTGTTTGCTCTGCGTAGGCTAACACAGGTGGTTTCACAAAAGTCAGCCCTACTTGCATTTCATGGACATGTAATGTCTCATCTCCGATATGGTCTTATCCTATGGGGCAACTCCACCTACGCACATCGAGCATTTTTAATACAAAAAAAGTGTATTAGAGCAATTTGCAACGCTAACTATACTGATTCTTGTAAGCCATTATTTAAAAAACTAAGAATCCTCCCATTGCCTTCTATGTATATATATGAGATGTGTCTTTTTGTGAAAATTAACATACACAAATATAAAGTCATGGCATCCAACCCAAGGTCGACGTCCAAACACCATGGATTTAATCTCTGTTACCCTAGCCATAACTCTGCTCACTTTAAAAAGAGTATATCATATATGTCGGTAAAAATTTTCAATCATTTGCCAGATGATATAAAAGTACTAGATTTTCCAGAATTTAAAAATAAATTATATGATTGGTGTATAAATAAAATGTATTATAGTGTAAATGAACATTTCGAAATTCCCAATGCTCTTTATTAATTAATCTTATTGAATATTTGTAATTGTTTAATCCTCTGACATGTTAGTTAGTTTCTTTGTCTGTTTGTTTATTTTGTATAAGTAGGTACTTAATTTATTGAAAATAATTATATTCTGACATTTTATTACTATTAGTTAGCATGACATTGAAACTCGTGTCTTTCGCTTATTGTAATTTATTATTTGGAGTTATTTTAGCAATTGCTGAAGTAAAATATTGTACGCCAACTCTGGCTGATTGTGACCGACATAGACTTTTAATGTAACACCTTATTGTAACCACTCACTTTCTGACAATAAATCATTCTATTCTATTCTATTCATTCATTCATTCATTCCGTAGCCAAATGGCAAAAAACGGAACCCTTATAGATTCGTCATGTCTGTCTGTCTGTCTGTCTGTCCGTCTGTCCGTCCGTATGTCACAGCCATTTTTTTCCGAAACTATAAGAGCTATACTGTTGAAATTTGGTAGGTAGATGTATTCTGTGAACCGCATTAAGATTTTGATACAAAAATAAAAAAAAAATATACGTGTGGGGTATTTATGGATAGGTCTTCAAAAATTATATCGATATTTCTAAAATATTTTTTTTCTAAACCGGATAGTTTGCGTGACAGACGCTTCCAAAGTGGAAAAAAGTTGGTCCCCCCCCCCTCTAACTTCTAAATTAAGAAAATGAAAAATCTAAAAAAAACATATGATGTACATTACTATAAAAACTACCAACGAAAATTGTTTTGAACGAGATCTAGTTAGTAGTTTTTTTTTAATATTTTAATACCTAACTTTGCACCTAATGTATATGGGGCGCTATACATACCAGGTGCAAACTTAACTTAACCACTTAGGGATGGAAAGTGTTTGTACGGAACCCTCGGTGCGCGAGTCCGACTCGCACTTGGCCAGTTTTTCATTTACCCAATGATCACTGCGACGAATCTTCCTAAATAGTACCTGTTTAAAGTTAAAAGTTTTAACTCGTATTATTCCTTTAATTGTTACAATAGAACTATTGTGGTATCTTTAACATTCACATCAATGTCATTCTCAAATAATAAATGTTGTTTAAATTTAATTTTCGACATCGAAAAAAAAAAAATCGAGTCTAGCTATTGTTACATATTATACACATTATTGGGCTGCCTTGAAAAGTTATTATAAAAACGTTATGTGCCGTTATTAATTATTCTTGTAATTGTTTAATTTAAACTTGGGTCTGCAAAATGGTGTAGTGCCTGTAAATAAAACTTTTGATTCAATATATTTCTAGTTACTGGCTAGATAAACTTAATGTCGATCACTAAATTCATCAGGGTACTCGTATACAAAGTGAAGCTTCATTGATTGTCAGAGTCAAGATTTCTAGGACTTGTTCGACAGCCATCTAATATTATATAAAAGCTGAACCAATCAATATTTGTTTTTATAGCTTATTTGGTAATTGGTTATTTAAAATGTCCTACTCAGAATCATGTGACAGACAGAGCGTCCTTTAGACGAGCTCTTGCTAGCACTAATTGGAGCGGGCACGCGACGCGCGCCGCGGAGCGGACGGGGTTGCTGAGGGCATCTGCGCTGCGGCACAGATAACGAGGGTGCTAGGTCAACTTATGGTTTTATGTGAAATAAATGGTCAATTTCATTTTTTTCATGGATAATGAATTAAAGAAACAATAGAATCGAACCTAATACGCCGCGTGTTTTTAACATTAGATTACCTACTATGAAATGTGTGCTTATTATACATTTGTTAGTTTGTCTTTTTTCCGTATTTGTGGTTTGCGCCATCGTCATAAACGAAGCGAGTTACGAAAATATAGTGTAGATAATAATTATATGCATTAAGCAATTTAATGAAATCAAACAGTTGTCAAGTCTGCGGCACAGCCAAGTTAGACCAAGCGGAGTATTCCATTCGCATTCAATTTAGTAGGTGATTTGAAAGGCAAATTACCGAACCTGGAATAAGCAACTCAAGGATCCGGAATTAGCTGGAATTTCCCAGAAATCATAGAAATAAGTCTGTAAATGACTGTTACCCGTAAGAGAAGATGCCACGAGTATTTTTTGACTTACTTATGCAACGTTGCATACAATAATTTTTCTATGACTTGGTATTTTTTAATATAATGCAAATAAACTACAAATACATTATTTACACGCTCCCGCTCGAAACAATAAAAAAAAACTGATAAACTTTTTTTTTTATTGACTTATATAAACCTAAAGGTACTTGACTATGAGCTACGTTCATATACTACTAACGTCCCTACATGCAGAGAAGATAATTATAATTTGATTGTTTCAGTTTACTATTTTCATATGATGTGCGTATAGGAACGTGATACCTGCCTGGCATCACTGGTTTGACATGTCTTGCCAGATGGGTCTGTCACGTTCATCAAACCAATTGTTCAAATTTGTCAAATTTGATGTATTTGATTCTTGAAATTACGCGATAAAGAATAGTTTGGTATGCGTTTCGTGAAGTTCTATCGTAGGCCCAGACGAAATCATTAATATAATTGATTAGTTTAAGTCAAATCGATAACATGTAGGGAGCTGTTGCAACTACAATTATTTGCTCTCCATACAAAGTTTTATCCTGTTTTTCGTCTTTAAAAGGGATAAAACTTGATAAAGATGATAGCCTATGTTCTATTTTGATATATAAAAGGTACATAACTCGAAAGCTTCATCATAATTCGTCCAGTAGTTTTTGAGATTAAGTGGAACGTACATACATACATCCATCCATCAATCCAAACTTTTACGTTTATAATATAATTAGGATTAGGATTTTACGTCTTCTATTGTCGTCAAAAGATATCATTTTATGATCGTTCACAACTAGGTAATTGAATCTTAGAAAAATAGGAATAAGAAGCTTATTTATCAAAATACCTACAAAAATTGAGATAATTGAAATCAACAGCCTTTTGGATGTGTTATTTGGGATCGGGCACGCAGCCGGTGGTCCGCGAAATGCGCGCCACACGAGCACACAGGGCCGCGCCGCGGCGTGAACTTCCAATGAATTATTTTCTTATTTCCCGCTTCCATGATTTCGGTTCTTTAGCGGCTCGAGTGAGCTTCTTAAATTGGAAACCATCAGTTTTTATGGATCATTCAATTTTTAACATTAATCAATTTAATCTAATAGTTTTTTTATTTATTTTGTTCGTTTATTAAATAAGTACTTACTTAAGTACTACATTTTTGTTAATATAAAGTGGTAAAAATTTAATAATTCATTAAATTTAAGATATTTATAAGTACCTATTTCTACAAAAAAAAAAATGTATCTGTACAAATATTTTTCATTCCTTGATATACTGTGAAGCATAACTTAATTAAAGCTTGACCAGAAATGTATATTATGAGGATTGTCAAGAGGGCGCTATTTAAACATTATTTTGTTAGGTCATTATCGATTATTTTACTCATACCTTCTTGCGTTTTGATACGTACCAGTTATCTTTAACACATCTTATTTTATATATTCCTGTTATTTAAAATACTAATTTGTTAAAAATGCAAATATGAATAGCTTGTGTAAATGATGCAGTTTTGAAATGTTCCTATATTTGTGAAAAGATCAATTGTGATATGAAGTTAGAGTATTTGAAATGGCATGTTTGTAAAATGATTATTTGTCAATCGTTTTTTTTTTAGAAATGATATTAACTTATATGATGATATCAACGCAGTTTTTTTTGTACAATCATCAGGATCAGGAGCCTCGCCACCGGTCCGGTGAGTCGGAAGCCGGATAACACGTTCAAGGACGTTGTTCTGTAATATAGGATCTCAAACTCATCACGATTACGTAATAAATATAATTTCAGTCAGGGCTGAATATCCCCTGAAGGAGGTTTTGGCTTCTTACAGAATACATTTATACAATACAATACAATACAACAATACTTTATGGCACACCAATAAAAGTTTACAAAAGGAAACAAGACATCATCCTCCTAGCCTTTGTCCCATTTTTGAGAATGAATTCTCAATCGGGGTCGGCTACCTAAATCCCAAGATGTGGCGTAGGCACTAGTTTTTACGCAAGTGACTGCCATCTGACCTTCCAACCCAAAGGGGAAAATAGGCCTTATTGGGCTTAGGTGGTTTCCTCACGATGTTTTCCTTCACCGAAAAGCGAGTGGTAAATATCAAATGACATTCCGTACATAAGTACCGAAAAACTCATTGGTACGGGCCGGGTTCGAACCCGCGACCTCCGGATTGAAAGTCGCATGCCCTAACCACTAGGCTACCACCGCTACAAAAGGAAACAAAACAAATACTATAAATAACGGTAGACAACAGGCGGTCTTATCGCTAAAGAGCGATCTCTTCCAGACAACCTTTACGTTACTTAGTTATGATAAGTGAGAAGGCAATAATTATACCGTTAAAATAAGAACATTAGTTTTTTCTATGGTTCATGAATCAAACAAGCGTGTGGATCGCTTGATGATAAAAGATACCGTGATTACAGTCGTCCATCGACACGCGCAACACCAGAGGAGTTACATAACCGTCGAAGCAAATAACCTATAGATTATTAAAACACTATTATCGATATCCATGATTTGTCGTAAGGATGACTCAAATAGAAGACTAAAGCAAAAGTAATTGGTCAAACCTTTAGATGCATTTCACGTCAGCCGCTATAGGTGACACAGATGGGTTAAGTATTATGTCAGCGCGAATTTGATTGAGATTCATTGGCCTCTTCCTTCAGGTAATTGAGCAACAAATGGCAACTCGGCGACAACATTTATGTCCTTAACAATAGTGAGAGGTGTGATCACCGCAATTTAAGGCGATCAATTTAAATTGTAAACTCATATAAAGTTGGTAATTTAGAAATAAATCAAATATAATTTTAGATAACTGAACTACCAAGATAATTATTTTTATACGTATCCCAAAAGCGTCACTGTTAATCAGTTTAAAAGACAAGCAAGTTTCATGCTACGAGTAATTTACAGTTAGAATGCTTATTAGCAGAATATGTTATTGCTATTCAACTCATTGAGTAGTGTTATGTTGAGCGTTACCTGGAGTTTACATAATAAATATTAACACTTTCACTGAATACTATGGGATAAGATAAGATACGATAAATCTTTATTGCTCTCATATAGTGTACAGGTGTCTTAATTCTAAAGATTATCTATACCTAACATGACACCCTGTAAGGGCAATAAGGGCATTGCAATATTTTGCGGAATCAACTTATTATCTAAAGCCTGACTAGAAATATATGAGGATTCGCCATATTGCGGAATTTCAATGGAACTAATTTCTTACACTGGCAATGATTTTATGATGGTTTGTCAACAATGTCAATGTCATTCGTAGTGCTTTTTTTTAAAGACAAATATTTAAAATTATCCAAAAAAAATGGCGAAAACCATTTACAGTCGTTTATAAATAAAGTGTACACGTGTTTACTACACGAAAAACAGTCCGGAAAAGAGTGCATTCCATTAAATTATATAACGAGGTTAACATAGTGGAACTGACAGGTATTTAAAATGTCATGATAGTGGGTTGCGATTGGTTGTAAAATTGTTGCCATATAAATCTTATAAATAGCGCCCTCTTGACAATCCTCATAATATACATTTCTGGTCAAGCTTTAATTAAGTTATGGTTCACAGTATATCAAGGAATGAAACATATTTATACAGATACATTTTTGTTTTTGTAGAAATAGGTACTTATAAATGTCTTAAATTTAATGAATTATTAAATTTTTACCACTTTATATTAACAAAAATGTAGTACTTAAGTAAGTACTTATTTAATAAACGAACAAAATAAATAAAAAAAAAAGTGTGTGTGTCAGCTCCGACGCACGACTGGAGTTTACTCTTCAGGCCAGGCGCGCACCACTTTTTTGTCGCAGAAATAAGCGTACTTATGGGTTTATGAAAATCGTGGTGCGCGCACTCTCATATAAACCCATATCTTGCATTTATGCGACAAAATTATCGTGCGACTAAAATCTTGGTGCGCGCCTGGCCTTAAGAACGTTTATAAAATATATAGTCAATACTCAATACGTTTATTGCACATAATGATTATACAGGTGAAAGTAAATAGTTTAAGTATCACATTATGTACCCTGTTGGGCGCTGCAAACAAGAACGAAAAGGTAGGCACACTTTTTGTGCAACCTGAATTCGAGCGCCTGCGAGGAATTCGTTTGACCACTGGAATTAAATGTTTAAGCACACTGTTTTTTTCAGAAAAAGGCCTGATCTGACTTGGTTGTGAATTGTTTGCCTGGTGGCGACGTAATTGCACCAGCACGAATGCCATGGATTCTACTGATGTGTATATTAAGTCCCTTCTGACCTTTAAAGAAACGAATCTGGGAGCAATGTGGGCACTGTACGGAATTCTCCAGCGACAGCGACACAGACCTGGAAGCGACATTCTGAGAGGAGCCCGTGCTATTAGGATTCATCAAGTAAACTATTAAAAAACGCAATAGATAAAAACTTACGGCTACGATAACAAATAAAGTATTTAAAAAAACCGCTCCAAGTTTCGGCATACAAATTGCCCCATAAAGTTCCTGGGGGAAGCGGTGGTTTATAATTGCACATATAACTAGATAGTACTCATGCACTGATAGCAATCACACTCGTAACATGATAGAGATTCACGCAAAATATTAGCAAAAACTTGAAAACAAAAACACATTTCTCAGCTGTTGTAGATTGACAACTGTCAGTCAAGCTGCCCGATGCGCACTTGCGCAGCAACGCGCCGTGTAGGCCGCCGGCCGCCGCCGCAGTCTCCGCGGAGAAATTATGAATATGTTTCTTGTCTATGTTATTTGTTAAGCCTCTTGTGGTAATTTAAAATAAATAAATGGCAGAGAACAATTAATATTAATTTTCTCTAACGGGAGCCATGTTTTCCCGTTGCTAAGTACATTTAAAATACATTTCATGAAATAAACATCTCGGTGAAGGTCATTTTATATAGGGATCTTAGTCTATAACGCTTAACGTAACGCATAACCTGCTAAATTAAGAAGTCGTATTTTTACCCCGATCGTATAATGAGATACGACTTTTTAAATTAGCACGGCAGATACGTTCGATTTTATACCCCATAATTTTCATACCCCGGGCTTATATATGAAAATCGATTCTTAAGGAGTAAACTCCAAAAACTATTAGATTAAATTGATTAATGTTAAAAATTGAATGATCCATAAAAACTGATGGTTTCCAATTTAAGAAGCTCACTCGAGCCGCTAAAGAACCGAAATCATGGAAGCGGGAAATAAGAAAATAATTCATTGGAAGTTCACGCCGCGGCCCTGTGTGCTCGTGTGGCGCGAATTTCGCGGACCACCGGCTCCGTGCCCGATCCCAAATAACACATCCAAAAAGCTGTTGATTTTAATTATCACAATTTTTGTAGGTATTTTGATAAATAAGCTTCTTATTCCTATTTTTCTAAGATTCAATTACCTACTTGTGAACGATCATAAAATGTTATCTTTTGACGACAATAGAGGACGTAAAATTCTAATCGTAATTATATTATAAACGTAAAAGTTTGGATGTATGTACATTCCACTTAATCTCAAAAACTACTGGACGAATTATGATGAAACTTTCCAGTTGTACCTTTTATATATCAAAATAGGACATAGGCTATCATTTTTATCAAGTTTTATCCCTTTTAGAGACGAAAAACGGGATAAAACTTTGTATGGAGAGCAAATAATTGTAGTTGCAACAGCTCCGTACATGTCATCGCTTTGACTTAAACTAATCAATATATTAATGATTTCGTCTGGGCCTACGATAGAACTTCACGAAACGCATACCAAACTATTCTTTATCGCGTATATTAATCACGAAATTTCAAGAATCAAATACATCAAATTTGACAAATTTGAACAATTCATTTGATGAACGTGACAGACCCATCTGTCAAGACATGTCAAACCAGTGATGCCAGGTAGGTATCACGTTCCTATACGCACATATTCATAATTATACACATAATTTTTCAATCGCCCCTGCTACATATTTACGAGCTGCAGCTCCTTAATTCGTTGACACTTGTCAACCGTCGACCAGCCTCATTTATTGAATTTTGAAGGCAGACAAATGATGCACTGTCATGTCAAAATAATTAAAAACTGATTTTAGAAAACCCAGTGTGAGGAGAAATTAATGAGCTGCAGTTTGTAGCGTGTTATTGTTAAGACTATCCGAAAAAATATACAATAGCGATCTTGCAAGCTCAAAAGACTGCTCAGAGTGGTTGCATTCAGAAAAACGCATGGGGCGTGCGTTCGAATTACTAAATTAAAAACGATTCACTAACTACTATTATTCAATATTGTTATAACATCTATTTGTTATTTTCTTCGAGTTTCATGACCGTCAGACATTTAAATAAAACAAACGGATTATTTGCATCCATTATTTGTGCCTTCCAGACGTTTTTGACAGAGAAAATTTGTGTTTTTCTCAGTCGAAAACAGTTGCCGAAACGTCAGGCGGCTCAAACAACGAACACACGCCATTTAAATTATCTTATTTAAACGAAATAATTGTTAAAAACGATAGAATTGTTTAATTGATACCCTTTTATATGGTGAATAAGTTGTTAAGTCAATTATCAGGAGTAATAAAATGATTGGAAAGAAACCAACACGTACATTTGAAAAACCTTATAAAATTACCCTTAAATCAATTAAGAGATTTAAATTATAATAGAAAAACTGATTTTTAGGGATTAAATAAAAAAAAACATTTTTACCAATTTGGCACTAATGTATGGGGAATAAGTTGATAAGTCGTTGGTAAATATGTTCATTAAGTCAATTATCTCACAAAATACAATGAATCTACCAAAATAAGTAAAATAATTGAAAAGTTTGCATAAAATTACCCTTTTCACTTCTCTCGCTCTAAAAGTTCGACTGTAGGCTGTGCGTAGGCGACATAAAGTCGCTTTTTATGCTCTAGTACATAAAGTAAAATCGTCGTCGAAGACCAAGGCGATCGGTCCAACAGCCACACGAAAAAGGTTCTTAATAAACAGTTAAAAAAAAAACATAAAACTTCATACAATAAAACCCGTTCCAGACCTTCCGATCCGATCCGATTTATCGGGAGAAATCGGATAATGTGTAGTGTATAAGATCCTAACAATTGCACTACACATTATCCGATTTCTTCCGATAAATCGGATCGGATCGGAAGGTCTGGAACGGGTTTTAACTCTTTATTTTATTTCGTTTTGTTAGTATTCTAAGACCAAGGCAAATATACCAACAGCCAAAGTACACAATAAAACTTCTTGAAATAAACTTGTAACTTTTATGTACTATCATTTATTACTTTTTAAACTATTCTTTAAATTTTAATTAAATTTGTTTTTAAGTAGGTATACATGATATGTGTATATATGTTATTTACATGATACAGTTTCATTTTCTTGCAATCGAAGTAAAAAATAGAGTGTGCAACTCGTCCATAAAACGCATTTTACACTCGACTATATATACGTCTCGTGTAAAATGATGCGTTTTATGCACTTGTCGTACAATCTACTATTTAATCAAGCTATAAATACGACTTTTATATGAAAACAGATTTTGGAGAAAATTTCAAACTTTAAAATCGCCGCCCTGTAAAATTTCCATTTTAAACTTATCAAGTTCTTCACGCCATGCACGGAATTATTCATGAAACAACGCATTTTTACTACCAGCATTACTTTGCCATATGTTGATTTGCCAATTGAAGTGTTTAAAAATAAGCAGTTTGTCAAGTTATGATTTCTAATATGATGATTTGTCAAGTAAATAATTTGTGTAAATGAACAGGTTGTGAAATAATGTTTTTTGAATCCACTAATTTGTCAATGGTGGAGTTGTGAAATGTATATATTTGTAAAAGTTTTTTTTTTGTGAAATAATTGGATATAATTTTTTATTCCAGTAATGTTAAAGGACCGCTTAGTTTATTCGACTGTGACTGTTGTTTCTATTTCATTCTCACTTATTCATTAGCGGAGGACATGGCGGCAATGAGCTAGCCGGGGAAGTAGCCCTGTGCAAGGGCGGCTAAAGGCTATGTACCCGTAACTACTTATTCAGAGATGGGTTAGAAGAATACAAATAAAAATTCAGTTATTTTCCTCGCGTCGCAAACACGAAACAATAAACACGTCGTATTATTTTACGCGCCCGCGGATTTGCCAAGCGCGCCTTGTGCCCCCCCTGCCCGTTCTTAGCCGAGCTACTTTCGTAGTGTTTGCGAAATAAACTACGTTTGCCTCGGTCGGATAACGCTCTATCTTCTTTATGCCGACAGTACTGGGTCGTGGCCTTCCAAGGACGGTGTTAAATTGCATTTTAACATATCAGTGACGGTCCGACGCCGATTTGCCAATTGACACGTGGGTGCTGAAAACATTTAACTTTATACCTGTATTTAGGCTATAGGTAAACCTCTGAGCAGTGTCGGCAGTGGTAGCGGGTGGGTCATGTATGAAAACTAGTTAAAATAAAATAAAATAAAAAATAAAAAAGCCTTTTATTCCATGCAAAATTGTTACATTGAAGTTATTTCATTAAGCATTACTTGCATTTGTGAAAACTAGTTAAGCAATGGTAATTAAAGATAGTTTGAAAGAGATAAATCTTACTGCCGCCCACGACTGACCTTTGTTATAAGCCTCCGACTCTACAAGAAATAAAAGCCTCAGTTGAATACAGCGGGTCGCGAGTAATTTGAAATATTTGAAATCGACCTGCCTTATTTAATTATCTATCTTAAATATTATAAAAAATACCTATTATTACATGTTTAGCATCGATCGAAACTTATCCAAAAGTTATTATGAAAGTTGGTTTAATCAATAAGTCGGGTCCCGACACCCCCGCGGCGCCGCCAGGCGGCGCTCGCCGCGCGGCGACGTAGCCTCGCGTCAGGCCGCAGCCGCCGGCGCGCGGCGGGCCGCTGGTAAAACGACCAAAATTACCTGCAAAAATTACACATACTTTTCTCTATGATGTAATTTTATTCTTAATGCGTTGCCCTATTAGCCAAAGTTCCGCGGGATCCTGACCCAACAAATGAATTGTAACGGATTCTTGAAACTAAATACTAAGTGGATTAACCTTGCCCCCGTTTTTAATTTCGCTGACGGACTCACCACACCACCAATTTTCACATATAATCAGTACACTGAGGTTGGGTTCCCGGAAGAGGGTTTGAGTGATTTCAAAATCAGTGGAGTTTCTAAGTTTCGACGTGGGATACGGACGAACAGTATTTTTTTTAATGTTCAGTGACTTCGTATCGTAAGGACCTTTTTCGATTTATCCTTTACTCTTGGAACAGAGGCACATTAATGGTTATGGCATATATAAAGTGAGTCACATTTAAATACGAGGTCCATGATACACGGATTATTTTAATTTAGACGGAACGAATTATTTATTCAGGATATTTAAAAATAGTTTTATAGGGTCCGGACTTCAAGGCCCACTTCGCAAAAAGAGCACCATGTTTTATGCACAACGCGTATTGTGTGCGATGAGTTCGTTAGCTTCACAGTTAATACGCCGCAGTCACAGTATATTATATACGCTTAATCAGTAGGTATGGAAACTAGGCCCTTTATAGAAATAAATACCTACGCGCCAATCGAACGCTAGGGTTTTCCTCTTAATTAATGTAAAGTTGTTTTTTTTTGTTTAGTTTATCTGTATCTCAGCTGAGACTGCAAGCGTGGCGTGATTTTACATACAATTCATTTCTTGAGAAATGCATGGTCAATTTATGAATGAATTCATTGATGGATTCACGATGGGCCATGCAATTCTGCAGCTCATTGTACCTATGAATTGAGACTCAAAATCTTCAATAATGTAAGGTGTCCGGCCTTTTTGCCCAAATGTCCGTCCAAACTGGCTGGTCTGTCCGGCTGTTAGGTTAGGACACCTGGCAACCCTAGACGCGGTGCCGGCACGCAGCGCCCGCGCCCGCGCCCGGGGCCGGAGCGGTGCACCGCCACCGCGCGGGTCGCGCCCGCCAACTGGGTCACCGGGCCGCCTACCTACTAACACGGATACCATCCAAATCTATAACTCGCAGCTCAACCCGGAATGAGACTCAACAGGTATCTGTTTACGGAAAACGATCTGAGATTGTTTTGGCCCTAAATTGGATATTTGTCCCGTCTTCATAAATCACTCAAAACAAAAGAATTTAAACGTTTACTCTAAATTTAATTTAGATTCTTTGGTGACTGAAACAACGGTGTGAATAGTTGTTTTCAGTTTTTCGGCGTGTAATATTATTGCAGAGAAAAATATGCGCAGTAAATAAATAAAGTTATATGCAAAAAGTGGGTCTATATCGGATGGCATACAATTATTAGTCCTATCGTTGTGTCGCATAACGTCTTTTGTCCTAATAACTTATGGCATAGGTACACTTTGTTCCGCATATTTTTTAATGTCCGAAATTGTTGCTAATATTATCGTTTGTCCTAAATATTATTTGTCCTATCGTTTGATGTGGCTAAGATTCAACCATCGAATGATTGATGTGCATAATTGTAATGTTCCTAATATTTAATGTGCTAAAAATATTTTGACTAGATTTCATTAGACCTAAATCTCGAAGATTTTTAAGCAAGCATTCTGACGCTCCGCTATCCATGGTCATAAAACAAACCTAACCTAACCTACAGATTTCGGTCTAACAATATTAGGATAGTGTGGTATATGTTTTGACTACATGGCATTAAGCATAAATCTTGATGATTTTTAGCAAGCAGATTTTTCTAACGTTAAAAGTTAACTTGTCAACCTAGCTGGCTCTGGCGTTTCGCTCGCTCGTTAGGATCACAGTTCTCCTCGCTTCGCTCGTCGTCGTACCTAACCTAACCAAAATCTGACCTGCCTGAAGGTAGAATATGTAACGATTCTGACTTCACGCCTACCATAGTTTAGTTTAGGTGCTGTAATTTTAGCCAATTTAATAATAGGCAAAATAATTCTTAGGGCAATTCATGTTAGGAATATTATGCTTTAGGTAATTAGATTTTAGAGTTATCAATATAAGGACAAACTTGCTTTAGGACTTGAATTGAGTATGCGCAAAAATAATTAGGACAAACGAGTAGTATGCCATTCCACAGTATGCCAAACATTCTCGGCCAAACGTTTTTAGAACAAAAAACGTTATGCGATACGACAGGCACTCGCAAAAAGTATGTAGAGCCTGCGTACATTTAAAAAGATTGGGCGCATTAGACCATTATATAACTTAAACTTAGTCAATAGTATAGGTACAAATTAAATCCTAACGTAAGTTCCGAAGAAGCTAGTATTAGAAGATCTTCTTATCGTTAATAGGTGTAGAAAAGTTGATTTCAGATATTTTATGCGTATACTTAATCATAGTACATAATTATTTGAAATTAGTTAGTTTTATCATCTTTGTTTAGGTCCGCTCTTTAGTTGGTGAACATTGTGATTAACATGAAACTTTTGATTGTTATTTGCTTTTTGGTTACAATATGTGGGTATTTGCCCCTGAACGGGGTGAACTCGTAGCCATGGAACCTGCCAGGTTCGTCTTCAAATGAACAGTAATATTAAAAAGAAGCCAAGGGCCAAGAGAAGACGGATTTAGTACAATTATATCTGTAATAGTTCGCACACGCATCTCGCTCTATATATTTTATTCACGGCGGAATGCGGTGCCCAAGCACTGCACTGTTATAGTAACTACTTAAGTATAACAATCTGTAAACCATAGCTGGATAAAACATCTATAAACCTAGGTTAAAAAATGCTATAAGTGATATGGTTAATAGGTATTTGTGAACTTGAACTTAAGTAGTTTCCGATTCATGTTAAGTATGGAAAGAAAGGTAGATGATTTTATGAAACACAGTTAATTATTGTGTACCTAGCATATTACCTACGTGATACTTGCATTATAAAACGAATTGAGAGGAATTAATGGTTTGCATGTGAAATATTTAGGTGCCCAAAAATACTTGAAGGTGATTAGCTTCGCTATTTATTTACGAGCATATAGCAATTTATTGCTACGACGCACCTGCGCGGGTGATCTTTGAATCCAATCAGCTCAACGCACCCACACCGCGTTGTATGCGTTAGTTTGGTACCTATATATGACGCTTCACGAATTTAGCTTAATACATTAATTGGTCCTACGCGAGGGCTCACGAGATCGACTTTCTTCAGTGAACTGGTTGTTATTAAAGTAAAATACCTATAATAGGCAATATTATGATGACATGGAACTGATCTGACGCTGGAGCTGGAAGGTCGCCATAGGAACACCGCTATAAAACGACACAACCCCATCGAGTTTGTCCTATTTGGTATGTTAATATAGCATACATTAATTTGTGATTTTGATTTAATTTTTCATGTCGAATTAGTTCGACAGAATACTTAACTATGAAATAATCTAATAATTACAATAAGAACTTGTACCTAAACTTTCGTATTCCAGCAAATAAACTGTTCAGTTCTGTTCTGTTCTGTCCTGTTCTATTCAGCTATATTATACTACTATAAAATAATCTTTTATTATTACTAGTTAATAAAACGTATAGTAAATAAACTAAACAGTTCAAATAAAATATAATAATATGTAGTAATATAATCTTAATAAGTTAAAGATTTTCTCTAAGCATTGTAAAACAAAAATAACTTTTTATTGAAATAAACAGCTTTTTTTTTTTAATAATAATTTGATTCTGATAAGAAATACACTATTTTATAAATACATAACTTTTAACGATCATTAATTTTCTCCGTTTCCATCAAAATAATCTCTATAAATTACTAAACCCTAAAACTTTATACCTTGTATTTAAATTTATCACTGTCTTATTTAAATAAATAAAAGCGTATGATATTGTTTTTAAAGATTTAATACACATTATAAATCGTTAGGGTTTAATAATAGGTATATAATGATTTACGTTATGAGATTGCTTTGATATTATATATTTTCTTTTTAGTGATTAAATCACTATAGGGTATATTACACAATATGCGATCAAGCGGACTGGTAGTAGGTATAAAGGAGTATAAAGCAGTTGGAGTTTTCTTGGCACCAAGTGTTCTAAACATACATTTCATAGGAAACTTGGATGTACGAATTATCGCTAAGGACAAGAATAAATGAAACAGGAACTAAGTGCGTCGGCGGTTGAAAGTCAACGGAATTATAAATCTTCGGTTTCCACGACTCGGAATTATAACTGTCTATCAAATGGGTTCTCGCCAAAGGCAAATATTGTGATGGTCGGCATCATGTCGAATAATCAGAAAGAGTAGTAGTCGGAGCCGTGCTCGCTAGCAGACATCACTCGTTTCGTGCGACATTTTAATCCCAGCCGCCGCGGTTTCTACGCTGAAATTGTCAATCAACTTCGCAAATTAACTTTATATTGAGATAAATATCGATCGATGTGCGTTGATATCTTCTATTTATTTTAAGTGATACTCATACTCGCAGCGCAGGTCAGCAAAAGGTGTAAGTATCTATTACGTTACTCTGCTCGGCAGATTCCACTCACTAAGAGGTTTAATGTCAGGATGCATAATATTATAAATTATCTATGACCAATATCCAATTTTAGTTTCAGCGGATTTCGGACTGGAGGCGCCACGAGGGCCAAACCTAGTAAGGCAAAACCTAGTTTTGGTAGCGTTTGCGATGTGTCGGCTTCCATTTACTCGAAGGTAATAAAATGATTACCTCCTAGCATATGTATAATGTATATGAATGAGACTTTGCTATCTCCTGCTCAAGTCTAAGAGATTGCAAAGTCTTATTCATACATTATACGTTAGTATAAAGATAACACCGAACAATAATGAAATATTTACGGTTTCGTACAGCTGAGAAAATAATTTCAATTAATATCAAAAAATTTTACCGTATAAAACCATAGTGTGTTTCGACAGACATCAGGCAGGCCCCAGTGGTAGAAGACTGTCTTAAATAGTCGAGTCAGTTTCCATTGCTGAGTGTGTGTTGCGACAGAGGCCTTAAGGTGGCGGCTTAACGAATCGATACTAAAGCACTTCCTTGCACTTGCACGGTTTCGTGTCGCTCTGATTGTACTTGAAGTGCGGTAGGGTTGCCTTCAGGGGAAATATTTTATTAATAATAAATGTTTATAACTATTTTAATAATATAAATAGTGAGCGAAGCGTCTTCGTTTCAGCTTGGACACAATTATATCCGCATGTCCAGATTTCCGATTTTCACAGTCAGTAATTGTAAAATGTAAATATTTCAAGAAAACCTTAAGAAACAGCATGGAGGAATGATCGCCAGGCTTTGATATCCGAAGTGAGCTGAGTTTTTAGATCTTGTCTTACCGGCCGTGACAATAGTTAGAGATCTTGAATGGTTATTAAACGCAGTCGCTTACATTTGACATAGATTCGCCATCTTTAATGTATGTAGGTAGTTGGTATAGACAGGGAACACAGGTACTTAGTTGGTATAAATATGTTCGTCACTTTATGTGATGGTATTAAGGTCCAAAAGTGACGAACCTTTTTATTCCGCAATTACATTTTTTTTTTCTTCATTGACAATGATTCTTTAAAAATATCATGATAGCAGACGTATCATGGTATATCGTTATAAAAATCGATTACTACTCACCTACTCATGGGAAAATTATACATTGCTATTCGAAATGGTGTCAAGGTAAATTCTTTCACGCTTTGATAACAAATAGATACTAGTTGCTCCCACGGGTCGGTCATTAACAAAATGGATACGTGGCCCGGTTGGTTGACATTTAAACATGAACTACCCACGCATAACGAACACGTCCAATTATAATTAATAATTTTTGTGGTAAATAAAGTCATACGACTAACAATTTTTACCTTTCAGTTACCGTTTAATGAAGAGAAAAAAATAAAAAGTTGATATAAAGAATTACATAAAAAAGTCAAATAGCTACAGATAAGTTCAGTGTCAAAATACTCACATCTGTAAATTCGTAGAAAGCTAAATGACAGTCATGTGTGTAGAAAAATGCATCGATATGGCGTTCCGATCCCTGGTCATTCTCAATATAATGCAAGTGTAAAGATTGACGATAACAAAGACACGTATTCATAATTTCCCAACGGTATCGAGTCTCCATTGGAGTCTCATTCAATCAAATCCACACTCGCTTTTAACACATTAGTTATTTCGATAGGAACTTAATTACTTATCGTAGTTTGCTGAAGTCAGTGATGGTATAAAGTTTATAACAAAAATGTAGGTTAGTATCGACAGCCCTGCCCGCCACTTCCGCACTGGCAGCCACTTAACGCCACTGAGCTGTAGCCGGCGCGCACCGGCGCGAGCGGCGGCGGCGGCGGCGGCGGTGCGCGGCGGCGGCGGCGCGACAACACAAAAGCTGCTGCCGCGTATTAACGCCCGAGTAACAAATGCTCGCTCCAGCGGCTTAACTCGATCCGAAGGAGAGTAGTCGTTGACGGGAAATAAAACTTCATTGAACAGATCCATTCAATATGGATGGTAGCTTATTTTTCAATTTCCGTTGATTGTTTGTTAATGCTGTCTATTACTGCTCAGCTGACTTCATAATTTTATAAAACGAACCAACAAACGTTGTGATTATTTGGAGCGTGAATTTTAAAAGATTGTAATGGATCTTTTTTTTTTCATTCCGGCTACGGAAGTAACATTACTTAAATAATGTCGGTACCTTAATCATGGATTTTTTTTAAATTTAATTTAGTCTTTGTCTTGTCTCACTTTGTATACTAACATTAGAATAAGTTACCTATTTGTACTGACACTAACAATCTTATGGACAATAGTCTGAAATAAATGATTTATTATTATTATTATTAATTCATACTCGTACCAACTTTTGGGAAAAAGTTCTTGCAATTAAGACGTTAGTGCACAACACTATGTGCTTTAAATTTCACTGGCAGATTTTTTTTTATTAGTACGAGTGTGAACTAAGGTATCGATGTGTACACTGTACATACATAAGATGTAAACATCTTTAACAAGCTTTTCAAAAGAAGGTATGTTGTATTAATTTATATATAGATGTAATTTTATTTACTTTTTTATGCACAAAACCAAAATCAGTACAAATGGCGGACTTAGAGCCAAATGCCAAATGGCATTCTTTACCAGAAGTTGGTGCAAAGCAGACATCTAGCCGAACAAAGAGTTTTCAATCGATATTATAAATTTGTCTCCATGTCGTCTCAGCGTCGCGGTACATAGATAGATTAGATTAGATTAGATTATTTATTTCACGATAAAAATGACATTACAAATTTGCTTAATGTCAAAATTATACGAATTAATATCATGATTGTCAAAAATAAGGCAAGATTAATAATACGATAAAATGTTTACAATGTCAAAATCAGTAATAAAAGGGAAAGTCAACAGGTAAATAAAATATTTTAAATGATTCTAGTATCTCCCAATAAGGATCGTCATCACAAACTTAACATAATAATGAAATCAAATTAATAAAATAACACTAAGAATAAAATAAAAAAATAAACAAAAATAATTTACACAATGTCAAAATATACCAGATTTCCAATACAAAAATGGCTTCCGGTTCGTGTTCCAAGATGGCCGCATGCGTTTAAGTTGCGTTGTTCATTATTTATTCATTTTTGTTGTTCAATGTGTAGTATTGATAGCGTATTGTGCAGTGATCTAACGTATGAGTGAATAGCTAATGAAGAATTCAACTTGAAGCGTTCATAGCCCTTCCTGGGTCAAGGCCCGATAGTCCGCGTGGTTTTTTGTAAATCGCTATCACTTTACAAAAAGCAAAACCTCACCGAACAACGGCAGGCTCTACGAGAAAACTTGAAATTGGCGAAATCATCATTAACTCTGATGGAAGCCATATTTTAAAATTAGAATTAGACAATACAAAAATAAAAATAAAATAAAAACACAAGAAATATAAAAATAACAATAAACAAAATGTCAGTTTACAGAATACAAGCATATTTTTATTATAGTTTGAGTTCCATGTACTCGTTGACCGAGTACAGAGGGTTTTCCAACAAAAGGTTTCTCAGCCGGCGCTTGAATGTGTTTTCACATGGTTCGTTCCTTAAATCGGCAGGTCGATTCACTAAAGCTGGCGCGAATGGATTGAATGAGTGAATGATAATATTTATGTGTGCGTCACAAAATGATTACATACAGGTTGATACAATAGTTGATTTTTTGAAAATGTATTTGTAGACATACTAGACGCATAACCGCCCAAATTCAGCAGTATAAAGAATACAAAAAAATATTATCGAACCAAATTAAAATCAAAATGACGAATGGCTTTTTTTCCAAAATTTCAAATTGGTGCTAGGAAGCTGAAACTCGGTATCGGGGGGCATTTGGGGCTCACAAATATGAATCTGAAATCGGTGTCCGAAAATTCGGTCAAAGTCGGAAAATATCGAAAAAACCAAGATTTGTATGGAGATTTTTTTTTAAGAGTCCCGTATCTTGTAAACGGCTGGAGATGGGTAGGGGATGCTCAAACAAATATCATAGGGGACCCCCACCCGAGTACATTCGTGGAAAAAAAATTCAAAATGGCGATTTTTTTTTTTGGAAATTTCAAATTTGTCCGAGGGGGCTGAAACTTGGTATTGGGGGGCTTTTGGGTCCTCCGACTCAGAATATGAAATCGGATTTTGAATATTTGGTCAACTTCGGATAATATCGGACAAACAAAATTTAGTAATCTTAGCTCGACGGAGGGCCGAGCCATTTCTGAGCATAACTTATTGAATCGAATGGGTCTTAGCCTCGGATACTAGTACTTTCAATGAAAACTATATTGAATAAAATCGGTCGAGCCGTTGTTCAGTTATTGCTAAATTTCATAATTTTCTTTAAAATGACGTAAGTGCCGCGCGGTGTCCCTACACTTCGAACGGTACACATATTGGTTAAGTGCCAAACTATATTAAAACATTTCGCTCAATCTGTCGCGTATAATAGATAACTTCCAAAAGATAATAAGTAATTACTGTTTCTTGGCGTGTACGACCTTTTTATAGGGCTTGAAATCTTTCTCGTAATTTTCGTCTATTGTGAAAGACGGCCAGCTACGGGACCCTACACTGAGCGTGGCCCGACATGCTCTTGGCCGGTTTTTTATAATTCGAACTAGTCGTCCGTCGCCTATTAATTCTTGACATTAACCCTTTACCAGGCCGCGAAGACAAGAAGAAAATGTGGGTTACGTTAATACCATTGCATAGTCCCACATGGTCAAACTCATACGAGACAATGGAATAGTATCATCCCACATCCTAATTCTGGTCATACACAGATTGCATGAATATTAAGCAATATGTACAATTACACTGCCTTACAACAGTCAAAATCTAAAGTATGTCAAAAAACTAGCGTCTGCATAAAACACCATGATAGTAAAATATTTTTGTATCAAACAGTTAAATATACCTTTCGGACATATATATTACTTGTTTAGTCTAAATATTGTGCAGATTATGCTTATATTATACCTAATAATTTAAATTTTTCTTGAATAACAAAAACCCATTTTGTTGTTGTTTACAAAATATTAGGAGGCCCCTGTATAAGAACGGCACTCACACTAACACTCGAAGTGACAAGTGACATAACTTTCATTCAATCCATTCGCGCCAGCTTTAGTGAATCGACCTGTCGGACCTATGACGCGCGGGTTCTTTGCTGAAAGTGCCATGCGACGAGGCACCGTTCTAAGGCGCCCAGTAGAACGAAGCTGTTTGCCTTTGACGTTTACTCGTGCAAACTGTGCAATATTTGTCTTGTGTCATTATTCGCTGCGACGAGAAAAAACCACGACATGGATCCCTAGGCTTGGCTCCGACAAGTATACGGATAGCACGTTTTTGCAAAATTACAGATACGCTACTACAATAATACTACACAATACATTTTTATTTATAAATATACTGCTTTATCATAATTTACATTATATCCTTGCAGGATCTCCACGAAATAGCATATTATGTTAACAGTCGTTAATATCAAGACGTGATCTCAATATGCTAAACTCACTTCAAGCTATGTAACTATATGTCACTCCGTGCTACATTACCTACGAGTATAGGTGGCTATCGTTTGCGCGCCATTTCGGCTATTGGCTGAGCGGTGTAGGATAAACTGTACTGAGAAACTTAACTTTACTTAAAAAACTTGATTACATAAAAAACACGTCTTACAATAAATGTTATATGTGGGTACTTGTAGTATAATATGTTATATGTGGGTACTTGTAGTATAAGACGGTATGACTTGCCAAATTTCATAGTTCTAGGTCAACGAAAAATACCCTATACATTTTGATTCCCTTAAGAGTGTTGAAATGTACGTTTTTTGCGGCATAAACGGTCGTTTATTCTTTTTTTTTTTAACGTCGAAGTTAAATTTTTTCACAGCTGTAAGAGATGTATACCTGATATACATCTCTTACCTGAGTAAACGGGGTGGAACAGATCGAGGGGCTTAAGCACACAGGAAATTGTCCAGGCTGAGTAAGTTGATTTCACACCAATAAACTATTATAAATATTTCTATCCGTTTTTAGGGTTCCGTAGTCAACTAGGAACCCTTATAGTTTCGCCATGTCCGTCTGTCCGTCCGTGGCTTAGCTCCGTGATCATAAGTGCTAGAAAGCTGAAATTTGGTATGAGTATGTGTATGTATCACGCCGACATAACGGTAAAATAAAAACTTTTTTTTCGGGTACCTCCCGTACACCTAAAGTGGGGGTGATTTTTTTTTCGTTCCAACACTAGTGTGTGGGGTGTCGTTGAATAGGTCTTTTAAAAATAATAGGGGTCGTTACACATCAATTTTTCATAAAGTAAGCAGTTTTGTAAATATTCGCTCAGGAAATCCAAAAAATAGTGTCCCCCGCCTCTAACTTCTCAAGCACGGGTCAAAAAATCATGGAAAAATTCATGCAAATAAGACCTTTTTAGTACTAAGTATATAAGGGGCACATAATATTTTATTTATAAGGTGTTTTTCTAACTTTTAAATCCAGCTTTACAATTATAATAGGTCGATTGTAGATTATTTAGATGGCACTTATCCTGTCACCCCAGTCTTTAGAATATTCCACCCTGTATAATTATAATATAATTTCAGCTTGATACCTCCACGCGTTCCAGAGATTAAGGGTCTTGATAGACGGACGGGCGAGATAACAAAGTGATCCTATAAGGGCGATTGTGCACTACAATGAATTTTACTGTCCGTCAGTCCGATTTTTTACGGTCCGATATGGCATGAAAAAAACGGTAAGGGCGATTGTGCACTACAATGAATTTTACTGTCCGGCAGTCCGAGTTTTCATGGTCGATATGGCATGAAAAAAAACGGTTTTAGCTTGTGCACTTGTCCGTCTTTTTACTCGCAGGTGCGGCGCAGTTTTCGGTTACCTCGCTCTCTTTGAAACTACACGCCACGCAATCGTAATTACACTAAGAACGATGCTTTTCTTATGATTTTTTTGCTATACCGCTTAAGCACATGGATCAAGAGGCGACGCGGCTGGCGCAGTGGATAAGCAACTGCCTACTGAGCCGGTGGTCCTGGGTTCGAATCACCACCACCACCGTCACCACTACCACCATCACCTTTATCACCATCACCTTCGTCACCACACCATCACCACCACCACCATCACCGCCTCCACCTTCAGATAGAAAATTATCACAACCACACAACAAAGGTAGTGGTGGTGATGGTGATAGTGGTGATGATGATGCTGGTGATGATGGTGGTGGAAGTGGTGATGAAGGTGGTGGTGATGATGGTGGTAGTGGTGATGAAGGTGGTGGTGATGATGGTGGTAGTGGTGATGATGGTGGTGGTGGTGATGATGGTAGTGGTGGTGATGGTGGTGGTGATGATGGTGGTAGTGGTGACGGTGGTGGTGGTGGAAAAAAACGGTCCGGAATGGGGAAAAGTAAAATGTCGGATGGTAAAATTACGTATAGTGCACAAACTACTATATACATTTTATGGCGTGCCATATCGGACCGTAAAAAATCGGGCTGACGGACAGTAAAATTCATTGTAGTGCACAATCGCCCTAAGGGTTCCTTTTTTTCCTTTTAGGGCACGGAACTTTAAAAAGGGGAAAATTACAGTAGTAGGGTTTCGTCACAACCAACTCACAAATACGAATACAATACAAATACTCTTTATTGCACACCTCCAACATCAAGGAATATACAACACAACATGAGATACATTAAAATAACAGGCAGAGGTAAACAACTCACGTTTGTTTTTATAAGTTTAGTTTTTTAGCCCTGAGCTTTTGTGGAAATTCAAAACTTAGTAAGAAACTTTAAGAAGTACGAAGGATTTAAATATTTACAATTTTGAGGCTGGTCGTTGATGAATCAGTTACGTAAGCCAGACCAGAGATATGAGGATACGCCATATTGCGGAATTTCACTGGAACTAATTTCTTACACTGGCAATAATTCTTGATGGTTTATCAACAATGTCAATGTCATTCGTGGTGATTTCTTTAACAGACAAATATTTAAAAATATCTAAAGAAAATGCCGATAACCATTCACAGTCGTGATCGTAACATTATAAATAAAGTGTACACGTGTTTACTACACGAAAAAAGTCAAGAAAAGAGTGCATTTCATTAAATGATATTACGAGGTTAACATAGGGAACTGATATTTCTGTGGAACTGACAGTTATTTAAACTAATGTCATTATAGTGCGGTTGCGATTGGTTGCAAAATTGTTGCCATATAAATCTTATAAATAGCGCCCTCTTGACAATCCTCATATATTTCTGGTCAGGCTTTATTTTAGTTAAAGAGTTGGTTAAAACAAAACTACGGTCGCGTCCGGTGTAACGAAAGGTTAGCCATACAAAACATATATGTAACTATCGTGACACAAAGGAATCAATTAGATTTAGTTTCAATTATAGGCCTTTTAATTATGTACATATTTTTTTGAAAACGTCTCTAATAATGATCGGTTTTTATTCTTTATCATAATAATTTATAGATTAAGTAAGTCAACTTAATTCACAATGTTATGTTAATGAACCTGACGAAAAAAATTAAAATAAGAAAAATAAATCGTTTCCATGAAGTTGTTCGGAATAGTTTATCCGTTGATTGTATACCTACTGGTACATATTAAATCGTCGGCGGATCATGAACCCACAACGCTGGGTATAGTGGCTCACAGAGCTCATATGCAGTCCTTTGATTATGAACAACTGCCGGATGGGCAACTGGACATCCGAACTTCCAAATATCCAGATATACTTACGAAAGATTCTTGACCACGCTGAAACGGAGACTTCGCTCGCTCGGTCAATGACACCCTGTTCCTGTTCCGGTGACCAACCGGCGGCTGAGTGGCTGAGTGTTAGGTACGTTATTTATTTCCATGGCAAATGGTGCGCCGACATAATAATCATCTCGAAGAGCTGTGTGAGGTCGATCCTCCCCTTTTGTGCGAGGCGGCGTTTGTTCGGGATCGGTTACGTTTCGAGCGACTCCGTAATGGCAAACTAACCTTAAGATAAAGTGCTCCGTATTTTCGTGACTTTTCCGTTATTTCGACGAACAGTCCCTTGAGTTTGTTGATGTTAGTTGAGAAGGTGAAGGTAAAAGACAAAATAGGTAACACAAATAAAGTACCTAGGTCTAATTTCCAAAGTAAAAAAGAACTGACGTAAGTACGTATAAGTCATTGGCTCAATCACAAGTCAAATGAAATGTAATAATTTGATCATTAACGTAACTTTGTTTGCTATGTCTAATGTAAATAACTATAACTTTAATTTTAAGCGACTTGTAAATGTAGATATTTATCAATAAATGCTATGAACTGAAAATATGATTTTTATTCTGATTTGCAATGTTTAAAACTCTGTCCACCATTTTCACCCTTGATAGTAACGTCACCAATCCAAATTAAAACTAATAACGTCATTCGCTTCATAGATACTGTGGTCTTTGTTTACGGGGTCGCCTACGTCACGCCACAGATAAGCTAAAGACAAAAATTGTGGACGGCGTTTTTGTCTTTTTTAGTGCTGAACCTATTAACTAGAACGTAATGATGTGCTGATAAGTATATGTTGTTTGCCGGCAGGTAACATGTTAGTGTGGTGGCGCCCGGCGCTGGCCCCGCTGGCCCTGCTCGCGCTGGCCGCAGCCTCCACGTCGGCTGCGCCCGCGCCGCAGCCCCAGACCCCAGGTAAGCCACTCTAACATCTGAAATTACGGATTACGGAATATACGGGTGATAATGCATGAGGCAGGCCAAAAAGTCCATAATACAACATTGCCATAAAGAAGACAATGACAAGCCAGTGCAATGTACTGTATCCATTAAGCCATTTTCTTCTTTTCAAAGGTAATATATATTTTCAACGGCAATAGGCAGAGATAAAAGTACTCATGAAGCATTTATTACATTGATGTCATTGGAGTGTAATTATTATTTTAGGACATTGTTCCAGCTTATCCGATTTAGGTTGCAATACTTATGTAGAAAAATAATAAATATTAAGGAACAATAAAAATACGAATAAGCTTTATTGCACACCAAAATACATTTACAGAAGAAATCAAATACAAACAAATTAAACAACTATTTGGCAACCTTACACAAATCGACCTAGTTCCAAACTAAGCAACAGGGTTGCCAGACGAGTGCAACCGGAATATCGTACCGACATACTAAAGTCATCGTACCTGGCGATTGAATTATCGTACACCGGTAATTTTTAGGGTTCCGTACCCAAAGGGTAAAAACGGGACCCTATTACTGAGACTTCGCTGTCCGTCCGTCCGTCCGTCCGTCCGTCCGTCCGTCCGTCTGTCACCAGGCTGTATCTCAACAACGGTGATAGCTAGACAGTTGAAATTTTCACAGATGATGTATTTCTATTGCCGCTATACCAACAAATACTAAAAATAAAATAAAATAAATATTTAAGGGGGGCTCCCATACAACAAACTTGTTAAAGATTATATATATGTATAGGTACGGAACCCTTCATGCGCGAGTCGGGCTCGCACTTGCCCAATTTTTGTTTAAATCCAGCTCCAGAAGCGTGTTTTTACATACACAGGTCTTGAGCTCTTTTTGCAACATTTACTTTAATTTGATGATTTTTGCCGGTGCGTGGCCTCCATTCGAGAACCTTACTGCCCCATCGGCCGTCAGTTCTATGTGCTATGTGCCCCGCCCACTGCCACGCACTGCACTGCACTGGCAAGCGCAGCGTAGGACGTCCACCCACAAGGTGGACAGACGACCTGGTAAAGGTTGCAGGAAGCCGCTGGATGCTGGTCGCTTCCAACCGGCCGATCGGGAAGTCACTGGGGGAGCCCTATGTTCAGCAGTGGACGTCCTGTGGCTGAAATGATGATGATGATGATGATGATGATGATGATGATGATGATGATGATGATGATGATGATGATGATGATGATGATGATGATGATGATGATGATGATGATTTTTACTTAGGTATTTTGGGAAATTTAGACATTTGACATTGGCCCTGCTAACAGCAACAAAGTTAACATAAAGCGGGTATCAAACAATCGAAAATGTTGACGATCTGATCAGGTTGGCAGTCATTTCTGACCATGTGACGCTTAACACGATCCAGTCACTCTAGTGAATGCGTTTTTCATAGAAAGTTATTAAAAAACCTAAAATATACCCGATCTTCTACGATCTGCAAATTATCGTACCTATTACTTTTGCGTACGATAGTACTCATTGTATGGTACATCGTACGGGAGGCTAAATTATCGTACATGTACGATAATTATCATTTGTGATGACGCGATTGACTCAGTTTGTAGATACCTGCCTACTGAGCCGGCGGTCCTGGGTTTGAATTCCAGCCCGGCCGGGGCAAATATTTGTGCGATGAACTCGAATATTTGTTCCGGGGTCATGATATTACCTAATATATGTATTTATATATCATTTATATCGTTGTCTAGTACCCATAGTACAAGCGTTGCTTAGTTCGGGACTATAGGTTGATTTGTGCATGAGTGTCCCTTAATATTTATTTATTTATCAAATTCAAACAACTATTTTTTTTCTATATGCGGTAAAGGGTTAATATTCATCGTACGTCTGGTCTGGCAACCCTGCTAAACAAAGCTTGTCTATGGGTCCTAGGGAAAGAAATACATAATACATGAATATACGTATATTCATAACATCCATAGGTATGTATATATTATGTATATCGTCTGGGTCATTGAACCCAAGAACAAATATTCGAGTATATCACACAAACACAAATATTTGGCTGGGATTCCAACCCAGGACCGCCGGCTCAGTAGAACCGTGTCGTCCAAAAAGATTCATGAAAATTGTGAAATGTCTATGAAGTCCGAGCTCGAGGGCGAGAATAGGTTTCAGTTGAATTTGTTAATTAGTAATTAGTCGTCCAGAACCGTTCATACAGTTAACGTTGGTGGGAAACTTGAAGGGTTATGTAACACAGTCGGTGAAGACACCGTCGGATAATCAAATCAGAAAGCATGCTCAATCATGATCCGTCAAACTTGGACAGAATCAAATATAATATATATGGACTTCAATACATGTACAATTTTCGTAAAAAGAAATAGAAAAGTGTTCATGACACACACAATTCTACATTAAGTAATATGGATCTTTTGAGTCACCCTTAACTCAAAATACAAGTCGCTGCAGAGAAATGTATCTCATATGCATAGTAAGTTTCTATGAGTTTGTTAATGCCACACTATAAGTAGGTCTTAAGAGCACTCTAATTAAATAAACGAGTTGATACTATGAGCTGCAGATAATAAATAGCTCATAATACCTAAATATTTGTTCCGCATATTTTCTCCAAATACCTTTTATCTACCTACATAGCAAGATAAAATGTATGGTCAACGAGATATTTATCGTTACCTGTCTTTGTCGTTTTTCTGGAGGAAGTTGTTTTTTCTGCAAACAAATAATAATAACCTTCTAATATTGTCGACGCTAATCATATAATATGTATCTTAGCAAGTTCAAATATATCTTAACAAACAATAAAGTCCTTCCTTTTATATAAGTCTTGTAGGTTTAAACTCTGACAGAGACAGATATAATATTATTTTCTTCTAGCAGTCTCCTCAAATAAGCCTTGAACTGAACGGTTACGTATTACAATCCCGAAAGTTCATAATACCTACAGTTGAAATACCGATGGTCAAAATACCGAAAATCAAAATACCGAAGCTCAAAATGCCTATTTTCAAAAGATCGAAAGTTCAAAATCTCGAATTTTCATAATCCCGAAAGTTTAAAATCTCGAAATTTTATAACCCCGAAAGTCAATGAGCCAAATGTTTATAATGAAGCGAAAAATTGAAAAATTTAATGGTTCAAGACAGGATTCGAACCTGCGTTTCCAACGGCTTTCCGGGCCAACACGGGCGTCATACCAATTGGACCACCGAACCAGATGCCAGAGCCATTGAATCTTTCAACCAGTTGCTTTAACATGCCTTAGGGTGGCATCGTAGCGCCATCTACCGTAAAGATTTAGACTTTTATAGTCGGCACCATCGTCTCAAATTTGTTGAGAATCGATAGTAACGATGTGCTACACCCGAATTAATTATTTTTATTAAAGCAGTAACAAAATTTCAATTTTTCGCTTCATTATAAACATTTGGTTTACATTAGCAGACGTTACTACTTTAATAAAAATAATTAGTCAATGAGCCCTTTAAAAGTGTCACGACGCTAAACTAATCAGATTTTTCCGTGGAACCGATCTGCTCCGGCGCTGCGGGATGTGCAGCCTCTCCGCCCTAGCGTAAGAAGAAGCTGCCAACCCCGATTCCACGTGGTCTTGTCTGCCCTACCCCTAGAGTGTATATAAAATCCCGGAGGCGCGGAGGGAGGGCAGCCCCCGGCCGCCGCGGCAGGCAAGCGTAGGTACCGCACTTTCTTACGCTAGGGCGGAGGGACTGCACATCCCGCAGCGCCGGAGAAGATCGGTTCCACAGAAGAGTTCGCTTTCGCTTATAGTAAGTATAGTATAGTAGGCAAGGTTAACACATAATTTAGGTTAATATTATTTACCATGCATGTGCTCGAAAAGAGCGTATTCTAGGCATTCAAACTGTGCGGAAAGTAGTACTTTTCCGCACTAGTGCTTTTTACTTTTCAATTTTTTTTTTATTTATAGCCGTATCTGACCGCCTGACACAGAGGTTTTATTATTTACAAAAAGTTTGATAAATAAGTCAAATACCGATTATTATCACGTATAAAAGTACAATAAAACCAATAGTTCATTAATTAATTCATTTAAAACGTCATTCATTATACATTAGATATAAAATTTGATTAATAAACGAACTTTAAATCGTTATTCATTAAATAAATTTGGCTGAATGTACACGCGCTTGTGCCATTTTGACATAAGACGAATATTAAAAAAATACTTTTGCACATGCGCAGTAGTAGATTATGTCGAGCGCGGTTTCCAAATAACTCCGCCATTGTTTATTGATGTAGTTTATTTTGAAGTTGTTTTTTGCAAATCTGCTGAAATAATGGCGTGATAAAGGGGCGAATCATGAATTTAAACCCGTAAAATGTTATTGATGAAGTAAAAAATGTGAACGACGGCTTCTCGTTGGATAAATCAAATCAAAATACTTTTTTTCCAATGTAAACAGTCTTTGTGAGTATTAAAGTATTTTCTATTTTCTCGTACATGCATAGTAAAGTTTTGTACGGAACTCGTGTGTAAGATGATTTCCGACTCGTGTTTGTTCAATCACTCGCTCGTACCTCGCTCGTGACTAAAAATCACACTCGTCTGAAATCACCTACCTTCCACACTTGTATCGTAAATAACTATTGTATAACATAAACATTAGAATATGTAAGACTACAGAAATATAATTATCGAGTTTAAATAATATTCCGGATTACAATCTTCAGGCAGGATCATAGACTACGGGATTTTGTCTTCGGGATTACAGTCTTAGGGATTACAGTCTTAGGGATTACAGTCTTCGGGATTATAATATTCGAGATTTCATCCTTTTGGTCAAACGTTATTTCGGGATTTTAAACTTTCGGTCAAACAAAAAATCGACATTTTAATTTTCGGCCTTCCGTCCATAGGTCTTATGAAATTCGGTATTTTGAACTTCGGCATTGTAATACGTACCCGAACTGAACACAAAAACAAAACAACTAAAGACGACTTTAGAACTTATTTCAGGACACTAAGTGAGCTGTATTATAAGACAAGCCTTTCTGTAACATCACGGTAACGTTAGGTCAGGCTCAGGCTCAGGATGCGGATGGCGAAATCACTGAAAACCTAAAAGCGTATCGATGAACGAGTCTATTGTTCAGTTTTGAAAGGCAACACTTAGTGAGCGGCGGAACAATTCTCAGCCATGATTCAAGTGGTCAATACGTAACCTGAAAAGTTTGTAGTGTAACGATATTGTTGACACTCGCGGAACGAGATCTAATTCAAAAGTATATTTGCACTCATACAACATTGTCGAGTTAACAAGTTTGTTAGGTAACTTCCCTTTGCATACTTGATGACAAGAGAACCCTTGCACTTGACTGCGAGGGACGCCGGCCGCCGGCCACAGATCAGCAGGGCTAGCATAATGTTTATCTACGAGTGGGTCAATAGTTCATCAGTGCAAATGGCAAATTTAAGAGGTTTTAAGAAAGTAAAAGAAATTTAGCATTTTATTTAACTTCGTCCGCGCGTAAGAAAATGACATAAAACTCGTTCTTGCATCTCTAGACGGATAAAGAGCCATATTGTAACCCATATAATGGAAGCGCAGCTACCCGTGTACAATAAATAATGGAAATCGGTCTCGCAGTTTAGGCGTGATGCCAGTTACATAATATATTTTTTATACTCGCAGACTTTAATCTGTCAATTATAATTTCACAGACAAAATCACAATAACGCACTTTTTAAGCCTGTAACAAAATTCTATACTCTATGGTACCCGCTACATAACTTTAATATTCATAAGACATCTCTCTACACAACTCTAATAATTTCAAAAAGAGAACATAAGCTTATTTGATGTTCACTGATTGGTTGAAATTACTTGTCAAATAAATTCACCAATCACGAGGAACCCGCCATGGCCATCGCGATCATGTTTTTTTTTAATAGGTCAGTTTTAGTTGAACGAAAAAGGTTACATCAAAAATAATTAATCATATTGGAGAATGACGATTAAAGTAAAAAAAATGTTTTTCTGAGTTTTGCTCGTATAAAAAGTATTGTATGCAATAGTTACACAATTAGGTCTTAAAGTCTCGTACCTTACATAGGCCACTCGGCAAGCCTCGTGACCTAAACGCGGTACTCGACTTTAAGAACCTCCATTGTGCAACGATTGCATAAAATACTATTTGAAATTATCTTCAATGTAGAGACATTTCATGTCATTCTTACAATTTAATAGGTAGATTAGATAGATACTGATAGAAAATAAAAATGTGCCTAAAATTATTATCTAATAATAATATACGGCGCAATTCTGTAGGATGCGTATATATGTAGATGTGGGTAGTCGTAAATATAATCGGCATTACGTCACGACGTATGTAATTATGGTTCGTGACTTAAGATGGCCGCATGCGTTTAAGTTTCATTGTGCATTATTTATTCATTTTCGTTGTTCAATGTGTAGTATTGATAGCGTATTGTGCAGTGATCTAACGTAGGAGTGAATAGCTAATGAAGAATTCAACTTGAAGCGTTCATAGCCCTTCCTGAGTCAAGGCCCGATAGTCCGCGTGGTTTTTTGTAAATCGCTATCACTTTACAAAAAGCAAAACCTCACCGAACAACGGCATGCTCTACGAGCAAACTTGAAATTGGCGAAATCATCATTAACTATGATGGAAGCCATATTTTAAAATTAGAATTAGAATTAGAATAATGTTTTCCCCTTCTTTCTGCTCTAGACATTGGAGGCCTTTTAAAATTCAAATTCATTTATTTAAAAAGACAACAATCAAATGGCCCATAATTCGTTATTAACATATGATACAGTGTTAGTAAACAGATTGACAAAATATATTTAAAGAGAAGCTAGCTTTCACGGTTAGGGGTTGATTACATGAAACCGATCGGTATTAATATTATGCAATATTTCATGATGTACCTACAGTACAGTACAATGCGAAGTAGTACTTATCCAGAACTAGGTGCGCCGCGCGGTGTTACCCGCTCATCCCACGGGAACACCATTTTTTTTATGAAGAACTAAATGTGTCTAGGACACGTTCCCTTTTATTTGCTCACATAAGATTCAGGCTGCCTCAGCCAAAGACACGATATGTAATTTGCATTTTATCCAACATTGAAAACCAGAGTCTTGCTCAGCAATAATAGCAAAATAAAATCACGTACATAATTTCCATTCTTACCCCGCAATGGAACCGTAATTGTTAGCTTTCTTCCAAGTCTAACGAGATGCCTTTGACATATAAAAGAGGAGAATAAATTTCATAGAAACGCCGGGTATGATGTAACACTTTCAGTAAATATAACAGAACTGCACACAAACGCAGTTCCAAAGTAATTTCTATGCAGTTACAAATTATTTTCTCTTTATTTAGTAATTTCTTTAAAGCTTGTTGATTAAAGGTAATGCTGCTTTTATATAAACAAATTTGATTTAATAAAAATGCAAGTTCTATTCCGTGTACAGCGTGTACTAGGTATACCTATTATTGCGATGTGATCCAAGTTTGAGCACCTAATTGACTGGATAAGGCTGTGACAGGAGAGGACAGCGAGTGCATGCGCCTAACAAGTGACTGCCTGATCAGTCCTGTAGCTGCGGCTGACGAAGATGTTGACTGGCTCGGAGAGGACTGTCATTTTGTTATAATAGGATGTCCGCGCGCTAGCCCTATCAAAGTTGAATGCGGCGTAATGGGGCGTTGACTCCGAACCAGTGTGGATATGATATGAAACGCACCCTGTCACTTTACATACTTATTAAGCATAACAATATATTTGTTTCAACAAATCCCAGAATAACTTGGATATACTGATTGCCTTGATCCTGAAGTGTTAAAACAATGTAAGCATCACTAAATCTCTTTCTATTTATTGTGTAAACAACCTGTGTGGCAGTACCTGGTATCTCAAATTGCGCGTGGCTAATTAGAAACAGGCCAGCGCTAGGCGTCGATTAATTACAAGCATCTCGCGCGTATTATCGTAATATTTCTTGTAGAGGCCGTTGACCCTCGAGGTCGTTCCTCCGGTGATCTTTTGATGTGCCTCGGCGAGAGCCTCCGACAAAGTGGACTGATGAATGCTCCACGAGGATACTTCAGCTGTGTCATGCGGGGGAAAATAAACTGTCGGTTTCATGGGGTTATTTTTAGCTCCCCACTAAGGAGATACTGGTAATATGATGTTTATTAACTAAAAAAGTAGCAAATTCGTATAAATACAAATTGGTTTGAAGTTTGTTAATATGGCCAACTAAACGAACGAACTAGGTAGATAAGTACACCAATAATACTTTTACGCGCATGTTATATTTACTTTTCAACTAATATTAACTTAGTTTTCTGAATGCTGTATATGCTGATTTTTGTTTTTCATCCAGACTCAGCTTCGAATAACAGCAAACAAACAACGATTTGATTTATTCTTTGCGGTTCCATATTGGGTTGCATAAATTTTAAAGCCATAATGTCGGTGTGCATAACCACTTTTGTCATAAAAATCTTTCCGCATAAGTGTGTTAGTCATTAATTGATCCGCATACATTTTATGACTATAATGTTTTTACGCATAAGTAAGGAATGTCATATAATTTTGGGGCATATAAACCTGAATCATAATCATTAATCGCCATAATGTTTTTATGCATATCGTGCATTGGCGCATAATCCTGAACAACATAAATATCAAGCTCCATATTTTTTTATTCAACGTCATCCTGCTTTTCTGGCAGCAGTTCGTGCCTGAGGGGGTCACAGTTCTTTCAAACCTAACCTAACCTACTTTTCTGGCTGATGTTTGTATTTGTAGGTTCAGAATTCTAACCTAACCTAACCTAACCTAACCTACTTTTCTGGCCGATGTTCGTATTTATAGGTTCACAGTTCTAACCTAACCTAACCTACAACTAAGAGGTCAGTGTGGAGAAGGATTTCTTAATGCGGGGGGCTTTGCCCCCCGAGCCCCCCTTGTGGGGGGCTTCGCCCCCCCGTCCCCCCTTTTTGTTTTTCTGCTCATGTAAGTGTTGTATCATTATTTCAAATGTTATATTTTTGGTACATGTGATATAACTTAATATAACTTATACTATATAATGTCAATTGCCATTAATAATTATGAAAGCCATAATTTATGCGTTGCTCTTCTTCGTACTATCAATTATTATGATATTCAATAATATGATTTGAAATTTTGTACCATACTAAATTATGCTTATGAACAGCCTGCCGAACAACAATTATGACGTAAAAATTTTATGCAAATAACAATTTATGACAAATAACATGTATGAGGAAAGCCATTATGCGAAATGAGTTATGACAATCGAATTTATGACAAGAATTTTTATTCCACTAGAGGTGATCCCATTCTTTGCTCATCATAACAATAAAGAACCTTCATGAACTTATCAAAGTTGACATATCCTCATTACATTCGAGGAAAACTATTGGATTAAGAGCATCGCAAAAAAGCAAACCCAGCAGTTACACGAAACGGCACTTCCCCGGCTGCCGGCGCCGCGGCCGGGACGGCGCGCATTCCTTCATACGTGGTTGCGATACCCGCAAATCCCGCAATATACATTTGTGGCTGTACTGCTCGGACGCCGAATGCCTGCCATTTAGGGTGAATACATTCGGGAATTATAAATAGGATTATATAAAATACATTAACAAAGTTATACGCAATAAATTACAACTGCGATTGAAATTAGTTGATAACGACAAAGAGACAATAGTTATTTGTTATGCAAGGCTGCAAAGTTGTTATTTGGCGCGAGTGTTGAAATTAAAAGCTGAGCGTAGCGAGGCTTTCAAGACACGAGAAGCTAAATAATTTTGCAGCCATGCGGAACACACAACTTTACACCTCACTACAGCGAGGAAAATGCAAGATTCAAGAAAAACAATTAAAACATAAAAATAATCATATTTAATTTTGCCTTCTATTTAACACATCAAATTTAAAACATAACACACTCAAATCCAAACCAAATAAATACGAGAAAAGCACACATATTAAAAATTAAAAGTAATATGGCCGTTATTTGTATTATCGTCGTGTATATTTTATCGTGGAGTTTTTCTTAAGCACTGTTATATTATATTTGTATTTGAAACTACTAGACACATTCGGTGTGAATGTGGGAGAATGGCATTCTGGGAAGGATTAGTTGGCCACTCGGAAGTATTTTCCATAACACTTGCTTTGGAAGTTATTGGACGATGGGATCCGAACAAGATTATTTCGGCTTTATATTCTTTAAAAACACCAATAGTTTCGGTAGATTACTTATCGTCTCCAAATATTTATAACAAATCCTTTTTCGTTTTAATGCAGGCTTTTAGCATTGAATAAATTCTAAAATCTAAGGTTCAATCTTAGATTCCTTCGCTCGCTCAGCTTTCAATTTCAACACTCGCGCCAAATAACAACTTTGCAGCCTTGCATAACAAATAACTATTTTGCGTCCGTTGGTATACACACTGGTATTTATAGCTAAATAAAATCAGGTAGTACAGTTTAATTTTTTATCTTATCCTTCCCTTCTGTACTAACCAGTTGTTCATTGCACATATACAGGGTGTAACCGACAGCGTACCGAAAACGAAAACTGTAGTTTTAGACCATAATCTCGAACTGAAAACGAGTGATCATTTTCTCGGAAAACTCAAGGATAAGATTTTCCAAAATAATTTATAAAACTCGACGCGCAATGTATTGCGTCCAATTCTCTCGGGTGCAGACGCGCGGGGAGGGGAGCACGCGGCAAGCATCGGCCGGTCTAGGCGCTCCCCACTCCACTCACGCGTCAGCGCAAAACATACCGTTACGCCAATGCGAATCGAATGACATGAATTAATGCAACCACAAAAACAACGCAACCACAGATCACAACTAGTGTACTAGGTAGTACACTAGTAACAACTGACCGATAAATTAAAACAGTCTAACAAGATTATTTTCATTCAAGCAAGTAAAGCAAATAAAATGTGCGGGTAGGTAAACATTAATGCGGGTAGGCAATTAAAACAGACCTGGCGGATCAATGACCGGCCAGTACCGTTATCTTTCCCACTCCACGCGCTCTGTATTGTACCGTAAAGCTTACATAATACTGTTTGTGATACATTGCGTGTTTTGCGGAAAATGCTATTTTCATGCGATTTTTCATGAAAAATTGTTACCGGTAGAGTTCAATTAACGGAAAAATAAAGAAAAAATGAAAACTCGCGAGGAAAATTTGTGACTTTTCTTAAAGAAATTTCCACGATTTTCCAGCCCAGAATAATGGTCTGAAGCCATGGTTTCAGTTTTCGGTACACCGTCGGTTACACCCTGTATATGAAGTCGGTTCTTTTTTTTGTTAATTTTTTTTTTTCATTTATTTTGGGCCTTAGCGTCTCTAAGTAAGAAGTAATAATAGCAAAAGCGTTATGAGCATGTGAGTCTTGGCCGCCAATTTTACATGAAATGTTTTTGGTGGGGATTCTATTTTCTATTGCAATCTAACGCTCATTTTTTGTTCAGTTTCTATTACTTTCTTTCTACGAATGATTAAGTAGTAACTTAAAAGGAGGATTCGTCAATATTTGTATAACCTTTTTGTAAAATAAATGATTTTGATTTTTTTGATTTTTTGAATGATAAAGGACAAAGGCAGATGAAGTTTAACTGTATTTGACTGAAAAGGGCATTGTTTTGTGTTCATTCGTAACAAATAATTTAATTTACTTGTTGTATCACATAATGATAATGAGTAAGTCTGCTATTCTATCCACAAAACGGGGATCCCTTTGACTCCCTTTTTTTTTGATTTTCGAAATTCAGAAATTAGTTTGCGTATCATTTTTAGTCATAATAATTATAATGATTAAGTACTACTTTATAATAACTATCACATATCATACAAGACAAAAGTCATAAAACTGTTCATCATACTTTAAAACGGCATACTGTTTATTTTTCATAAATATTGTAGGCTATATTTTAATATTTACTATTATTTTTAACCGACTTCAAAAAAAGGAGGGGGTTCTCAGTTCGGTTGTATGTTTTTTTTTTTTTTTTTTTTTTTTTTTTTTTTTTTTTTTTTTTTTTTTTTTTTTTTAATGTTTGTTACCTCATAACTCCGTCATTTATGAGTCGATTTGGAAAATTCTTTTTAGGTTCATGAATAGACATTTCAAGGTTGGTCCCATAAAATTTTGGTGAAGATCGGATGACGAGATCCATGAGGAATCGAAGGAATTCCTGAAATTTTATAGGCAGTCATAATATTTTTCATATATTTTCTAAAACTATTTAAGTATTTGCATATGGTAGTTATCATCTTCCAATGCTGAACTGATGATGGAAGGTACAACTCCTTAACGGTTAGGAGTTAGGAGATAATTAAAACGAGATGCATTCGTTCAAGACCTCCCTGATCACCCCGCCATAAGTATTTTATATGAATCACTAAAAAGCGAAAAAAAAAAATGTTTAACAAAAAAAAGAACCGACTTCAGTAAAACTAAAAATCCAAAAATAACCCGTTCAAGTACAGATTACATTTGACTCACCCTTTGAAGTCGGTGCCAAACCTCACGTAAACTTTAATATATAAATATAATAACAGTGATTTGGGATCGACTTCAAAGGGTGAGTCAAATGTAATCTGTACTTGAACGGGTTATTGTTCATATAATTTGATTCTCTAATAATCTGATGGAATAATTTTAAAATTCAGAAATAATACATGTACTATGGGCTGCAAAAATGCATGGCCCATTTATGAATGAATTCATTCTGCAGCTCATTGTACATGACACCAGATAAGTCTTGGATTAGTCATATAATTTATATAATTTATATAATTAAAATACTTACCTATACTTATACTTGTATAGGTACTAGGCATGATTGTCAGTAAGAAAAGTATCATTACCTATTTCACCTTAAGGCAGGTCCGACTTGGGTTAAGTTAGGTACGACGACGAGCGAAGCGAGGAGGAGTGTTAGGTTGAACTGTGATCCTAAAATATTCATTATGAAATTGATATAGGTATCAATATAATATGGGATAGGACATTTTTCTGATTAATACATTTTCTTCTAAGGGTTATTTCAAATAATAGTAAGTATTCCGTATGAATTTCGGCATTTTGATACAAATACCATAAATAATATGAAAATGGTATGACAAATAACGGTATGAAATTCAATAGTTATGACTAATGAAAGGGGTTAAAGAAAATTATGACTATTGAAATAATGACTAAAGACAATATGACGAGTAACGATTATGAAAAACAACGGTATGGATAAACCAAATCGAGAGTTTAATGTTATGGGAGTCAATATAGAGTCAATTGTTTTCGTTAATAAATCACCTACCTAATGTAGTATTAATACTACTCCACTATACTTATATATTCTATTTACTGACGTTATGCTATTCTGTACTATAGTTTATATCCTACAATTCCAAAATTAGTTTCCTAGATTTTTTTGTTAATTTACCTTGTTTATCTACTGCAGTTTGCTATGTTCTTTTATAATGTAAATCCTACATTTCCTTAGCTGTAGACATCTGAAGGATGAAGACCTGGCGACCTGTCATCCAGGCTCAGCCTAGTTCGGACACAAGTCTCCACCGCATTAGAAATAAATAGTCTTAAGGAATCTATACTGTAACAAATATAAACTTTGTGGTGGAGTCAATAAATACTTTATTATTATTTGTTTCTCATTTTTTGAGTCACAGGCTTATATGTCCCGGTCTTTTGGAAGGCTTGCGTGGGGATATGGATCCAACACGTAGAGGCCCCTTGGAGAAATTTGCTGTGGAACCCGTTCCTGATCATAATCAATAAGATGATACATCCATGAACAGGTCCCAGCAGGTGGTTGAACTATTGCATTGATATGAAAAAGAAACCGGGCTATTAAAATGGAGAAAAACTTCACCCGCCGTAACCATCAATACGACTGTTACCTCTGGCGGGTAGTGACTCGCCCCTCACTAGGTGGGCCCCGTAATGCCATCGTGCCGACGGCCGGAAGCAACACGAGCGTGAGGGCTCAGGGGTGTCGAGAGGTGTGCTGCGCTTTCTCCGAAGTTACTCGCGGCGCGATGCCCTTTAACACTTCCACCCCTGGAGCATATAGCTCTAACGCTCCTCTCTGGACGGCCAATGAAGGCAAGCCAGAGGTGAGAGTCCTACGGGTCCTCTTGGGTTTCCACTCCGGCCGATGAAGGCACACTGGAGACGAGGACCCTGACCGACTCTCTGGAGATCCCGGGTCCGTGGGTTCGTCACTCCCCAACAGCTCGCCACAAGCTGCCTTGCGGGCTATTATTATCACAGCCCAGGAGTCAAATCCTTTCTCACGTTCTATTAATGGCGGACACAGGGGCTGATTGTACTCTTCGTACTTCTGTATAATCCAAAGTCAAAGTGTTTTATTTGTTAAAAATAGGTGATGGCTGCATAAATACAGAGATGTTACGTTATTCGTCTCACTGATCTCTGACATTTTATCTTCCGCGCGTTATGGACACTGAAAATGGTGGGAGTGTTCTGTGGCGAATTGAGGCGGTTGTCACACTGCTCCGCACATCGGAGCGGCGTCCAGTGCTGCGGTTTTTAACTTTGTACTGTAGAATCTTGATTTGTACACAAAAACCGCAGGGTATAACACACTGACGCCGCACCTCCCCTCAAAATAAAAATCCGCAGCACCGCTCGTCCGTCCGGATTCGTTGCAGTGTGACAACCGCCTGAATCGTGATAAGTTGATAACTCTATACATTATATAGATGTAGTACCTACCAGTTCTCTTAAAATAAGAACCATGATATATAATGAAATCAAACCGAAACTCGAGACATGTTATTTTAATGACCGCTGAATGGTATTTTTCAATGGGAATTTAGTTGAGTTTTAAACGTTTACGTCAGCGCGCTTCGGGTCGTTGAATGAAGATAAATCTTTATAACGTAAGTATATTATATTTAATGTATAATGGTAACTAGAGACAATAATATCTGGTATAAGTAAGACTCTTCTCACACAGCAAATATTACCTATTTTATTTTACGGACTATACAAACACATGTACACTTGCGGCACAAAATGAGGATGGATGCTCCTTGACGCGCGTCGATAACACAGCCTCCAGGCGCTACCCCGAAAACCAAAAAGGAATTTAGCAACTTGTTTTTAGGGAAAACACGAAATTACCTACCGTACAGTCACAGTCCCAAGCCTCAGTGTTTCGCCCGCCGCGCCACCTCACGCCACCCAGGACAGCGCGCGTGGGCGGCCGCGCCCGGAGACGCCCACGCTGAAATACGAACGTATAAATATAATTGAGTTGGAAATGCATTTGACTTGGAAGCGCTAAATGAAGATGGCTACAACTTCAGCGAGAATTAATAGAAGCGCTAATTGGCTTAATTAAGCTTTGTACAGAATAGTAAGGGTCTTTACATTTATAGAGGAGGAGAGGGTTTTAACGTCTACTTGTAAATAGATTGTGGTCAACAACGTTAAACGTTTATACTATGAGTTTATCATTCGTTAATAGGAATATAAGCACTGTCAATAGAAATCATCTGCAGTAAAAATATATTTATTAGTGAAGTGGAGTCTCTGGAGGTGGTACTATTTACATTTTAAAAAACTATAGCGCTTACCTTTAACAGAACTATGCGATACGGTACGGGTCACTCGTTTTAACGGTATTTTAATTTTACAAATACTTTTCACTCCCCGAATTTTTATTCCGTTTGGGAAGTAATAATTTGAACTCAATTTAACAAATTCTGATTTCTGATGAAAAAGATAAATATTATGAGAAACTTTTGACCTATGAGATTGTACGTGCGCGGAGTTCGTTTACTTGGCTCCGTTATTTACATAATACAGGCGCTGTTGATTGAAAAACTTCTTCCCGTTTCAAAAGCAGCAGCAGACTTGAATTAATCAGAATTTATCATCATATTTATCAATGACTTCGCAAAGCGGCCCGTCCTGGTCCGCCCGCGGGCCACGAGCCTAACAACAGACATTGTATGTACCTACTCACCTGCACAAAAGGCAGGAAAGGAAGAGCGTGATTACGATGCTTTGTTTTATGTTCACTTTGAAGATAATATAGCCGATTACTCTGGCAACATGAAGAAAGAGTTTAAAAAGATAAACAGAAGTCTATTATAGAATGGATGAGTTTTGTGTAGATAATATGCGATTTCGCTGTTATACTGAAACGAATACATTGTTTTAAATATGCGCGATTGGCAATCACAGAAAATGGGAGCAAATATCGTGAATTAAGTATTTTTACTTGAACAATCTCTGCAGTTATGTGTTCGCAGCCGCGGTGGCCGAGGGCGGTTTAAATGCAAATGAAGCTGTTCCGTTTTTTTCGATTGAGGTATGGAACCCTAAAAAGGAGCGATCTACACCAAAGCACACCTGTAATACATAAAAAGAAAAATAGATATCCTTGGCCAGCGTTCTCACTGAGCATAAATAGTGTATTAATAGGACGAAGGCGCAACGGGCGGCGGCGGCGGCGGCGGCGGCGGCGGCGGCGGCGGCCTCTCGGAGGTCGCTTTGATCATGGACGTGGACGAGGCGGCGGCGGCGGGTCGCGGCGTGCCATCTTGTAACAGTATAACTAGTGTTATAATAACCTATAGGTATCACTTGATCTAGGTATACCAAGAAGTTTTGACCGCTTTTGGAGCTAAGCAACCTGGTTATTTCGTGATTAAAGTGATAGAAATAGAATGTAACGGTTGTTTCATGTTAATTAAATTTAATTATGTTAATCAAATTAATTGTAAATAATCCGCAAAATAATACTGCAGGATCTTTAATATTTACATACAAATAATGAAGTCCGAAGCCATCCTTCCCGCCATCTTGTGTATCAACTTCGCGGACGTCATCGTAATTGTCAATGAAATTTCTTTTGTTTTATAACTTCCCTATATTTTATTTATAATGTACTTTTTCTTACTTTATATTTTATTTGTTATGTTATACTTCTAGCGTGTTTTATTTCTATAAAGAATACAGCCATGACTAATCTTAATACAATATACAATACAATACAATACAAAAATGCTTTATTGCACACCAAATAAAGTTTACAAATTCAATATAGAATAATAATTTTAATAACGGTAGACAACAGGCGGTCTTATCGCTAAAGAGCGATCTCTTCCAGACAACCTTTAGGTAGTGGAGTTGATTAGTATAAATCACACAATGAGTAGGTGATGCAGAAGGGGAAGGGAGAACAAAATAATTATCAACAGATAAGCAAAAACGTATCAATAGATATACACATACATAAATAGATACCTACTTAAACATACATAAATATAAATAAAACAAGACAGGTAAGGACTAAGGAACACATAAACAGTCAGAGGCAAACGAACGAAAGCAATTTCACAAATCACACCATCAAATTTATTAATCGAGAGATAAATAGTATTCTTTACAATATCTTCGATTTATCCACTTGCATAAATAGGTACGATTAGAAATAAGATTTCCGTCACCAAATTCCAATTCTTTAACTCTAATAACTAAAATAAGCTTGCCAATTCATTGTCGAATGTCTGCGGCGCGGAATTCGTTCACACATTTCTCGAGATTCTATAGCTTTTTTTATTGGTTCTCAGGAATTAAATACAATATCAAATTTGCTCCCTGTCTGCCTAAGTTATACTACATCGTGGTAATGCGATTATTGTAAAAGTTGAATTAAGAATGACCTAGATACCTACCGAGCGTCGCTGGTTAAATAATATAAGCACATAGTATTTATTGTATATTCGCATGTCCCTAAAGTACTGCCTAACAACAGTGTCCGGGTACTAGGTCGATGCAGAGTCAGCCACCGGCTAAGCTTGCACCATAGATTGGAGCGGAGATTTTTTTTTTCTTTTTTCGAAATTTTCTCTTCGCCACGACCTAGCGAAATTTAATTTGTGCATTTTAAAACAAACATTTGTAAAATCGGTTGAGAGCTCGCTGAGATCTGCTCATTGTTACAAAGTCCATTCGAGTCGATCCATGGGAGCTTCGCTCGCTCCGCTCCAATAATTCAATTTAGTTACTATTATTATTTAGCTTAGAATAGCTTTAAATTCCTGTGCTGTGTTAATGCAACCGTTACATCATGAGAAGTCTAGTATGGTTTTATGAAACGAGCCGAAGAAGAGTTTTATAATAGGATCACACCTCTCGTGTGATCCTATTTTAAAGCATAGTAATGTAAAGTTGCATATACTACCTACTTTATCTACACACATATTCATCATCATAATACTCGTATGCCTCGCCTTTGCTTTTTTGTAGATAAGTTAAGAAATAACCCTCTAGCATCTCTGTTTGGTCCTAAGGTTGACTGGTAGAAAATTGCATTTGGCATTAAGTTCACCATTTTTACTGAATTTTTGCTTTGTGCAATAAAGTTTAAATAAATAAACAAATAACATGTCTGATTTAAAATCTTAAACTAAATAACACTGATATGTATTATGTAGTACAATGGTAGTACATCTTTCATTTGGGTTATACATAGGTACATGGTCCAAAATCGTTGCTGCCAAGTAGGAAGGAAAACCTATAGTATTTGCACTTGTCATAGTAATTTAACAATGAGGGTGTAGATAAAAATAATAACTATAATAACATGTGCATGAAAAAAAATATGTCTATTATTTTTACAATAACAAAGAAACATTTCCTCGAGAGTTATGTCTCTTTAATAACAGGAAAACGCTAGCACATCTAGATACGAGGCAGCGTGTCCAGCCAAGTTCACCGCAGGAACTGGCGAGCCGCAGCCGTGTGTTATTTTACACGAACCGTTTGAAGCCACTTTTGACCCCTGAATAACTCCAAATCTATTTAAATTTTATATTAACTATTAAGTAGCAAACATTGTAGTTGTATTGAGAAACAAGAAATTGTTACATACATTTATTTTAGTATGTTGCAAGTGCTTGTATCAAAAAATTTTAGGGCAATGAACTTGGCACCCATATAGATCTCAATTCTTTTACGTTTTAAGTTTTACGCGATAATGAACTTGGCTCTCATTTAACATTTATGTTTTTGATGGGATACTTTTTCACTGTAGGTAATTGTTTTTTTTATAGACCGAGTAACATTTCCTTGTAACTTTGATATTTGTATACTACAGTGGCCACCAAGACTTTTGGCATAACATTATAATGAAGTCTCTCATGGCGTAAAATATTACCGTACCTATACTTAAGTATTTAATTGCATGCTCCATTGCTGCCTTGCGCCAGCTTGATTAGTTTTTGGCGTTTACTCCTTAAGAATCGATTTTCATATGTATAAGCCCGGGGTATGAAAAATATGGGGTATAAAATCGAACGTATCTGCCGTGCTAATTTAAAAAGTCGTATCTCAGTATACGATCGGGGTAAAAATACGACTTCTTAATTTAGCAGGTTATGCGTTAAGCGTTATAGACTAAGATCCCGATATAAAATAACCTTCACCGAGATGTTTATTTGATGAAATGTATTTTATTTAATTGAATATGTCAATAAATATATTTCATATGGGTTGCCTAACAAATTTTAGCCCAGGGTATGTTTAATTAATAATTAAAAAAAAATGTTTTAAACGTTTCACCGGTTTGATTAATATTAGATAAATTCTATACCAATCGAAAGTATGAAGCCCATAGAATATGCAAACGTTAGGTTGCCTATTCTTTTCCCGTCACAACTATCGGGTAGCCAGGTATAAACGGGTAAATCTATACCTACTAGCATTTTGCAAAGGTCTGATTATTGAATTGAAATTAAATAAAATTAAAGATTATTTAATTATGAATTTATCTAATAATCAAATCGGTGAAATGTAAAAAAAATAATTTTTTTTAATTTTAAACTAAACGTACCCTGGACTAAAATTTGTTAGGCAACCCATATGCAATATATTTATTGACATTTTAAACTAAATATAAAATACATTTCATCAAATAAACATCTCTGTGAAGGTCATTTTATATCGGGATCTTAGTCTATAACGCTTAACGCATAACCTGCTAAATTAAGAAGTCGTATTTTTAACCCGATCGTATACTGAGATACGACTTTTTAAATTAGCACGGCAGATTCGTTCCAAAAATATAAGTATTGCGATACTACGGTAGAAAGGTATGTATGTATGTAAACACTTTATTGTACACAAAAACAGAAATACATTAAAACAAAAGAAATACATGTACAAAGGCGAACTTATCCCTTTAAGGGATCTCTTCCAGTTAACCTTTGAGTAAATGAGTGCTAAAGACAAATGTAAACGGTAGACAGCCAAAGCAACATGTACAATACGAAGGAGGATAATTAAACAATAATACTTACACATGAAAATGAAAAAAAAAAAAAAACCAAAATAGAGAGAGATAGGCAAACAGTCAATATAATACATAATACGTAATAAATATATATATGTATATATATGTATATATATATATACAGGGTGAAATTTTAATGACCGTTCAAATTTTTCCCAGGCATTAGGTATCAATAAAAGATACCATTTCTGAGAAAAAAACATAGGTAAAATTTTGATAATATAATGTGCTGTCCGAATAAATAATTAGTAAAGTGTGGATATTCGTTTGAGTTACGCTAGGGGTTGGCGGTGCGGGGGGAGGGGCGCGCTCACCTGTCTTATCTGGACCAAAACAAATTGCAATTAGTCGCACGCGCATCTCCGCATGGCCGGTCGTGCACTTCCGGGTCCGTAAAGACGCGCGATCGATCTGCCGTGCACAATGTTTACGAACCGGGAGTATTACGAAATGGTGCGGGTATTCGTAACAAGTCGCAGGGCCCGCCTATTTAAACATGCTCCAGACAGTGATCGCGGACATGATGGACGACGTGCCACTCGCCATAATTAACCATCCCGAGTTTTATTTTCAACAAGACGGTGCACCGCCTCATTTCGCGAACATCGTTCGCCAATACTTAGATGCCGAATACGGTGCTCACTGGATCGGACGCAGAGGTCCTGTGCCATGGCCTGCTCGGTCACCAGACCTCACGCCTTGCGATTTATTTTTGTGGGGCGAAATAAAGCGAAGGGTGTATGTGGAAGAAGCCCAAAGCCTCGAACAATTAAAAATTAAAATCAACCGAGCTTTTGACGAAGTGAAAAATAACGTTGTAGTGTTAAATAAATTAAGAAACAATGTACAAAAACGTGCAAGACTCTGTTTAGAGCAACACGGTTTGCATTTCGAACATTTGCTGAAGTACAATTAAAAGTGTAAACCTAATTTGATTACATGTGTAAGTGTACCTACTAGCCTACGTATTAAGTTAAATGAGACTGCAATAAGGTAATTCAGTTGATTGAGACTGTTATGGTAAGAACTTTTTGATTGAACTAATTATTGTACATAAGTTGATTAAAATTTTTAAATACGCCTAAATGCATAGAAGTTTCATAGCTGCAATCTTTAGAAATTACAGTCTAATAGCAAAATTGCATTTTGACGGTCCTAAGCCCGTGAAAGTATGAAGGAATTTGCAACTTATGTTTTTTTTACTAGTTTTTGTCAAAAAATGTTTTTTCGGCTCGTAAATTTTATTACGTAGGGGCGGGGCGAGCGTTATTGCTGCCTTTCGCACAGCGCGCTGACGCGATGTCCACGAGCGCGTGGTTTTTTAGGATATCTTTCAGCTGTTTTATCTCAATATTTTAGTACTGAAAGATGCTGAAAGAAAAAAACACGTATGTTTTATTTTTTGCCAAGAATCTACTCTCAAAATTTGAACGGTCCATATTATTTCACCCCGTATATATATATATAAATTCAACAGAAATAGTCATAATTACAACAAAAACACAGCAACCTATTATTCGTTTGACAGCCACAATACCTTCAACTTCCCCTTGAGCGATGCAACGGACTGCGTCTGCCTTAGGGCGGGAGACAACTTGTTCCATAATTTCACGGCGCGCACAGCAAAAGACATATCGTAGACATGCGATCTATGCGGTGGGATCGATAGAGCTAGATTCGCACTAGACCGCAGGCGATGGCCACTACCATCCGCCATGTAAGAGAACTTCTCTGCAAGGTAAGGAGGAGAAGAAGGAATAAAAAGGACATTATACAGAAGACAAAGAACATGTAAGTCTCTGCGCTGACGGATCGGAAGCCATTTAAGTTGGGCGCGGTATTGAGACACATGATCAAACTTGCGGAGACCAAATATGTACCTGATACAGACATTTTGTAGGCGCTCCAGCTTGTCAAGCAGCTCCCCCCGGAGATCCAGGAAAGCAACGTCACCGTAGTCGAGTAGTGGGAGCAAAAGAGAGCGGGCAAGCATGATCTTCGTATGAAGAGGAAGGAAATTCTGCAGACGCCTCAATGAATGAAGGGACGCAAAGAGTTTCCTGCTGATCTCAGAAATATGAGGTGCCCATGACAAAGTTTGATCCATGGTAATGCCTAAATTTTTAACAGTAGAAGAGAAAGGTATAGGAGTACCATCAAAGAAAATAACTGGCTTAGTTTGATCTGAGAGCTTGGAAATAAAATGGGGGCTTCCAACAACAATAGCCTGCGACTTCTTGGCATTCACCATCAAACCAAAGGATGAAGCCCAAGCACGGATTGATTCCAGGTCGGAGTTGATTTGAGAAACCAAGGAGCCAAAATCATCAATGCTGGCCGCCGCGTAAAGCTGCAAATCGTCTGCATAGAGATGGAACGAGGAGGAGAGTGACTTGGTGATTCCGTTAATAAAGATAGAAAAGAGTAATGGAGAGAGTATGCCCCCTTGAGGGACACCAGCAGACAGTTCACACCAGCTAGAAAATCGGTCCTCAACTCGAACCCGCTGTTGCCTCCCAAAGAGGTAATCACGAAACCAGGACAGTGAAGTTGGAGATATATTTAAAGTACTAAGTAAACTGAGAAGGATATCGAAATCAACAGTGTTAAAAGCACTACTGAAATCAAGGAGCACCAATATAGTCACTTTTCTATTTTCTATATTAAGACGAATGTCGTCGGTGATCTTAACCAAAGCTGTGGCTGTGCTATGCCCAGGACGGAAACCGGATTGAAAAGGATTGAACAAGTTATGTCTATTCAGATGTGATGAGAGACGTCGATTTACAAAGGATTCAATGATTTTGGATAAGACAGGAAGAATGGATATAGGACGATACTGTGAAAACGACGACGGGTTAGGGGTTTTAGGGAGAGGAATCACATGGGCGCATTTCCAAATAGAAGGAAACGTCCCAGAGGAGAAAGAAAAATTAATAATATGGGAAAGGATAGGAGCTATAGAATCCGCCACGAGCATAAGCATATCCAAGCTAAGATTATCCTCACCGACGGCTTTTGTTTTAATAGACTTGAGAATGGCTAGGATTTCCTGCGGTGAAATATTATCAAATACAAAAGGAGAAATATCGGGGGGTGGAGTATCGGCAAGAAGAGAAAGTGTCCGGCGCTTGACAGAAATGTCAAGTGCGACTGGAGAAGTGCTGAAGTGTTGATTGATGGCGTCTAAGTCTAGAACATCATCAGAAATTTGTTGGACTTTGCCCACTCCAAGTGATTTTAAAAAATGCCATAATTTAGCAGGAGGACAATCATCAATTGACTTATGTATATACCTACGCCTAGCATCTCTACAAGCCTTATTACACCTGTTACGCAAGCAAACATAAGCAGAATGGTTATGCTCCGAAGGATCATGCCTAAGTTTGACCCGAGCTCGGTTCCTTTTTGCCATCAACTCCTTGATGTCGGAGGTAAGCCAAGGCGCTGGGTAGTGTTTGACACGTGTAGGCTTTAAGGGTGCGTGTCTATCAAAAGTCGCAAGCAACATGTCGTTAAAAGCCCTCACCTTACCATCAATGTCACCGGACTCCATCAAACCCTCCCAAATTATTTGGCTTACGTCAGAAAGAAGCGCCTGCAGATCAACGTTAGTAAGTGTGCACAACCGTGCCAATTCTGGTTCAGTTTCAAAATAAAAACACCAGTTACTACTTAACAGGCTATATTCTGCTTTCAAAAAATCCACACCAAACAAAATTTTACAAAAGGTCTTGTATAATCTACATCGACATCTCGTTAGCGCGATGCAGCGGCCGATACACTGCCATCTATTGGCGGATAGTAGTACTAAATTAAATGTATTGCGTCTTATGAGATCTGTGTCGACATATCGATAGCGCGATGCAGCGGTCGGTACATCGCCATCTAGCGACGGATATTAAGACGATATTTGACATACCGCCCACCAAGGACACAATGTCCTTCATAATCATGGCCGCCCACCGTGAAGGTTCTTATCGAATACGAATCTTGGCAAGATCACAGCGCACACTGACACCATTCAAAATTACAAAAATTTAATCTTTCCTAGTTACGATTATAAACAATATTTTAACCAGTACATGCTACTTATTTAAGCGTTAATTACAATATAAATATTTTTTTTTTTTTTTTTTACTTGAAGACAAATTTTAGACAGTAACAGGCAATATACAAAGTTTCGAAGTAGGACGCTTTATAATGGAATTACCACACTTCAATGAGACAACACGAGTAATGTTATCAACGCCTGGATGCTTTTGAACTATTCTGCCAAACAACCATTTTGTTGGAGGTAAATCATCTTCGCGAACCAAAATGACGTCACCAACCTCTGGTTCGGGGGTTTTATAAGCCCATTTATATCTGTGCAGAAGATGAACTAAGTATTCGTTTGACCATCGTCGCCAAAAGCATTGCAGCATCCTCTGAGTCAATTGCCAACGTTTCAATGTCCCCATGTTTGCCTTTTCATAGTTTATTTCAGGTATTGTGACAAGAGGTTCACCCACTAAAAAGTGACCCGGAGTTAAAGGACTTGGTTCACCAGGACTATCAGGTAACGTTGACAGCGGTCGAGAATTGAGACAAGCTTCTATTTGACAAAGTAGTGTAGCCATTTCTTCGTAAGTTAAAGTTGCCTCACCGATAACTCGTTTTATATGAAACTTTGTAGATTTTATTCCCGCCTCCCATAGTCCGCCAAAATTAGGCGCTCTCGGAGGTATGAAATGCCAGGTGGTTCCATTTGTGGACAATGCTTCCGCTATTTCTTTAACCATAGCGGATTTTTGCGAATGAAATAATTCTCTCAGTTCCCTTGACGCGCCCACGAAATTCGTACCATTGTCACTGTAAAGCTCCAAGCAGTGGCCACGCCTTGATACGAAACGCTTGAATGTCTCTAAGAAGCCTCGGGACGTCAATTCGCTAACAACATCCAAGTGCACAGCCTTCGTCACCATACATACAAAGAGACATATGTAGCCTTTATGGGATTTGTGACCCCTCCCCTTAGATGTTCTCAAATTGATAGGACCAGCGTAATCGACACCGCTCCGACAAAATGCTCTTGCTGGGGTGACCCGTGCTGGTGGCAGTGAAACCATCAGTTGATTTTGTATATTCGCCCGATTTCTTACACATGAGATACATTTATGAACATGATGTTTCACCATATTTTTTGCACCAATGATACAATATGTAGTTCTCAGGTAATTAAGCATTAGCTGTGCTCCACCATGAAGGGTTTTCTTATGCGCGTCGGCTACTAACAACCTTGATAGTGGTGAGCTGTGAGGTAACAGGACTGGGTGCTTAACATTTTCCGACTCATTTGATTCTGCTAATCTACCTCCCACTCGAAGTAATCCCTTGGCGTCCACAAATGGAGTTAACGTCCAAATTTTAGACGATTTATTTATTAATCGACCATATTTCCTAATCTCAGATAATTCCTGTTTAAATTCATGGGTTTGAGCTATCTTAATGCAAGTGTTTAGAGCTTCGTTTAATTCCAGTGTGTCCAAACATATACTTCTCTCCTTTGAGTGATCAGGATTTGAAACTCTGGCTCCGAGGAAGCGTCTGCAATAAGCAATGACGCGTATTAACTTCTGCAGCGAGGAATATCTGTGCAATACACAATCATGAACGGTACTGCAATGTGATTTTGTGGATTTTTCTACAAGGGTTTCGTTGTCTTTTAACCTTGTGTATATAATAACTTTACTATGTAAGAATTTTGGACCGTTCTTCCATAATGAGTTGAGCATCAGATCTGCAGGCCGAATACCACGCGAAGCGCAATCCGCCGGGTTCTCCTTCGTGGAAACATGTGACCATTGGGAGGGTTCAAGCAGGGACAATATCTCAGAAACCCTATTTGCAACAAATGTTTTCCAACAGCTGGGATGCTTATTCAACCACGCAAGAACGACCGTCGAATCTGTCCAAGCCTTTATATTTTCCCTTGGTATATCCAAAACCTCTGAAACTTCAGTTAACAATTTAGCTAAAAGCAATGCGCCGCATAATTCCAATCGGGGTATGCTGACCTGTTTAACAGGTGCCACCCTGGTCTTGGCTGCGATCAAGCGAACGCTAATATTTCCAGAGGAGCTAAGTACCCGAAGATAAACTGAAGCTGCAAACGCCAAGTGAGATGCATCCGAAAATCCGTGCAGTTCCATCCTTTCATCATCTTGCTGAGTGTTAAGCCAACGAGGGATGACAAAGTTTGTGAGTTGGTTTAGCTCTTCTCGGTAAGTATACCAATCATGTAATATATCCTTTGTTGGCTCTTCATCCCATCCTGTACCCGCTATCCATAAACGCTGTATAAATATTTTAGCTTTTATAACACAGGGTGCAATCCAGCCCAATGGATCAAACAGGCGAGCTACATCTGATATAATTTTCCTTTTTGTTACAGGTGCAGATACAGGGGGCAGTTTAACAGAATACTGAAATTCATCCTTCTTTTTGTTCCAGGTAAGTCCCAAAATTTTTACAATATTATCATTTTTAATTTCCAGGTTTCGTTCTTCAGTTACAATTCCATCTTCATTTTCTATTGTACGAATTTCATTTTGCAGCTGTTCTTTGTTACTGGCCCATTTTTGTAAAATGAAACCTCCTTTCTTCAACAACATTCCCATCTCCTTATAAAGTTCTATTCCTTCTTGGATAGTCTCACATCCTGTCATTAGATCGTCCATATAAAATCCTCGAGCTACTCTTTTTGCTGCGGACGGGTATTCATTTATGTGGTCAATGGCAACCTGATTAAGTGCCTTAACAGCAAGGTAAGGCGCTGACGCCGTTCCGAAGGTAACGGTTAATAATTTGTAATCCTGTATTTCATCTGTTGAATTATCTCTCCAAACAATACGTTGACAATCAGCATCTTCGTCAGTAACTCGCACCATGCGATACATCTTCACGATGTCTGCAATCAGACATACGGGATATATCCTCCATTGCATTATAAGGTGACGTAACTCTGGTTGTAGAGTAGGTCCAATCATTAAACAATCGTTTAACGATGTACCTCTTTCATTTTTACACGAGGCGTCAAAGACCACCCTAACTTTACTTGTCGATTTATCCTCCCTAATGACAGCGTGATGTGGCAAATAAACTGCGTGGTTTTTGCTTTCATCGGAGTTAGAAACTTGCGTCATATGATTTAAATGTAAGTATTCTTTAATTACTGCTGTATACCTTTGTTTAAATACCTCATCTTTATGGAATTTTCTTTCCAGCGATGTTAACCTTTTGATCGCTATTTCTCTCGAGTGTCCTCCCTTGCAGAGTGGATTTTCGTCGCGAAAAGGCAACTTAACTACATATCTACCGGTTTCATCTCTCTGCGTGGTAGTTGCGAAAATATCTTCACAACGCTGCTCTTCTATCGTAAGCATTTTTGAATTTAATAAAGGTTCTGATTCCATTTCCCAAAACCGTTTTATTTCGTTATCGATATCGACCTGTGCATGTAATACCACTTCTCTTTCAGCTGAACCAGCAGAGCCTACTCGTCCAGATAAAATCCACCCTAAACTGGTGCTTTGTGCAATCGGAGTTCCTATAGGACCTTTTTTAACACCTTCCTTTAATATCTGACCATAGACTTCAGCTCCCAACAACATATCTATTTTGTTAGGTGTACCATATCCAGGATCGGCGAGAATCATCTTATGTAGTTCAACCCATTCTATTGTGTTTACCCTGCGTGCTGGAAGATAAGTGGTGATATTTGGTAGGACATACGCTTTAAATTCTATTTCAAAATCAGGATCCGTAAGGGACCGAATCTTCAACTTTACCATGTACCTTGACATAACGTTTTGTTCACCACCTAAACCAGATATAATACCAGAACTCGGAATTTTCTTCAAACCAAGTCCTTGAACAGTAGCCTCGGTCACAAACGAAGCTTGGGACCCTTGATCCAACAAAGCTCTATAAACTTGGAATAGACCCGTTTTAGATTCAGCTTTAACTAGAGCTGTCGCCAGTAGAATTTGATGCTCAACTCTACCTTTAGCAAACAAGGTTACTGGCGATGCCATGTGATCTGTTTTACTACCTGACTCGTTCCCTGATTCATCAACTTCTTCGGAGGATGCTGCATCTGCTTGATCTACGTGCCCAAAATGTGCAGATGACGTTTGAACACCCTTTGGATGAAGTAATGAATGATGTCGTTTATTACAAATACGACAATTAATGGTTTTTTGGCAGAACCGTACTGAGTGATTTGCACCTAAACAGTTATAACAAATACGATTATTAGATACAAACTCGTGTCTTTTCTCGTATTCTTCTGCGGCGAACTTTTTGCAAAAGCACAGTTTATGATTATCCCCACAAAATTCACAAAAATCTGAGACCCATCACTGACATAAAAAGTTTTAGAACCATTGGCATTTGAAGTTGGTGGTTTGACATATAAATTTTTCCCTTTATAACTAGGCTCGATAAACTCAAGAGCTCGATATCTACTAGTTAAAAAATCTTTAAATTGGTTGAATGTAGGTAAGTCATTTGCACATACATTTGATGTTACATGCAATTCCCATTGTTTGCGAGATTCAGCATCTAATTTAGCTGATAGCAGATATATAACAATAATATCCCAATTTGACACATCAATACCTAAATTCGTCAATGCACTCAAACAATCAGAAGACGTGTCCAATAGTTCTCTTAAATAACTTGCCGATTCTGAATTAGCACTTCGCTGACCCAACAAACGTTTCAGAATGCAATGAGATAAATATTTTTTATTACTATACCTATCTTCTAATTGTTTCCAGCAGCTAGCATAATTCGCATCAGATACCGGTGTATGCCTAACAAGCTGCTCAGCTTCCCCAGTCAAGTATCCCTTGAGATAATGCAACTTCTGAACGTTATCTAAAGCCTTGTTGTTGTGTATCATAGAAACGAACAAATCTCGGAATGTTGTCCACTCTGTATACTTGCCTGAGAAACTGGGTATACATATCTTTGGCAACCTAATATAGCTCGGTTCACTATTGCAAATAGTACTTTCAGGTTTCTTGCTAACGCTCTGTGCCATCTGGGACAAAATAGCCCTTAGTTCACATTTATATTCCATGTAAACATTTTCAGTTTCATCAAAAATATTTTCTTTTACATAATTTTGCTCTCGCAACGTTGCTCGGTCTATTGTTTGCAAAATTTCCTTATGACCGACTCTAAATTCTGTCCACATCTGTTCCAATAATTCTAACCTTCCCTCAGCATATACCGGAGTAATTCTTTCTTTAGGCGATTTTTTAAAGTTTTTTCGCGCTTTAGTAATACGTTCAGAGAGGTCATCTTGATATAAAATGAGTGCTTCCATAATGAATAAACTTTAACAGATGTCAACAAAACTATTATTATTATTTAATTACCTGCTCCAATTGATGTGTATATTACTAAATAAATAAACCTTAAACAATTGCAAGTGTTCAAATTTCAATTTATAATTAAACTAAATTAAGTTCGCTTAGAAAATTTACAAGTCCTTAGTAGTTGCAAAAATTATAAGTGTTAAACAGTTCCGAAAAAAATACAAGTCTTTTTAAGTTGTACTTCTGGGTGAAATCGGGCATAGATTCCCCGTACCTCCGTTTTCTCTACAACTATTCTAAGTCCTAAATTTAAAGTTAATAAAATTTTCTAAGTTAATATTAGTGTACTAAACTTAAATTATTACAGTCCAAATTCACTAGATATTAAGTAGCAATTTGCTTGACAAGATTTCACCAAATGTTTAAGTTTTGATCTTCACTGTTATAAGATTCAATTTTGCGTAACAATTTAATAAAGATTGTACTCACGGATTCACTTCGGTTATCACTCACACCAGTAAACACTATCCATTCGTGACGTTTGAGCTTCTTCCCGCTGACTTCCTGGGTGGCTGCACCTTTACCGCACAGCCGGTGACTCAGCTTGGCGACCGCTAGATGGCACCACTGATGCTGCTTCACCGCTATTCCTTCGTATCCCTCTGAACAGCAATCCACTGCTACTATGGGAACGATGCGAGAAGTAGTCTCGAACACACTGGACTGACTAAATGCGCCACTAGCGCCAATATCATCCGGTTCGAAGGACCATGTGCACAACCGTGCCAATTCTGGTTCAGTTTCAAAATAAAAACACCAGTTACTACTTAACAGGCTATATTCTGCTTTCAAAAAATCCACACCAAACAAAATTTTACAAAAGGTCTTGTATAATCTACATCGACATCTCGTTAGCGCGATGCAGCGGCCGATACACTGCCATCTATTGGCGGATAGTAGTACTAAATTAAATGTATTGCGTCTTATGAGATCTGTGTCGACATATCGATAGCGCGATGCAGCGCAATTTTATGACGCCGCTTTGGGGGACGAATTTTAAAAGAAGCGTAAATTAAATCATGATTTGAGAAAGCACTCGCATTGAATTGTCCGTGACAAGAAACAAGATCAGGAGAAGAAGTGAAAATTAAATCCAAAAGTGAGGGAGGTCCATTATGCGGAAAATGGGTGGGATTGAGAGGCAAAATTTTAAGATTGAGAGAATTCGCGAGAGTATTTAGCTTAATAGAGCGATGGTCATTTTTGACGAGGCAAGTATTGAAGTCACCCATAATGATACTATGATCAAACTGTGGGGAAAGGTTAATTAACGTATTTTCAAGAGTATCAAAATAGTCAACATTACAAGAAGGGCTATAGAAAACTCCAAGGAGAACTTTATTATGGTGTAATGTGACATTCAAAAATAAATATTCAGAAGAGTTGGAATAGACCGTAGGCGACTGCGCAACCACTTGACAAGCCAAATCGCCTCTTATGTATATGGCAACACCGCCCCCTCGAACCACGTTGTCTCCGCCATCATTAAATCCGGTTCTGTCATTCCGGATCAAACGGTAACCGGGCGGAGGGTAAAGAGTAGATGGAAGTGACGGTTTCAACCATGATTCGGAAATCAGAACAGCGTGTATATTTTTGTTGTCGAACGACGCAAGCAAGTCCGAATAATGGGCTGGAACGCTCTGAGCATTAATATGGACAATATTAAAGTTTTTTGCGGCAGCGTGGAAAGTACAGTGTAGTCGCTCACGTAAATCCGGCATATCGGAGACATCGCTCAAGGAGTCATAAAGGCTGGAAGAGGACAAAGAAAAAAACTCGCTTTCCAAACTAGCATCAAAAACGTCTGACATCGTGAGTAGCTGTAATTGAAATTATAAATTTTAAATAACTATATATTATAATGACAATAATATAAATAAATGTAGAAAGGTCGTATCTTTGTATGGATTTCATAGTAAGATACGGTTTTTTTTCCGTAGCACTGCAGACTGTAGTAACTAAACTAGCCGCTCGAGGGCGCTTTACATCACGCTTCCTTATTTAGTTACTACTCATAATCTCTCCAATTTGTTAAAAATGAATCGGAAGTAAATTTTCCTTGTAAAATATTGTAATTTTGCTGTATATTATACTCGTATATTAATATTATGTAAGTGCCTACCTTCTCGTTCTTGTTTGCAGCACCCAACAGGGAACATAATGTGATACTTAAACTATTTACTTCCACCTATATAATCATTATGTGCAATAAATGTATTGAGTATTGAGTATATATTTTATAATCGTTCTTAAGGCCGCCGCGCACCACGATTTTAGTCGCGCGATAATTTTGTCGCATAAATGCAAGATATGGGTTTATATGAGAGTGCGCGCACCACGATTTTCATAAACCCATAAGTACGCTTATTTCTGCGACAAAATTATCGCGCGACTAAAAAAAAATCGTTGTGCGCGCCTGGCCTGAAGAGTAAACTCCAGTCGTGCGTCGGAGCTGACACACACACTTTTTTTAGAATCAAGTCTTTCTCGTGCCGTGGCTAATACAGTATGAATCTAGCGCTGCACCGCCTCGGCGGAGCTCCGGCTTTACGAGCTGGGGCCGTGAGCCGTGAGCCGTGAGCCGTGAGCCGTGGTTGCGTCATACGAACTGGATTACTAATGTTTGGCAAAAACGTTCCCCAAAGCATCACATCGAAAACTTTGTTTCCCAATTTTTTATTCGGCAAAAACTCAATTGTCAAAACAACTTTTCGCAATTTTACAGTCAGTAAACTTCTTTTTTGGCAAGTGATTGTTTAGCAAATATTTATATGATCATAGACATGTTCTATTTTCCCAAAATTTTTTTGGCAAATGTATCGTTTGTGATAACATACCAATCCCAAAATATTGCATGGTACCTATACGATTTATATCCCAACTAGCGGCCGCCCGTGACTTCGTCCGCGTAGATTTTTGATGATGACAAAGATATTAAAATAGGTAGGTAAGGAATTTTATTCTTAGTTAATTCACCCCCTTAGGGGCAGAATTTTTCAAAACGCTGAAATCACTTTTTTGTATTTGATTAAGTAAGCGTTCTACAATGTTTCAACTCTCTAGTTCAATAAATAAAGTTTCTCCCATATAAACATTGCACCCCTATTCAACCCCTTAAGGGGTGGAATTTTCTAAAACGCTGAAAGTACTTTTTGTGTTTTTTAATAAGTAATCTTTCTACAAAGTTTCAAGTCTTTAGCTGAAAAAAAAAGTTCCCCCCATACAAACTTTTAACCCCTTTTTAACCCTTTTAAAGGACGAATTTTTGAAAACGCTGAAATTACTTTTCTTCAGCGTTTTTGAAAATTCACCCCCTAAGGTGGTAAAAAATGGGTTAAAAGTTTGTATAGAGATTAAGTATTTTGTTGAGCGCGGGGCTTGAATTTTTGTTTAAACGTACACTATTAAAATACAAGAAAAGTAATTTCAGCGTTTTCAAAAATTCGTCCTTTAAAAGGGTTAAAAAGGGGTTAAAAGTTTGTATGGGGGGAACTTTTTTTTTCAGCTAAAGACTTTTTATTTTAATACCTTTATACAAAGTTTCAAGTCTCTAACTCCAAAAAAAAGTTTACCCCATACGAACTTTGCACCCCTATTTAACCCTCTTAGGGGAGGTATTTTCAAAAATCCATTCTTATCTCTAGCCCACGTTATAAAAGTAGCCTACTGTGCAAAAATCAACTCTCTAACATCAGTAGTTTTGGCTGTGCGTTGATGAGTCATTAAGGACTTCTTTTATATATATAGACTAGCTGTTGCCCGCGACTTCGTCCGCGTGGAATCTTATCTTGAACAGTTTACATCTTTATTATATTATTTTCAGATCTAAACAATATGTTGAAATTACTTTTCTTTTTTTTGCAAGTTGATGATTTTGATGTTGGTTACTGTAATTCAACAAAAAATAAATAATAATAAATATTGAAGTGCTGCTCTCATACAATAAACGTGTTTTTTTTTGCCATTTTATACGTAATGGTACCGAATTTCGTACGCGAGTTCGACTCGCTCTTGGCCTCTTTTTAGTCTTTTTTCGGCTAAATTGCTCTAATTACGCGGAATCATTATGAACTCAGGTTTCAAGTCCCGCACTCAAAATAAATATTTGATCTTCAAACAAATTTTCAACCCCTTTTTCACCACCTTCTGGGCTGAATTTTCGAAAACGAATTCACTTTTCTTGTATTCTGATAATATGCCCTTATACAAAGTTTCAAGTCCTGCGCTCAAAAAAATGTTTGATCTCAATACAAACTATCAACCTCCTTTTTATCGCCTCAGGGGTTGAATTTTCAAAAACGCTGAAATAACTTTTTTTGATTTCTAATTATATGCCTTTAATCAAAGTTTCAAGTCCGGACGCTCAAAAAAAGGTTTGATCTCCATTCCATTCCAAACATTCAACCCCTGTTTAGGGTTCCGTACCCAAAGGGTAAAAACGGGACCCTATTACTGAGACTTCGCTGTCCGTCCGTCCGTCCGTCCGTCTGTCACCAGGCTGTTTCTCAAGAACGGTGATAGCTAGACAGTTGAAATTTTCATAGATGATGTATTTCTATTGCCGCTATAACAACAAATACTAAAAATAAAATAAAATAAATATTTAAGGGGGGCTCCCATACAACAAACTTGTTATAGATATATATATAGGTACGGAACCCTTCATGCGCGAGTCGGACTCGCACTTGCCCAATTTTTCACCATCTTCAGGGCTAGATATATTTTCAAAAACGCTGAATCACTTTTTTTGTATTCTAATAATACGCCTCTATTTAAAGTTTCAAGTCCCACACTCAAAAAAATGTTTAATCTTCATACAAACTTTCAACCCCTTTTCACCACCTTCAGGGCTGAATTTTCAAAAACGCTGAAATTTCTTTTCTTGTATTCTAATTATATGCACTAATACAAAGTTTAAAGTCCCGCGCTCAGAAAAAGGTTTGACCTCCATTCAAAGTTTCAACCCCTTATTTACCAGTTTCAGGGATGAATTTTCAAAAGCACTTAAATCAGTTTTCTTTTATTTTATTTTAATACCTATTTACAAAGTTTCAAGTTCCTAGCTTAAAATTAAAATTTAACCCCGAGACAAACTTTCATCCCCCTTTTAACCCTCTTAGAGGTTGAATTTATAATGACGTTAAATTAATGTTATTTTGTTATATTATATATGCCTTAGTCAAAGAATTTGTAATGGAATCAAACTTTCAACCCTTTTTAACCATTTTAGGGGACGAATTATTGAAAACGCTGAAATAACTTTCCTTGTATTTTAATTATATGCCTTTATACAAAGTTTAAAGTCCCACGCTCAAGAAAAGGTTTGAGCTCCATACAAACTTTCAACCCCCTTTTTACCACCTAAGAGGCTGAATTTTCAAAAACGCTGAAATCACTTTTGTTCCATTTTATTTGCATAACTTTTTACGAAGTTTAAAGTTCCTAGCTTAAAATTAAATTTGAACCCCAAGACGAACGTTCATCCCCCTTTTAACCCCCTTAGAGGTTGAATCTTTGATGATGTTAAATTAATGTTATTTTGTTATTATTGTATATGCCTTAATAAGAAGTTTCAAGGAATTTGTAATGGATTCACACTTTCAACCCCTTTTTAACCCTTTTAGCGGACGAATTTTTGAAAACGCTGAAATAACTTTTCTTGTATTCTAATAGTATGCCTTTACACAAAGATTCAAGTCCCGCGCTCAAAAAAATACTTGATCTCCATACAAACTTTAAACCCCTTTTTTACCATTTTAGGGGTCGAATTTTTGAAAACGCTGAAATGACTTTTCTTGTATTTAAAAAGTATGCTTTTACACAAAGATTCAAGTCCCGCGCTCAAAAAAATACTTGATCTCCATACAAACTTTCAACCCCTTTTTTACCACCTTAGGGGATGAATTTTCAAAAACGCTGAAATTAGTTTTCTTTTACTTTATTTTAATATCTTCTAACAAAGTTTCAAGTTCCCAGCTATAAAAAAAACTTGTATCCCATACAAACTTTGCACCCCTTTTTAACACCCTTAGGGATTGAATTTTTCAAAATCGCTTCTTATCTCTAGCCCACGTTATAAAAGTAACCTACTGTGCAAAAATCAACTCTCTAACATTAGTAGTTTCGGCTGTGCGTTGATGAGTCAGTCAGGACTTCTTTTATATATATAGACTAGCGGCCGCCCGCGACTTCGTCCGCGTAGATTTTTGATGATGACAAAGATATTAAAATAGGTAGGTAAGGAATTTTATTCTTAGTTAATTCACCCCCTTACGGGCAGAATTTTTCAAAACGCTGAAATCACTTTTTTGTATTTGATTAAGTAAGCGTTCTACAAAGTTTCAACTCTCTAGTTCAATAAATAAAGTTTTCGCCCTATAAACACTGCACCCCTATTTAACCCCTTAAGGGGTGGAATTTTCTAAAACGCTGAAAGTACTTTTTGTGTTTTTTAATAAGTAATCTTTCTACAAAGTTTCAAGTCTTTAGCTGAAAAAAAAGTTCCCCCTATATAAACTTTTAACCCCTTTTAAAGGACGAATTTTTGAAAACGCTGAATTTTTTTTTTCTTGTATTCTAATAGTGTACCTTTAAACGAAAATTCAAGTCCCGCGCTCAACAAAATACTTAATCTCCATACAAACTTTTAACCCATTTTTTACCACCTTAGGGGGTGAATTTTCATAAACGCTGAAATTAGTTTTCTTCCATTTTATTTTAATACCTTTTTACAAAGTTTCAAGTCTCTAGCTCAAAAAAAAAGTTTCACCAATACAAACTTTGCACCCCTTTTTAACACCCTTAGGGATTGAATTTTTCAAAATCGCTTCCTATCTCTAGCCCACGTTATAAAAGTAACCTACTGTGCAAAAATCAACTCTCTTACATTAGTAGTTTTGGCTGTGCGTTGATGAGTCATTAAGGGCTTCTTCTTTTATATACATAGATTAACCCCTTAAGGGGTGGAATTTTCTAAAACGCTGAAAGTACTTTTTGTGTTTTTTAATAAGTAATCTTTCTACAAAGTTTCAAGTCTTTAGCTGAAAAAAAAAGTTCCCCCCATACAAACTTTAAACCCCTTTTAACCCTCTTAGGGGTCGAATTTTTGAAAACGCTGAAACGACTTTTCTTGTATTCTAATAGTATGCTTTTACACAAAGATTCAAGTCCCGCGCTCAAAAAAATACTTGATCTCCATACAAACTTTCAACCCCTTTTTTACCACCTTAGGGGATGAATTTTCAAAAACGCTGAAATCAGTTTTCTTTTATTTTATTTTAATATCTTCTAACAAAGTTTCAAGTTCCTAGCTTTAAAAAAAACTTGTATCCCATACAAACTTTGCACCCCTTTTTAACACCCTTAGGGATTGAATTTTTCAAAATCGCTTCTTATCTCCAGCCCACGTTATAAAAGTAACCTACTGTGCAAAAATCAACTCTCTAACATTAGTAGTTTCGGCTGTGCGTTGATGAGTCAGTCAGGACTTCTTCTTTTATATATATAGATTAGCGGATTTCTCCATACAAACTTTGCACCCCTTTTTAACCCCCTTAGAGATGAAATTTTCCAAAACGCTGAAATTACTTTTTTTGTATTTGATTACGTAAGCTTTCTACAAAGTTTCAAGTCTCTAGTTCAAAAAAAAAAGTTTATCCCATATAAACCTTGCACCCCTTTTTAACCCCCTTAGAGGTGAAATTTTCCAAAACGCTGAAAGTACTTTTTGTGTTTTTGAAAAAGTAATCTTTCTACAAAGTTTCAAGTCTCTAGCTCTAAAAAAAAGTTTCCCCCATACAAACTTTGCACCCCTATTTAACCCCCTTAGAGATTGAATTTTTCAAAATCGCTTTTATCTCTTGTAAACTTTATAAATGCAACCTAGTGTGCAAATTTCAACTCTCTAGCATTTGTAGTTTCGGCTCTGCGTTGATGAGTCAGTCAGTCAGGACACTTGCATTTATATATATAGATTAGCGGATTTCCCCATACAAACTTTGCACCCCTTTTTAACCCCCTTATAGGTGAAATTTTCCAAAACGCTGAAATTACTTTTTTTGTATTTGATTACGTAAGCTTTCTACAAAGTTTCAAGTCTCTAGTTAAAAAAAAAAAGTTTATCCCATATAAACCTTGCACCCCTTTTTAACCCCCTTACAGGTGAAATTTTCCAAAACGCTGAAAGTATTTTTTGTGTTTTTGAATAAGTAATCTTTCAACAAAGTTTCAAGTTTCTAGCTCTAAAAAAAAAGTTTCCCCCATACAAACTTTGCACCCCTATTTAACCCCCTTAGAGATTGATTTTTTCAAAATCGCTTCTTATCTCTTGTAAACTTTATAAATGCAATCTAGTGTGCAAATTTCAACTCTCTAGCATTTGTAGTTTCGGCTCTGCGTTGATGAGTCAGTCAGTCAGGACACTTGCATTTATATATATAGATTTGAGTATAGTGCGTAGGATAAAAATTACAACATGTTTATATTTTGTAAGTGGGTAGTTTTCTTATGCTTGCCTGTGACATGGCGAGAACTATTGTCTGCTCATTCGTTTGTAATTGGCATTCCTATCCGTGTTGATTAGTTCGTAGCATAGTCGGTGATGCTTTACGAATTATCATTTGCCAAACTTTTGCTATAAGTTGAACATGGGACGAATTTGAAAAAAAAATGCCATATAATCTATGAGAAAATTAAACATTTGCTTAATAAAATCTTGACGAAGTGAAACTTTGCCAAATGAATAGGTAGCGAAATGACACTTTGCTTAAGATTCGTTTGGGAAATGAAACTATTGCGATAAGTTATTTGAGAAACATAATTTGCCAAACGGCAGTACACCACACGAATTGTATGGATATAATATCGCAGCCTGTCCGGATTGCAGGACCAATATTTAGATACGCCCCGCCCAGACGACGCCGGTTGAGTGGAAACGGTCAAACATCGCACTCAATTTATCGCAGCGGCATAGGCAATGTTGCTTCAGTACCGTTTAAAAAAATGTTTCCCGGCCTAATTTATCTTCCCATTAAGCATCAATTCAATAGGGTAACTTATGTGGTCCTGTGTTATTTTAGATCTGAAATGCACTCTTAGGTATTTCCTATATTTTCGGATCTCTTGTCGGTACTCTTTTTTTGCAATAATACTAATAGGAATGTGGGAGGCACTAGGTACGTAAGTATACAGTTTATCGAATTCGTCAATCGGGGCAGACTGCTCTAAGAAAGTAGTTAAATTCTGAAAGAAGCGTGTGTCACTTTAAAAAAATATAATAAGTAAATCTGTATTTAACTTTAGTGTTACCAAGGGTATATTAACCTTTTTTATATAGACAACTACCTTGATTCTCAGACATTAAAATACATACAAAACGGGAAACGGGTAGACGCTCGACATGTTTCGAATCGGTTCGCAATTCACCATCAATCATCTAGATGTCGAGTGATATTCGACTTCTACGACGACGTGAGTAAACCCGTTTCGTTGGTATTTTAGAATATTAACCTGCTTATGTTGCGGCATAACACATATACTTGTGCAATTACATTTGATTACACATTTCCCTAAAAGCCTCCGCCTCCGCCTCCGCCTGCAGAGCGGAGCGGCTATTAGGTAGGTATGCTAACATTAGCCGAGCGCGAAATCACTCCCCCAAATGGAAGGTATCCCTGTTACAGGGTTGTCGCTGAACTGCGCCAAACTGCGCAGTTATTCCCGTGGCATTTAGGATGCAGTTGGCCTAATGGATCGCAGCTCGGCTACATCTAATACAGAAGGTTGCATTATAACTTCGCTTGCTGGCTTTCTAAGTTAACTACTGAATGAAACACAATGAGGCACTAGTTTTTGTTGTTTGTTTCTTTTTTGTCTGCATATAGTTCAAATGACAGAATTTCGCGATTCTCTATTATACTTTGGCCCGTTAGAGGTAATTTTTAAATGGCCAAAGTAAAAACATCCATGACAAAATATTTTCTTCTGGCAGCCCTACTCCGCACAAATGCAAACATTAGCAGATTCCCGAACGGTTTCGCCGCGCGCCGCGTCCGCACCGGTGACCTCACCTCCCCCGCGCGCGCCGACTACGGGCACGGTGGCACGGTCCTGTCACGTTAACAGCGTTAACTGTCATACGCGCCTATTTCTCGCACGAGATAATTACCCGTCTCTTTCAGTGCAGTCATGTGAGAGAGTGACGGGTAGCGCTATGTCGCGGGACAAAGATTCGCAACGCTAGATGGGCAGGTGTCGTCACACGGCTTCATAACTTTAATGGTATTATGTGTTTCTTATCTTAGAATGCCATGTATTTAACGCGGCGACAAATTAATCTGATTTAGGGATTTATAAAGAATTAAAGGGGGTAGCAAAAATAATAAGTTGGCGACTAGTTGCGGAGACTAGTATAAAGTAAAAAGTAGCAGCTAAGTAATCAATTTTCGGCTTTGTTTCAATATAAACTAGCATCCAGTTATGGCGACTGAATTAACTAATTAAGCGGAAACATGACAGCGGATAAAAAGTTTAAAATGGCCTACTCTAATTGTTCAATGGAGATTGCATATAAAATAAATCAAGGTCATAAAACAAAGAAAAGGAGCGCTTTTTAGGGATATAAAAAAAAACCAACCTAACCTAACCCGGCCGAGTCGGATCTTCTGCTAATAGTCGCCAAGTCATTATTTATAGTACCTCGCCTATGATTTCAGTAATCTTGTTTATTATTTCTGCTACCTTAAAGTAGCTGCCATTATTTGAATTTTAAAATATTCCTAGTTTAAAGCTCATTTAATATAAATGATTGCCAAAATATTTAATCGCTGACAAGTTATTATTTTAGTTGCAAATAGTTTGCTGCTCTTAAATATTTCTGTCGCCGCGAAAATAATAAGCCTCTTAGAATCAGGTCCTAGATTTGAAACCCGGCAAGAGCAAATATTTGTGTGATGACCACAAATATTTAAGTATGTATTTATCTATATAAGTATGTTTATCGTCGTCTTGGGTCCATAACACAAGCCTACTGTGGGACTATCGATTTGTGTGAGGTTGTCCGATATTTATTTATTTATACACGATGATTTTTAATCGGTGATCAGGTACCAACTTTTCTAACTCAGTAAATGATGGCGGTCACGTTGAAGTCGAAATTACATGAAAACAAACTTTTATTTTTCTATGATAATTTTTATTTAAAATACCAATTTTGTCTTAAATTCCTTGTCACCCTACTAATCTGTATCTGTAAGCTTACACCCTTTTTAATAATTTAATGGCAATGACAATTTATGAGTAATAACTTGTCATTGTCATTGTCATTACCTATACAAAGTCGTAGGAAATTTCGTAAAATTTCCCGCCAAAGCGATGACACTTGACGTAGGTATCGTACTTTAATAAATTTATGTAGGATGACCGTGTATCTAGTGGTTGTTAGTTTTAATTATGTTTCAACTTTTAATTAAATAAACAGTGAGGTAATTGCATGAGACCTCGCCTATTAGGTTTAATTTTAGCTGGATATTAATATTTTTCTACTCCTGATCACCGATTAAAAATCATCGTGTATATAAATGCAAGTGTCCTGACTGACTGACTCATCAACGCAGAGCCGAAACTACAAATGCTAGAGAGTTGAAATTTGCACACTAGGTTACTTTTATAACGAGGGCTAGAGATAAGAAGCGATTTTGAAAAATTCAATTCCTAAGGGTGTTAAAAAGGGGTGCAAAGTTTGTATGGGGGAAACTTTTTTTTTGAGCTAGAGACTTGAACCTTTGTAAAAAGGTATTAAAATAAAAGGGAAGAAAACTAATTTCAGCCTTTTTGAAAATTCACCCCCTAAGGTGGTAAAAAATGGGTTAAAAGTTTGTATGGAGATTAAGTATTTTGTTGAGCGCGGGACTTGAATTTTTGTTTAAAGGTACACTATTAAAATACAAGAAAAAAATTTCAGCGTTTTCAAAAATTCGTCCTTTAAAAGGGTTAAAAAGGGGTTAAAAGTTTGTATGGGGGGAACTTTTTTTTTCAGCTAAAGACTTGAAACTTTGTAGAAAGATTACTTATTAAAAAATACAAAAAGTACTTTCAGCGTTTTAGAAAACTCCACCCCTTAAGGGGTTAAATAGGCGTGCAATGTTTATATGGGAGAAACTTTATTTATTGAACTAGAGAGTTGAAACTTTGTAGAACGCTTACTTAATCAAATACAAAAAAGTGATTTCAGCGTTTTGAAAAATTCTGCCCCTAAGGGGGTGAATTAACTAAGAATACAATTCCTTACCTGCCTATTTTAATATCTTTGTCATCATCAAAAATCTACGCGGACGAAGTCGCGGGCGGCCGCTAGTTTATTTATATTATTACTATCCCACATGTTAGGGCTCTGTCCGAGTCACGTTAATATACTGTTCTCTGTAAACACGATCGCAACAGTTGCACAAAGGGCTTTAAAATAGGGACCATAAAAACTCAATATGGGTGTGACGAGGTAAGAATGCAGTTATACTGTATTTTTCTATCCAATTAAAATTATATCTAGTGTAATTATCATCCAAACGAGCATGCAAAATACTAGCAGTATACTTGCTGGACGTGGACGGGACACGAATTATATTTGTATCACCGCCACCGTCGGCCTCTCCGGAAAGTGGGCATGTTTATCTTTTTTAATTTCTAAGTCCCATTACACGTTCCATGAATAAGTAATATAACTGCCATAACATCACGCGGTTGAAAGGTTTCCGTCAATCACACGTAGATTACCTACCTCGAAACGTCACTAATATAGTAATATGTCGCGTTTAGACCTAAGCGACATACTATTTCCAATAAAATGTATCATTCTGTGTTACCCCATCAATGCGCTGCCTACATGCGCTGTTTAAATGATAGAATAATACCAAATTATTATATTTATGCTGATATTTACCAAAAGAAAGTGCAACTATGTTGTCATCGGCTGTACAGTGCGGCGGGTTGTAATTGATAGAGTGTTGTCGTTGATTTAAATGCTACTGTTCCCGCTCGTTGGTGAGTCTCCGCGAGTTCGGGCGCACGTGCTCGCTAACGAGGAGGGCCGGCTTATGCTGCCGTCCACCGGCCTCGTCAAATCCACGCGTCCCACCATAGTCATGTAACGGTTGTTTGTATAGGGTAATGAATAGTGTAGAGCTTGAGAGATAATGGCTCCGTGGCGTTTCTATTTGTACAGTCGATGCGCCACGTGACGCTTCGCTATCCTTTTACAATTCACGTCACATCAGTTTGCGCCAGCGGTAGGATGTTCATCCTAACTTTTGTCGTTATTAAATGTATTAAATTATTATTATCTAATTATCTCATATATTTTTTTGTATTAATCTTAATAAAAATTAAGTTTGTAATTGACATAATGTTTGTAATTGATATTCCATTTTAGTTGTAAGATATTATTGCTGTGCCCGACAGGGCTCATGTTTTGAACCTACCTAGTATGTGCTAGTAAGTATTTAAGATCTTTTTTCTACTAAGTACTATTTTCTGTCATTTATATAGTTACTAACTCTAATATAAAGACATAAATTATGAAAGTCTGTAAAAGTCTATACTCTATTTCCCAAAAAAACACTGCTATACGATGTTATAATGTCGCCAAAAAAGCATCACTTAGTACCACAGATTACAAGATAAACAGCTGCATTCACACAATTAGCAATTTTAAAAAAAAACTTATTGTACTAAGGCATTGCTGCCAACTTTAAAAAAAAATATCTTCAGTGCATGGATGTTTAGTAATAGTGAGCGTATACCTTTATGTATAAGATCATATTTTTTACAGATGTTCAGTATATTGAACGTATACCTTTATGTATAAGTTTATATTTATTTGACAGATGGACGTCAATAAAAAAAATGTTTATCACAGACTATTTTTTTTTTAATTTTGTTGATTCCGAGCGGGAACATGTCATTATTTTCTTTGTTGTTTATTTGCATTTTATTTATGAAATGTCGAGTCGTAGAAAAACTATTGTATGCAACGTTGTATAAGTAGGTCAAAAAACGCTCGTGGCATCTTTCTTACGATGTTCGCTACGCTCACATCGTAACCCATGCCGCTCGCGTTTTTTGCCCCCTCTTATACGACGGTTGCATAAAATACTATTTTATGTACAACATGAATCGCAATAAACTTAATTTGAATTAATTTGAATTTGAAAAGGACGCAAAGATACCCGCAATGTTATCAGCCGAGGTTAGTTATTAACACACTAGCTTTTGCCCGCGACTACGTCTGCGTGGAACTTGGAAGTATGGAAGCAACCTCATACAACACGATAGATATCCACCTAATCACCTTAAGGTGAATTAAGTAATTAATAAAAGGGATTATTAAAAGCGCCTAAGCAAATGTAAGAGCAATTGTGCTTTTGGTCTAATCATTACATTTCCAACAGGTTCATCAATGTCATCATGAATTACTTACTCACTTTTCAATCTTTTTAGGGATAATTTCCAGCATGAAAACTATCCTATGTCCTTCCTCGGATCTTAAAATATCTCCATGCCAAATTTTATCAAAATCGATTCAGCGGTTTAAGCGTGAAGAGGTAACAGACAGACAGACACACTTTCGCATTTATAATATTAGTATGGATTGTAGACATTGAAAAGTGTAATCCGCCGTTAATAATTAACATATATAGCAGGCCGAATTGAGTCTTCGTTATCTACTGAAATTAATGCTAGAAGAAAGAAGAAGCTCCCAGGAGAACTACGCGATAATTCGATGAAGATGAATTCAACTTTATTGCAGTAGCCGATTTAAATGCTTGCCAACTTCATAAAAAAATGATGTATGCAAATTTTTCGCTTCGCTGCATTTTCGGTATAAATTGAAACATGACATGACGTTTTATTTTACGTTTAGCTCAATTAACTTGTTGAGTATAATTTATTTGCAGCTTTTATAAAATAATACTCATTATTAATAAAAAAACCGGCCAAGTGCGAGTCGGACTCGCGCACCGAGGGTTCCGTACAAACACTTTCCATCCCTAAGTGGTTAAGTTAAGTTTGCACCTGGTATGTATAGCGCCCCATATAAATTAGGTGCAAAGTTAGGTATTAAATTATAAAAAAAAACTACTAACTAGATCTCGTTCAAAACAATTTTCGTTGGTAGTTTTTATAGTACTGTACATCATATGTTTTTTTTAGATTTTTCATTTTCTTATTTTAGAAGTTAGAGGGGGGGGGACCAACTTTTTTCCACTTTGGAAGCGTCTGTCACGCAAACTATTCGGTTTAGAAAAAAAATATTTTAGAAACCTCGATATCATTTTTGAAGACCTATCCATAGATACCCCACACGTATGTGTTTGATGAAAAAAAAAATTTTGAGTTTCAGTTCTAAGTATGGGGAGCCCCCAATATTTATTATTATTTTTTTATTTTTGCATCAAAATCTTATTGCGGTTCACAGAATACATCTACCTACCAAGTTTCAACAGTATAGCTCTTATAGTTTCGGAATAAAATGGCTGTGACATACGGACGGACAGACGGACAGACGGACAGACGGACAGACAGACAGACAGACAGACATGACGAATCTATAAGGGTTCCGTTTTTTGCCATTTGGCTACGGAACCCTAAAAAATGCCTACATTTACAATATAAAAAAAAATACAAAGACTCAAAGTCAAAGTCAAAATATTCTTTATTCAAGTAGGCCTCTAGCTACAAGCACTTTCGAATCGTCAGTTACAGAGAGCAGAGCAATTTATTGATAGACTTATAACTAAAAATAAAATAAAAAACATAAAAAACAACATTATAGAAATAAAAGAAAAATCCTAAAAAGGATCGTCAAACGTCGTCGACTAGTTGAAGCCGAAACACATGAACGGATGTTTACCATTTTCAGTGCAGACATCACTGGATTATGCAAGGATATATTTTTCCCCTACTACGGTAAACAGATACTGGACATGGTGGGTAATGAAAAAATAAAAATAAATATCGGACAACCTATAACACAAATAGATCTAGTCCCAAATTAAGCTCAAGAAGGCTTGTCTTATGGGTACTAGACGATGATATACGTACTTATATAGATCATATCAGCCGATAGACGTCCACTGCTGGACAAAGGCCTCCCCCAAAGTTCTGCACAACGATCGATCCTGCGCCGCCCTCATCCAATTTCTACCCACGATCTTAACCAGGTCGTCGGTCCACCTTGTTGGAGGCCTTCCAACGCTGCGTCTTCCGGTCCGCGGTCGCCACTCAAGAACCTTTCTGCCCCAACGGCCATCGATTCTACGAGCAATATGCCCTGCCCACTGCCACTTAAGTTTGGCGACTGTCTGAGCTATATCTACAACCTTGGTTCTCTTGCGTATCTCGTCATTTCGAATTCGATCCCGCAAGGAAATTCCGAGCATAGCTCGCTCCATTGCTCTTTGAGTAACTGTGAGCCTTTTATTGTCCCTTAATATTTATTTATTTATTTATTATTATTTATTATTTATTCTTATGAGGCCCATTGTAAGCGACCACGTTTCAGTGCCGTATGTCATCACTGGCAACACACATTGGTTAAAAACCTTCGTCTTAAGACACTGCGGTATTTGGGACGAGAAGACATTCCGCAGCTTCCCGAACGCTGCCCATCCGAGTTGGATTACAAACAAGCAAAGTAACAAGTGTGCCAAGACTCATGCTTTAATGACAAAAATATTGGTGTTGTCCTATAAAGTCCTAACTATTATGAACATTACATGCTAAAACCCGGCTTCAAAAGTACAAAGCTACAAGGCATTTCACCGATACACACAGTGAAATCAAAACATTACTTGCAAACAGGAGACACGGGCTCTTTGCAACTCGGAGACCATACTCGTGTTTCCAATTATCTAATACATTTTAATTCAAATAATTTTAGCACATAATTTTAAGTCAAACGGAGTTTCCCAAGTTAAAAACTTTCACTCGGTAGACTAACGTCTATATTGCAATTATTTAAATACCTAAATTACAAAAGAAACTAAATGCCAGATGGGACTAACCTGAAACTAAAGTACATAATGTGCCAAAAAGGAATCAAAAATTCATAATTTAAAATCAATCAGCGCTTCTAACAAGAAACACCGCAAAAAACTCCTAGGCTATCTTATTACTAAAATAATATATACAATTTAAGCTACAAGCACCCAAGGCAAATATAATAATATTTTCTTAATTTGATAATGCATGTTACCACACCGTTCTGATCCGGCGCCAGCTTAGATTAAGCTACTTACCTAAGTTATTTGACACGTACGTACTCGATGTAACTGTAAACTATGAAACATGAAACCTAAGTCGTTTCGAATTTAAATTAATCGAGTTTTACAGGTCGTGGCTCGTTAGCGCTGAGCTTGTTATCGTCAAGTTATTTTAAGATTAGATTACAAAAAGAACACCTGGCTATAATTAAATTTAGATTAAATGTCAAGACCAGTTAAGTCCGTCAGATAAAATTAAATAAGCTACACAGCAGAGGCGCTGCGAACTACGATAAACGTGACGCGTGGAGCTCCTTTGTCATATATTTTTATCGCGTGGGAGACATGAGCGAGTTGGAGTGGGTTATTGTTTTATCCGACATGCACATGGATGCAGTATAGGAGGGTTGCACGATCCTTGGCAGAATCAAATGATGCCTCGTTAACAATATAAAGTTATTTAAAAGCATATTTTTTTGTTTCAGCAGCGATGTATGTCACTTACGTTTTTGTAAACGCATGTTAATTACGTTTTAGTGTGTAATTTCATCACAATAAACATTTTTAGCGTTCAAAAAAAGACTTACTACTTGTTCAACATGTTTACGTCAATGAATTTACTGTGGACTTTATTTAGCTAGAAATATATAATTATGCTTAGTTGTGCTGACCTAGATACTTGAAAAGCTTTTAAAATTATCATACCGACGGAGAATCGATTGAAGCACTCAACGGACTTTGCTTTTAATATTACCGACAATATGAAATGTTAAATAAAGTTAGAGGCACAGTTTATGCTTAAAGTGCACTTGATTTTATTATAACACTTTGTTTTCTTGGTCTTTCCTTCGCGACTTCCTGGTCCCAGCAGTGTCGGCGCGCGCCACGTGGGCTGCCTTCTCCATGAAATCACAAGCTTTCCTTATAGAGTCTGATTACTTTTTTCGGTTAGTTTCAGCTATCTAAGGACAATACAATTTCCTAGAAAGCGGATACTACGCTATAAATAAACAAAGTAAACTACAAAAATGCCCTCGATCTTTCATCTCCTTATGCTCGAATAAAGCTGAAATACCTTATTGATACTCGACCTCTGTTTTCGCTCAGGTTACCTCAGGCGCAAGTTTCGTTATCTATTAGATGTCAATTCTTTACGATGTTACAGAACGAAAGGGTTGTCGTAGCGAAGGAAAAGGGAATGCTTGTCACAACTGTCTCTCCGAAGTTTCCCCTCGATGATTCTTCAAGATTCAAGTAACTACGTTTACCTTTCGGGAAAAGGAGTGGGCGACGATTGATCTCAGTCTTTATCCTCTAAGTATTTTTAACTGGCCTAGTTACTTAGTTTCAAGATTAGAAGTCCTTCTAATTATAACAACTTTTAGAATCATAATAATAATATGATATTTTCAATCTCATATTTTTTGTATTTTCTGTATCGCAAAGTAATAATATAAGTATCTCGATTACCGGTAACATGCAAGTGATTAATTCGATCTCTGAAATAGTTAGCAAAAACATAAAGGTTGACTCTTATATACCGTGTATGTAGTTGATTATTTAAAGAGTATGACTACACGAAGGTTTATGTCCATTTACTTTTACTGGTAATGCCTTTGCAGTCTGGTTAGATTTAATGGAACTCACACAACGACCGTATTTTAACACCAGGTACTCGATGCAAAATGACATATTTACAGTAAAAGAGGCTTTTATTATTTTAACGTCACCCTAGGCCGTAAGTGGGATTTTGTGCCCGCTAATCATCTCACTTCCTGGCCGAGGAAAGACGTAAAATTTTAGATAAACCACGGTCACGAATCAGTTATAATCACGCATTAGTTAATCATAAACACTTGCTATCTGGGACATTCACGAATTCAGCGCCGTTGGTAACATAACATTAACATTTCGTTAGCATTTCTACCATATAACAATGTTAGCTTGTTATTACAAGTAGGGGATTTTGCGTAGGTATAAAAGAACGTTGCGATGAGACGCCGCTCAGTTTAAGACTAATACAGTTGGAGGCACCATGCCTACTGTTTAATCAGGGAGAAAAAAAAAATGCCGCTCAGTGACCGCAAGTTCACCGAGTAGGTACGAGCTCCGGAGTTCTGCATACTTAATGCTACCCGGCGCTCCCGAGTTCGTGTTTTCTTATGTAGGTACCTACCTAGTATTAATGTATGTGTAGAATACTCCTTGTGTAATGTAAATTTATGTGGGACATAATGCCCGCGTTAATGCGCGAGGAGGCAAGGATGGCACGTAGCTCGTGTGTGCGGGTTGTGTGTGTGCGTGTTGGTTTGTCTACTAATTAGTGGACACTGCGCTGCTGTTAGCATAGGCGGATTATATCCATTTGCTTTGTTTTCTACTCATTATTAGAGCATAATTTCTTACTGCGATACTCATAATGATTTCATGAGGCCAAGAAATACACAGATTTTTCCTAGAAAATTTTCATTCCGGAGATTTTAAAAGATGAAATGAAATGAAATGAAATGAAATAATTTATTCAGTAAGTAGGCCACAGGGGCACTTTTACAAGTCAGATTGTGAATCTACCGGCATTTCGCAAGAGGAGACCGCTGTTGAGAAGAAAGCCGAAAGAAACTCAACAGTAAGTCATTTTTTCGTAAATAATACTTAAAACAATTACATGATACATTTGTGTTATAACTAATTACACTGGTACACGTAATGGAGATGTTACTCGTAGATACTACAAATCAATGTTAAGTAGGAACATTAAAATAAAAATTTAATAAGTTTTAAATATTAAATATACCCAGAGATGTATAAAGTCTCTGGATGTCACAACATGCAATAAAATATAATTACTTAATTAATTTAATTCCATAGAGATGTATAAGGTCTCTAGGCGTCAACGTGAATAATTTAGAAAATAATTATTAAACCTAAATTTCTTAGAGATGTATATGGTCTCTAGGCGTCATAACATGCAATAAAATATTTTAAAATTATTTAATTTCCTCAGAGATGTATAAAGTCTCTGAGTGTCATACTACACTAAGCTGTTTCTTAGATCACCGGCCTAGCGGAAGGGTAAAGTTCTCGTGTATAATAAACGAAAATAAATATACGAAATTGATAAGCAGCATTTTCCAATCCTGTTCTGTGTATAAGCACACAGTTCATTGTGAGATTTATATATAGCCGTCGAATACCCCCACGGATCGCGTGAATGGTCCGTAATGGAAAATTAGTGCGGCGGCGTCGAAAAAATATCCACCACGTCACGTGGCAATACGCAACACTTACTCCAAACTGAATGAAGAGAGCCACCATCAACATCACGATCAATATGATCATCATAGAAATGTAATTTATTTTAACGAAAATTGCTTTTACCTTACCGATGCTTAACTAGTACTTAATATGGTAACAAATATTGTGTATGTACATATTTACCCATATACAGATAACCAAGGGTATTGATATAAAACAGAGGCTAACACTTTTACCGTCTGACTGATGGCGCTGACATATGTTGCGGGACTGCTGGTGCGCCGTGGACCAGTGGACCTTCTTAGGCGAAAAGTAAGCGGCTCACATCTCACTCACACACACTGTTCAATGTAGGCCAGTCCCTAATATATCTAGACGCGCAAAGTAAAAATGTTCATACAAACAATTTTAAAAACGAAATGATAGCAGCGACTAGGTTCTAGAAAGTATAGCTTATTTTCACTAAGAGGATGTTATGTATGAAGTTAATGTTTTTTCTGACCACACGTCGAAGTTGCTAAGGTCCCCGGCTAGCCATCATAGCTTCGCCGGAGATCAGCGGGCGTTATGGCGGGCGATGAGGCCCTTGAACGCTGTATCGGGTTCGCGGGCGCGCAACAACGCGCCCGGGCTGCGGTCCATCATTTTGTGCATGGGGTAAGTATTGCTTCTCCGCCGCGAGTTGTAAGGGTGCTCGAGCGGCGGTGATGCTGGGCCGTCTTTTTCTTGCCACCGCGAGCGGGGCTCAGCGGTGGCACGGCTTGAGATAAATCCTCTTCTCCGCCGCGAGCTATAATAGTGCTCGAGCGGCGGTGACTGAGCGCAAGGATTTGTTTCTGTCGAGCGCGCTCTCCGACGGGCGCGTCAGCGCGCGCGGGGGCGGGGCTGGGCGCGTCGGGCGGCTGAGCTGGAGCGCCACGTGCTAACTCGTGCGACGAAGGATGCGGTTCCAAGCCTGACAAACTTTGTCGACAAATGGACCCGTGATGCTTTGAATTATTTATTTGGCGAAAACTTTACAGCAAATTGTTTTTAGGCAAATGCAAATATATTATCTCTGCAATAGGTAACATTCTCTATGTTTCTATTAAATTGTTGCAATTTTGATACTTCACTTCACACTGTAAAATGAGCCCAAAAGAGTAAGAGTTGTTTGCGCAAATATTAGACACATTGAAAGTAGGGCTGGTGAAAAAAACATAATTTTGGTAGATATAAGTGTATATATGTATATATTTCCTAGAACTGACTAGAAAATATTGCTTTTTAGCGAATAGCATGGAATTACTAATTTTTTGTTATTGGAATGCAATGTGATCGTTTTGCCTTATTATGACGTGCCACGTGCAGCCTGCCATCGTTTACGCCCTCAATACTAGTCGCCGCTTATCGCGGAGCAGCTCTTTACTGCACACTTAACTCGTAATGCTGCCTGCTTCAACACCAGCCCTCTACTCTAGACAGTCGAGTCTGCGCACTACCGTCGCCAATCGAAGAAGGGCGTATGTGTACTTACAACTTTAAAGGACGTACACCATTTCGGATTTAACCAGGTGGATATGCCAAATGAACAAAGGCTTATGTGTGCTTGTAAATATAAAGCGCAAATGTCGTTTCTGTAAAACGATGAACGTACTTTTCATGACACAGCGCGTTCCGAACAAACAGTCATATACGGCTCGAAGGACCATCGAGCGTTATGAAACGTATGAAAGATGTTGTTGCGATTGCGTCGTTAAGTTTATTGTGTATGGTGTTATGTTCGCTTTTATTGGTTTTGATATTTGTCTCGTTATGAGTAATATTATTTTATGTATGTATATTATTGTTGTTAGAGGTATAAATGTGCACATATTTTTAACAGATCTTGAGACACTATATTGAAAAGCCCATACGAGTTTATTAATCCCTATGAATGTATTTTGATTTCCCTATGTATTTTGAAATCTTTGGATCGAAATTGACATTAAAAACCATATACTAACATTTGTTATTACCAACTCACACATATGTAGCGGTTTTAAGAGCGCTGCACGGTTCCCGATCCCGAGGGAGCGCCGGCCGCCGAGCCGAACAGGCCCGACTGAAACTGATGATACAAGTAGATACCGGTGTGACTAAATTTTCATGAGAATACATAAATGTGAAAATGGCTTGCAAATAGCACAAGTGCGAGATTTCACTTTATATGTAAACTTGACCAACGAGTTGTAAATAAAATGTAACTTGGTTAAGCTAATTTAACATTTAACACCTCGACATACGAGTATTGTGTCTATTTCTTTAAAAACAAGATACAAGAAAACAAGCAATTTCTGACTCTTAGAGCACTCAAAAAGTCAAAGAACTGGCGTTAAGTAGAACGGACTGGAGAGAACTGCACCGACAAGAGTGAAACTCTTAAATGATACAGACATTTGTTCTCAATCAAAAATAGGATCGATTGATATCGTAATATTTTTTTTCTTTTCCCTACTCAATTTTAACCGGGTTTGATTCCGGGTTATGCTTGAGATATACGAAAAAAAATTGAATGCAGTTTTTAATAAATCTAAAATCGAAGCCATGGTTCCTAAGAACAGATTTCCCTATCTCTTATAGTTTTCGTTTTCTCCCTACTGACCCATTTGGATTGATCACCCGGTATAGCTGGGACATAAAAATGTCCATTACCAATATTCTGTGACAATCCCAGAATACCGTAGCTATTTATTACTATTTTGGTGGATTGCGTTAGCTTGGCCTTCCTAGGCAAATTTTGAGAGGGCGACGCCACTCCATTGATTCTCTCTTGGACGGGGGATCATAGTATAAAACTTTTTCGTCTCGCGTAACAATCGACTGCAGAGAACTCTCTTCGTATCTTTTACAGGCGTTTAGTAAGTTCTTGAGAACACGATTGGTTCACTTCACTGTAAGCTAGAAATAAGTTTGGGAATCTACCACTGACTTTATTTATGTGAAGAAATTCATGATCGATTCTACGAACAATGTGTTTTTAAAAGCCCTTTTCGTGCAGCTACTTCCTTAGTCTTTAGTCTTTGATCACTCTGAATTTCCCCTTGCGCTATCTTGACACAGTCCGCGGCGAGTGTCCCACCAGGTCGACCAGGACGAGGTTCCTCGTCAATGGACACCCGTCCCAAACGACATCGCTTACTCCATTCTTTTACGGTGGTAAAATGATGGAATTCATCCCCGTACACAGCATCAAATCTTTTTTTTTATATCCGTCGGTCTGTTCTCCGGCTGTCTGTCGGATAACGGAAGGATATCCCAACATAAATATTTCTAGAACTTACACGACTTCCTACTGTTCGAAACGCCGTAATATAATGAAATATATAGAAATATAAAAACTATACATAAAAAATAGAATAAATGACGATCAAACTGAAAAATATTGTCATGGCAAAATAATGTGCAAACGATGATTTGCATTATCAAACGTTAGTAATAATTAGTCAAGGAGACAAACAAATTGGAAACATTGTTGGAATGTTGCCCAATCCTTCGTCCTTTTTGCGAAATAAATACTGAATCCTATTGAACAAAACTTTTCTTTCATCATTGCGGACAGTTTTTGCTTTATTACTTGAAATCTCTGGAATGTTTGTTTACATCAGTAACCTTCACGTAACATTCAACGTCAGTTACCAAAAATTGGTCGTTGCCAGTAAAATAAATTATAAAACCACTAAAAAGGATATATAAATTGGCGTGGGTTGAAAAACACCCTATTAGGCTATACACATATACATACATACCTACATAGGTGACCAGTGAAGCCTTCTCCACTTATAAGACGTGCAGAGCATGCCTACAAAGTGTCGGGGTACCTACCTGCGAGATACAAACCTGCCGGGCGACGGCCGCAGCTGCTGTTTTTGCCCAATTGCCAATATCTCAAGGGTAAGATTACAGTTATAAATTCAATTACAATTCAATTAATCTTGCCCTCGTACAATGATAACCGAGGGCAAGATTATACCAGACTCACCACAGTCGAATGTCGGCAACGTTAGTTTAGTTTTATTTATAGATAAATACTCGTTAAAATCACACCATTACAAATTTCTTATAGTTAAATACAAGTACATGTCAGTTTATATTACTCTTCGGAATGTGATCGTTAGATATGTATGTTTTGAATAAAAATGGGAAAACCTATTGAACAATGGTTTCATTTAAAGATGTTTTTTGTTTATGCAAATTGTACCTACACTTGTGTATTCATCATTAATTTATTGTTAAATATGTGTGTTCATTTTGGTAATAAACAGATTTTTATGTATTTATTTCATGTGATACGAATAATCAAAATGATACAAGCGTCCCTACAAATGTAACTTTTACCTAATTCGTATTTTAAGAAATTTGTTAGTACGGTGTAAAGCAGTTTGTTGATTTTCTACAATATTTATTATCCGTGGGAATAGCTAGTATAATATATCTTATATCAAGTCAAGTAAAAATAAATTCACGGACGAAACCCGCGTCATCGGTTAAAACTGAAACATTTCACGCAAAAATATATTGTGTCCGTTTATTAGGCACATTAAATCTAAATTAATATTAAATACTCGAGTTGTAATAGCTATTTGCATTTATAATTCTGTTTACGTCAATCTCGTAACAGCATAAAAGCCATGCGGTCGGTGCGAACCCGTACCTAAGGTTCAGACGGGGTGAGGGTCACCGAGTGCTGAAATATTTTTTCTTTCGCAATATCTCAGCAGTGACAGGTGTTCGACTATTTACATTTTCTCGGAACGATTTAAAGCAATGACTTATTTAACTCCATTTCAATTATTATTATCAATGGTATATTTTTAATAACGAGTTTATTACATTTAAATAGTGACAGTATTCAAATGCTTCAGATTTGCTTCAAAGTGAAATGCTTTGATTTCGACATAGGCATACCAGAAGGTACGCTTTTAAATGATTATATTTTTTGACATAACAGGAGCAAAATATTTTTTTCTCGGATCGTTACTGTTTGTGCTGAGTATACTCGGATTAAGCTAATAATACGAGCAGGCTTCGGAAGCCGTAACATCCGTTAGCGGGAGAGATTTTTGTTATTCAACCTGCAAAAAAATAAAAGCGTTCTAATAATTATAATACGAGTATGCATCGCAAAAGAATATCATAGTCAATGTCATCATCGATCACTGTCAAGAATTAGGTTCGTAGTGTCAATTACCTAAGTAACGCTGAAAGCTACAACGTGATCATAAAGGGCCGTTCCTGTCAATTTTTAATTTATCAAAATAAATCTATCAGAATATATCTGAACAAATATTATAAAAAACAAACACTACATATATTAAAAATCAGTTTTCTATGGAAAGGGGTCATTGTTTAGGTAAAATCATAACTTGAGCGGGCTCGCTGCGCCCGCGCCGCCGTACAGGGCCGTTAGAAGGAAGAAAAATTGCTCATCGCGCGGAAACGACTGGACGGAATTTAACAAATTTTTAGTACAGGGCTATCTGGATATCCAAACTTTATATCCGACTACGTTAAAGAAAAAGTTTAACTCGGACGAGGTCCTTCTAGTTATTTTATAATTGTGGTGTCGGGTTGTCAGACAGTAAAGTTATTCTGGTATATTTTAGAATGTTCATTAATTGCTTACATTTGTCGCTGGCTGTCTCACCGAAACAAGGCTGACATCTAATCCTTCGTCGAGTTGTACGCGGGCCACCGTCCCCGCTGCGCGCTGACAGCTGCCCCGAATTAACGCTTAATGGGTACAAATGGAACCACCACACTTCCCACGTTCCCAGGATTTGGTTTTGATCAAAAAACTTGTAACATAATACTGGTATGTACATTAAAAATAAATGTATCTCTCTGAAATGCAAAATAAATAATAAATAATAAATAAATAAATATTAAGGGACAATCATACACAAATCGACGTAGTCCCAAACTAAGTAAAGCTTGTACTATGGGTACTAGACGACGATATACATAATATATAAATACATATATAGATAACATCCATGACCCAAGAACAAATATTTTGCACAAATATTTGCCCCGGCCGGGATTCGAACCCGGGACCTAAATATTTACCGGACCGGAAATATTTTTGTAACATGTTACACTAGTTCAAAGTTGTTTTGTTTTGTTGTCGAACAACACTTTAGTTTCAGGAGCGACTGCAATACAGGTAAATAAATTTAATTGAATTTCTGTATCTTAAAGTATTTTTTTCTTATACTCAAAGTTAATATAAAATTAAGCAATTAAATAAAACTTGTTCCTACGAATTTCAAGACGAATTATTTTAAATTGCGTCAGCACATGTAATTTAAGTGAGCGTGGCGGGCGCGAGATAATATATTTAAATATCATACATAAGTAAAGTACTGTTAGCCGACTTTTTAAATGCGCCTTATACTTAAGGCGTATGTTGCAGGCAACACGGTGGAATGTCAATGGCTGCTCTGCCCGCAGATAGCGTAGCATAGCGTCACGGATCAATATTACGATCGATTGTACTTTAATACTAAAATATATTGTTATCCAATATCTAGCGCCTTTATTGTTAAGTAAAGCGGGCCGTAATGCACGCAATGTCTCGCATCACTACACTACACTAGTATGACTGGCAGCCACGCTGCGGTTGAAATAGTCCAATTTGGGTGCAAATTGGGTTTTAGCTGGAAAATAATTGAATGTATCCTGAAACTAGGTCACAGCATCCCAATCCGTAGTGTACCAATTAATAGTGTATGGTACTTACATGATACACTATTGTATAAAGTAGGGGGTTCTCAGATTATTTAAAGCCTGGCTCCACATTGTCAGATTACACTTTTGAAATTCCGCTTTAGAGAGCCTTAGTTGGTGGGCGGGGAAGCTGGCAGACTTCTAAGGGGTCAATCGACTACATCTACATCCTAAAGCCGTCAGGACTTCATCGTAAACTTTTAAATCCCCGCAGTTTCGTTCCAGTATAAGCAGCATTAAATCTCAGTTCCTCGTGTGGCCAATGGTGGCTTGTTTACGGCGGGCCGAGGCTGGGGGTCGCCGCGGGGCAAACTTCAGTCCGAGGAAAACAAACACTCAATCTGGACCTTTTGTTATTCTAAACTTTCAGCCATTTATATGCAGCACAAACATGAGTTTATCCTGATTTGATAAGCATTTGATTTTTCGGTACGCTTGCTTTATAATTGAAATTAAAACTCGTATCATTCGACTTTAAATATGCATATTATACATGCAGATGCACATAGGAAGCCAAGGATTTTGTTAAGTTCACAAAACGTCTCAGAGGTATCAGAAGTTAAAAACATGCACATTGCGTTCCAAATACTACAGACCAAAAGGCAAAGTTAAGTTCTTAGTAGCTAACGTTAATAAAATGGTAAGAATCGTATTATCGTTTTATCCATTCATCCGTAAGAACAAAGAGGTCTCATGTAATCGCATTTGATTTCTCACATGAACGGCTGGAGTCGATCACGCGGCGCGAGGCGCGAGTGGTCAGCGTCGCGTCGCTAGTACACATTTGCGATCTATTAAAATAGCTGCTCAACTCACTGGTCTGAAATAATGAAAGGCTGCGACGCACAAAACATTTTCATATTATACGTGTGACAGTATGATTACCTACCGCCAACCGCTTTGTGCATATTTATAAAACTGTTTAACCACCACTTTATAAGTTTTTTCTCTTATTTGTTTTTGGTATGTGTGTGTATGTATTTTTTTTTAAAATTCGAGCAAGGCATGGAACGGGTACCTAGTCCAAAAAAACTGCTATCTAGTCGAAAAATAATTTCAACATGACCTGGAGTTTGGTTTGCTGTCGTGTCGTGATTATTTCAATTAAAAATAAAACATTAAACTTCCATTTAAACCCAAAATATATAATATCGCGAGTAGATTCCTTTTCCGTTATGCAGCAGAAGGTAAACCGGAAGTGGCGCCGCGCTAGCGCCGGAAATGACGGCGCTAGGCTGTCTGTTGATTACCGCGCTCTTCCGGCGCTATCTGGCACTTGTGATGATGTCGTGTTATAGCGTCGTTGTGGACTCGTGTATGGTGACGTATAAACTTTTTTATAAAAAATATCCTAAAAACTTGCATCTAAAACGTGAAGGTTTAACGTCGGCAAGTAATTTATATAGCTGTTTACAAACTAGAAAAGATAAACCATGATGGTACAATAAACGAATATTGTTTTTATTATATAGTTCTGATATTATGTTTAGGGAAAGCAAAACCTGTTATATTGTCATAGTAAAATGCATTCTCTCAATTATGTTCTATTTTTACTGCACGATTGATGATTTTTTGACGATACTGATTCCATATTGTGCTGGTAATTAACAATTATTTTGTAGGTTAGAATTTAATTTTATATTTTTAGTCTTAATCCGATTTCTTCTAGCGAATCTTTAGAAATTCCGAAAACTTAATATTTTATTTACGCCTTTTTAGATATTCCGTTATTTAAATAATGTCAGTAGATTCCTATTTTAGCATTTTCCTTTGAGCTTCAGTATTGAAAGAACACTTTGAAAGAGAAAATATGCGCATAACAATAACAAACAATCAAACTTCACGATAGTTTCCAAGCAAAGTGTCCAGTTTATGCTTCGAGCACCAATTTATGGATAAACTATTTTATCATTACGTACATATCTAAGATAAACACAAAAACAAAACCCATTCAGCTCGAGGCTGATTTTAATAAGTCTTATTAAGTACGACTTGTAATGAAGTGAAATAATTTTACGTACCTACTTTACCCGAGGACCAAACTTATTTGCATAAAATAAAGACCAATAGGATTCATCTGTTTACTCGAACCTGTGGGTTGTCTGCCATGTACATATGTATGGCGATAACCAAGTGAATTTCAACGTCAATAAATACCATTTCTTAAAAGCGTTGGCCAAATACAGCGATCTAAAGTGCCACCACCACCGACCGTCACCTTACTGGACAAATATTTATCGTGTCCTAAAGTGGACGCTTTCGAGCAAAATTACGTGAGAGCAAATTTAACCAAAGGGTTAGGGTTATGTTTACTCAGCTTAGCAGCGTGATAGAATGGACTCACATATCGCCCGAGACTAGTACCTAGTTACTAAACAGACTTTGATTAACCAGATACTGCAGATGCTGCTTGAACAAATATCGCATTGTCAAATGTAACATATATTCGTACGTCGTCTTATGACTATAAGACTAGCTCAGACAGTCAGACTGCTGGGAGGATATTACAAGAGGTAACATTACTCCGTTCCATGATACTGCTATTGCTAGTGCTATTGCCATAAAAATAAAAGTTCCTAAAACGACTCGAACTTCGTTATATTTCTCTGTATTTTCAAGCGAGAATTGTTAATCAATTTTCATAAACGACGCGACGATATTTCAGATCTTAACAGCTATAACGTTTTATTCCTCTGTGCACGACGCACTTGTGTATCGACGTTTGTGAATTTGCCAAATATACTTTACGTTCCTAACTATTTAATGTGTTTAGTCAGACAACGAGTTTATTGTTATGATAACTACCTATATGTAGATACAACCTGTCGCTGTCCAAAGATTCCCCGCAAGGTTTTGTTTTAGTAATTGCATTTACGACTAAATTTGTTCGTGTTTGGATAATAATAAATTCTTTGTGTATAATTAAGATTCAAAAATTTTTATTGGCCAGAATACAGTGTTGTAGATGTTACAAAACTTTTGTGTCATGTATTCAGCCTGTAAGTAGGCATGCAAATTTTAGAGTAGAATAAAAAAAAATAAAAAATAAACATTGAATTATAATAATCTAAAAATAAACATTTCCAATAAATTATAATAAAGTCAAAATATATGTCAATAATAATTACCTGATTCTACATGTCTCGAGAAAATATTTTACGCTATAAAAACAATTGTCAATAAGCCAGCTACTTAGTCTATCCTTAAAATTATTTCCATGAAGGGTTACAATTTCATCAGGCATGCGATTATATATGTCAATGCACATGTTATATATATTTTTTTGGTACATTGCTTTACAGCATTGTGGTTTTAATAGCAGGTGACTCCCTTTCAATCTTGTCTGCCTTTGTGAAGTTTTTCCACGCTTTTGGAAGTAATGTAAGTGGGAGTTTACAAAAACGCATACTTCCCTGATGTATAAGCAGGGCAAAGGCAGAATGTGTAGCTTTTTTAAGAGGGGGACACAGCTTTCGTCAAACCATGCGTTACAAATTACTCTCACACACTTTTTCTGAATTTTAAATACTCTATCTACATCCACAGAATTTCCCCACAAGATCAATCCATACAGGAGCACAGATGACACATAGCCATTATAGGCTGTGAGAGCTGCTTCAGCTGAGACAGTATCTCGCAACCGTCTCAGTGCAAAAACGAAACGATTTAGTTTAGCACATACCTGTTCAATGTGTTCCTTCCAGTTTAAATTTTTATCTAAAACAATTCCAAGGAATTTAAAAGTGTCAACTTTGTTAAAAAATTTATAATTATAGCTTAAATTTCAGGGAATGTCAGTAGAATTATATGAAAGAAATTGTATGTATTTAGTTTTATTAATATTAATATGTAAATCATTATTTTTCAGCCAATGTATAATGTCAGTTTATGAATTATTCGCCTCTTCCTCATATGTCAACTTATCGGTACATTTCAATACAAGGGTTGTGTCATCTGCAAACATTATAGTTTTATAAGGGTTAGCATTTGGAATCATTTATATATATGATGAAGAGCAGTGGTCCGAGAATGCTACCTTGAGGGACACCTGTGTTAATTAATTTAAATTCGGATCTGTATGACCGCTTCTCAACAGCTCTCCTAAGCTCCGTAACGTTGGTAAGTTCCGTACACTGCCTTCTATCTTCCAAATAGCTTTTGAGCCAATCAATGGCTTTCCCTTGCACGCCGTATATTTCGAGCTTACGTAGAAGTTTGGAATGATTTATAAAGTCATAAGAACGCTTTGGTCATGTCTAAGAATATGGACATGACTGGGGTTTTAGTATTTATGCTCTCGGTGACGTATTTTATGACTGAACAAACTGAACAAACCAATTTTTATTTAAAATCTTTATTGTTGAGAGCTATCTTAGCTATGTTTTATTTCAAAATAACGTGTCCGATCGTTTACAACATGTTGGTTGTTAAGTATGGACATCAAGCAAAAGCTTGATTTATGTTCTGATTTATGGGACGATCGTCCAGCTCCACCCGCGTCTATTTTGCAACATTTACATTTAAAAGTATTTAAAACAAATTAAATTATTCTCTCGAAACTAAGCAGCAAATCCCCAGTTGACATTTATAACGTTGTCATCATTTGGCAGTAATTCTCCGTCGTCGCCGGGCGTGCGCGTGCGCGCGTGACCGGCCTCGCGATGAGCCGCCGACTGCCCGAGCTGTTGTTTCTGGGCAGGTTTTAATGTTTATTATTATTTATTACACTCGAGGATGTTTTTGCGTTTATATGAAATTGAGACAGGTTATAATGTATCTAGTTTTATGCGTGGTAAAAGTAAAAGAACAGATAAGCCACATAAACATAATCATACGCCTAGTCTAGACACCAACTTGAAAGCTGAGTACTTTCTGATATAAAAATGTATCAAATCTGTTTTATACTTTTTAAACGGAGTTCAACAGTTTGTGTTGATGTACTGTTGGTGAACAAGTAATTGTTATCATCACACATTTAACAATTACACAAACTACACATCACGATTACAAAATGATGCCATCCCGATTGAATACTTATTCAACACTAGGGGAGGTGACCCCGGTAAGGAAGATTATGGTGTCTTTAATTACCGCTAACAAAGTAACAAGTGAATTATTGTTTTCGTAAGAAAATTCAAGCTCATTCCAAATCTAAAAACACGCCCCATCGTATCCAAAGTTTCCTAATTTCTCATTTAGCAACAGTCTTCAAGACTTCGACACTCAGGAGCTCAATTTTGTGCGCAGGTTCTTGATTAAGTAGATTTAACACAAAACTCTTCAAATATAAATTCCTGGGGGACGCTCTCGTCAAAATCGTTCGCTCCCAGCTCGTAATTCTATTCCTGTTTCGTCGAGTTCGCTCGAACGGGGTCGACTTTTCAGTGATAATTTTCACGACTCCCAATATTCCGAAATTGGAGAGTGAATGACTTCTTTTATGTTCGAGTTATTTGATCGAAACTTCAGAAGTCTGTAACTGTCATTTGGGATTAATCGAATCATGCCTTCTCTTAGAAAACTGAATTCATACATTTCGAGCCTAAGCCGATGTTTTTCTTCAATGAATCGCTAACGTCAAATATCAATACTGAAACAACGTACGGCACGTAAATGGAATGGTATGTATTCCACAGAAGGCTGTGTGGCGCCGGCCGCACGCCGCACGCCGCCGCTCGCTCCCACACACAGATTTATTGATAAATTCCGTCGCGCACCGCTGCTCTGTAAAGCAAGCAGGACAAGCGTGCGACTTTCAGATACATTGAATTAATTAATGAATGAAAATTTATTCGTAAACATACACGAACTGGACAACACATTAGAAATAAAATAAAATCGTTCATTACGCTTGTGAATTTTGTTTTATCCCGTCAATGATTGAAAACAAGCAGGCAATTGTTCGATACAAATACTATCAAAAAACTACAATATGCAAAAGGTAGTTGTCCTTTCCAAAAAGCGGCCTGCGGCCATATTCAACGAACACCCTGATCTTAGGAAATCCGTCGCAATCGCGGCTCAGCCTGAAAGTTAGCTGCGGCGGGCTGAGAGCAGGCTCAGTAACAGGATCCCCTCGGCTCACTCGGCTGTTTGGGTCTCTCTCTCTAACTCTAGAAATATATTTCTGTTATTACGGAAACATGCCATTCCATTACGTGCCTACAGTTAGGCAGGTAAAATAAATGTGCTTTGTTTTTCAGATGCTTCTTCGAAATCGATTTTTCTTTTGTCTTGAAGCTTATTTCTTTGGACAGTTATAAATACGCTGAAACGTAATACTTAGGTATTGTTCATAGTACAAAAAGTCTTCGTCGACTCCTTGTATTATGAAACTGCTTTGCGGAATAACGTATTTTATGAATTACTGTAGGTATGATTGGATGTTCATTTATCAACACATATAATTAAGCTGAATAAAGGGGTGAAAGTCTGTACATGAAAGATATTCGAAAAAAGTTGGCGGGGGATACTTAGAATTGATAACAAAACACGGTCCAACAGTTTTTAAATTTTTTGTCTGTTTATCTGTTTGTTTGTTTATCATCGTCGCCCATTACGTGAAAACGGCTGAACGGATTTTGATGAAAATCCCCGGCCATATTGTAGACTATAAAGTTTTATCAATAAAAGGGGAGTAGCCACTACACTCGATTGAGTTAAGTTTGCACCTGAATCTTTTGGCGCTACTTAAGAATGTGGTGCAAACGTTTTTCAAACATGCACTGCGACTATCGAGTAGGTATCCTGTAATGTAATAAACTAACGGCCCTGAAATTAATATGTTGTGACATGAGTAAGCCACTGGAGAAGGATTATGCCAAATCAATTCTAAATTTAGAAGAGGTGGTACGGATATCAACAATTTTAATTGAATAATCGCTGCTACGTTCATGCCTGGTGGCAAAACGGCTCGCACAACTTTCAAGATCCCAATAGATTTGGACAGCACGGAAAGTCTTGTCTGTGGGGTATCGAAAAACTGTGATAAAGCAAAACTGATATAGACCGATTCCGACGCGTGCGGAGCCGCGGGCACATCTAGCATTCAATTGAATCAGGGACGTATTTACCCTAGGGCGATCCGGGCGGTAGCCCGGGGCGCCAAACCGACAGGGGCGGCGTAGGCGCCCCTGGCCGATTGCATTTTGTTTTGGTATTGGCGCCATTCAACCAACGATTACTTTCTCACCTTTTTTTTGTCAATCCACAATTTAAAATTGACATGAAAAATAACAAGAACTAGTTAGTCTTGGTCGAAAACATGCTTGTAAGTTCGTCAATATCTTCGGGACGCGTCTATTTATTTATTTATTTATTTATTATTATCCGACACACCAACAAAGTACAAGGCTTTACATGTAAAAAATATCACTAAACACTAGGAGCACTTCTAGCCCGCACCTCAATGACAGATGTGCAACAGCATTTTTACAATTATTGGACTGGTTGGCAAAAAGGTACATAAATACTTAACTTAATCTAAAGTAACTAATTACAGAGAAAAAAATTAATTAATAAAAATAAACAAATCTTGCGACTACCTACAACGATCCTTACAATCAAATAAAAATAGAAAAGGAACTATTACGTGTCAATAGCTTTCGAAAGCAGTCTACGCCTCCAGCAACCGATACTGTCAGAGTAGACATCCAGATCATGCACAATTTGCAGCGTATTAAATATTATTCGTTTCTGTATTCTGTTTAGGACGGAAAATTTACCTAAATTTGTTTTCGCTAGCTTTGGTCGGAAAGTGGTGATTCGTGAGGGTCTAACATTAGCACTAGGTACAATACCTAAAGTTAAAACTCTCTAGGACGCGACCTTCATTAATTTCCCCATTTATCACTTTGTGTAGCCAAACAAGATCTAAATAATCTCGTCTCTGTTGAAGAGTGCACATATTGAAATGTTCAAGTCTTTTCTCGTAACTGGTGCGATTTGTGACGTTTTTAGAACGATCTTTATAGGCTATATACCGAGTAAAAGAGCGCTGGATCCTCTCCAAACGGTCGATATGAACTTGGTATGATGGATTCCAGACTTGACTACCATACTCAATTCGCGATCTCACGAAGGTGGAGCGTAGTGAAGGTCTTACAGTGTTTGAAATTTTTAGAAACTCTCTTGATGAAACCTAGCATTTTCAAACTCCCCTGTATCACGTTATCAATGTGGCTGATGAAATTTAGTTTACTGTCGAGTATAATACCTAAATCCCTGATATTATTGACCTCCTCTAATATAGTATCTTTAATTACATAATTACTCTTAATGATGTTCTTTTTACGGGTAAACTTAATATGTTGACATTTAGAGGCATTAAGTCTATAAGTAAGAACATGCTCCAAACATAGGGCGCGCGTGGGGCGCGGGCGCCGAGCGAGATCGCGGGGCGGCGCGGCGAGAGGGGCAGGGGCAATAGGCCATAAATTGTATCATCGTTGCCAGATCGGATCTTTTTACACTATATCGGTAAATTTTGATACTACGCACACCCGCGCCGAAAAATTTCGCGCTCGGGTTTTCATCTGATCATGTTACTACGTACCCCCGCGCCGAAAAATTTCGCGCTCGCTACGCTCGCTTTTTTTCAGATTGTGTTACTACGCACCCCCGCGCCGAAAAATTTCGTGCTCGCTGCGCTCGTGTTTTCATCTGATTGTGTTTACTACGCACCTCATCGCCGAAAAATTTGGCGCTCGCTGCGCTCACGCTTTCATCTCATTGTGTTATGGTCAATAATGTTTTTTTTTCCTATGACCCAACCCTTACACTTGCTATATATAAGTGCTTGATAAACACAACTACCATTATATACAAAAAAACGTTATATATTTCCTTGACTTCTGGGGCGGAGAAACTTTTAAGCCCGGGGCGCCAAATTTCAAAATACGTCCCTGAATTGAATGCTATTGATATCATTGATAATTGTTGCCATTATATCCTAGTTCCACTTGGTGCTAAATATAGCTGATGTTCTCCTGTAGAAAGCGACATCATTTGCTACAGTTTCAGCCACTAACCACTACCAAGTTCAGTATTTTTAATAAAACCATTATTTTTAATACACGTACAAATACGAAGTTTCAAACGTCTGTGAGCTTAACTTTTTTAAACTTTGGTGGCGTCTAGAAATATAAATGTAGGTACTTAGATACAAAATAGGAATAAAAATTTTTTTGTTTCCTTCTTTCAGAATACTTGTTGGGAATTATTGAAAAAGAAAGACGTCATTATTATCTTTGAAATCTTCAGTACTAATAGAATAAAATGCCTACTACATACGTCCTATTATTACCAAGCAGTGTCGATAGGTATAGTAAAAAAAATTCAATCATTATTTTTATGCGTTTTAGGAAATTTAACGAAATGAGGATTACAAAAGCTCAGCTTTTCTTTTAGAGCTGAAAGACGAGTATTACCTGATTTTTTACATTTATATTCGATGAGAATGTCTTACCTACTAAAAACTCGAGTTTCTTGACGATTTCTTATTAGACTCTGTAGTATACATATACAACTTTAATACATTAAAAATATAAAGGTTCTAACCTAACACATATTTTACTATTTTAATAGAATAATGTTGGCATGATCGGATTAAGATCAGATATTTATACTTCATAATTTTTAAAGCTATAAACTTTTCTGAAATCCGTTTATGTCGTTATACTAATTATATTATATGATAAGTATTTAAAAAATAATTGCGTTACTTAAGTATCCCCTTATTTATTTCTTTTTTAGTTCAACACAGACATTTTCATTGTGTTAACATAATCATATGACAATTTAAATGGGTTCAAAATGTTAATTTAAAATTCCAACGTCGTAAAGTTTAAATTTGTGATTTCGTCCGCCCACCTGTAATTTAAGCCCCGAAGTCTAAGGACGAGGATCTTTTCTTAATTACAATATTTTCCGCGGCATTTCGGATCCGCGCGAACACTTTATACACATTGGAAATATTGGAATATAATTAGAGGAGGGCGTTCGTTTTTAGTGCTGACTGGTATCATTTTAGAGTCGCTTGTCATTAATCGTCAAAAAATGTTCTTTGATTTGTGTGTTTTTTGTAACAAAGACATTAATATGCGTACGCTTCTCACACTTTTTATTACCTCCTACATCTTTTCTTTTCACTTTTCATCGCGATTGTCAAATCTGCTCAAATTGCGCCAAGCCTGGGATTTTAACATAATTCAAAGAAATTCATTTACAAAAAGCTATTGGTGTACACGAGCAATGTACGTACTCGTTATCTTAAGTTAACAAAATAGAGAAAATGTAATTTGGTAGATTTTTCATCTCGCAGACAGTCCAATTTCAACCCAAACAAAGCCATCCTAATTTGTTTCCAGACTAACGAACGGTTATGAGTTATTTGGATGTAGTCAAAAGACAAACAGTTTACAAGGTATTAACAAAAACAGTCTGCTAGCGAACTGACGTCCACATACACATTATACACAAGCCTGGGGTAATCTTGATTATATTCAGCAATATTTTCTTCGCTTGTCCCGATATTAGAAATAATGTAAATGCCTAGGTACTCTCTTAATTCAATTTTATTCCATCGTATGCGAGAGGTAAATGTTGTTTCTATATAATCATTCCACTCGGGACTAAATCCCACGTTTGTAATGGACCCAAATGTCGCCGTGTAGATATCTACATACTTATTATATACTAGCTGTTGCCCGCGACTTCGTCCGCGTGGAATCTTATCTTGAACAGTTTACATCTTTATTATATTACTCGTATTTTCAGATCTAAATAATGTTGAAATTACTTTTCTTTTTTTGCAAGTTGATGGTTTTGATGTTGGTTACTGCAATTCAACAAAAAATAAATAATAATAAATAGGTATTGAAATGCTGCTCCCATACAATGAACGTGTTTTTTTTTTGCCATTTTATACGTAATGGTACCGAACTTCGTACGCGAGTTCGACTCGCTCTTGGCCTCTTTTTAGTTTTTTTTTCGGCTAAATTGCTCTAATTACGCGGAATCATTATGAACTCAGGTTTCAAGTCCCGCACTCAAAATAAATATTTGATCTTCAAACAAATTTTCAACCCCTTTTTCACCACCTTCTGGGCTGAATTTTCAAAAACGAATTCTTTTTTCTTGTATTCTGATAATATGCCCTTATACAAAGTTTCAAGTCCTGCGCTCAAAAAAATGTTTGATCTCAATACAAACTATCAACCTCCTTTTTACCGCCTCAGGGGTTGAATTTTCAAAAACGCTGAAATTACTTTTTTTGATTTCTAATTATATGCCTTTATGCAAAGTTTCAAGTCCGGCGCTCAAAAAAAGGTTTGATCTCCATTCCATTCCAAACATTCAACCCCTTTTTAGGGTTCCGTACCCAAAGGGTAAAAACGGGACCCTATTACTGAGACTTCGCTGTCCGTCCGTCCGTCTGTCACCAGGCTGTATCTCAAGAACGGTGATAGGAAGACAGTTGAAATTTTCACAGATGATGTATTTCTATAGCCGCTATAACAACAAATACTAAAAATAAAATAAAATAAATATTTAAGGGGGGCTCCCATACAACAAACTTGTTATAGATATATATATAGGTACGGAACCCTTCATGCGCGAGTCGGACTCGCACTTGCCCAATTTTTCACTATCTTCAGGGCTACATATATTTTCAAAAACGCTGAATCACTTTTTTGTATTCTAATAATACGCGTCTATTTAAAGTTTCCAGTCCCACAATCAAAAAAATGTTTAATCTTCATACAAACTTTCAACCCCTTTTCACCACCTTCAGGGCTGAATTTTCAAAAACGCTGAAATTTCTTTTCTTGTATTCTAATTATATGCACTAATACAAAGTTTAAAGTCCCGCGCTCAGAAAAAGGTTTGATCTCCATTCAAAGTTTCAACCCCTTATTTACCAGTTTCAGGGATGAATTTTCAAAAACACTGAAATCGGTTTTCTTTTATTTTATTTTAATACCTATTTACAAAGTTTCAAGTTCCTAGCTTAAAATTTAAATTGAACCCCGAGACAAACTTTCATCCCCCTTTTAACCCTCTTAGAGGTTGAATTTATAATAACGTTAAATTAATGTTATTTTGTTATTATTATATATGCCTTAGTCAAAGAATTTGTAATGGAATCAAACTTTCAACCCTTTTTAACCATTTTAGGGGACGAATTATTGAAAACGCTGAAATTACTTTCCTTGTATTTTAATTATATGCCTTTATACAAAGTTTAAAGTCCCACGCTCAAGAAAAGGTTTGATCTCCGTACAAACTTTCAACCCCCTTTTTACCACCTAAGAGGATGAATTTTCAAAAACGCTGAAATCACTTTTGTTTCATTTTATTTGCATAACTTTTTACGAAGTTTAATGTTCCTAGCTTAAAATTAAATTTGAACCCCAAGACGAACTTTCATCCCCCTTTTAACCCCCTTAGAGGTTGAATCTTTGATGACGTTAAATTAGTGTTATTTTGTTATTATTGTATATGCCTTAATAAGAAGTTTCAAGAAATTTGTAATGGATTCACACTTTCAACCCCTTTTTAACCCTTTTAGCGGATGAATTTTTGAAAACGCTGAAATAACTTTTCTTGTATTCTAATAGTATGCCTTTACACAAGGATTGAAGTCCCGCGCTCAAAAAAAATACTTGATCTCCATACAAACTTTAAACCCCTTTTTTACCCTTTTAGGGGTCGAATTTTTGAAAACGCTGAAATGAATTTTCTTGTATTCTAATAGTATGCTTTAACGCAAAGATTAAAGTCCCGCGCTCAAAAAAATACTTGATCTCCATACAAACTTTCAACCCCTTTTTTACCACCTTAGGGGATGAATTTTCAAAAACGCTGAAATTAGTTTTCTTTTATTTTATTTTAATATCTTCTAACAAAGTTTCAAGTTCCTAGCTTAAAAAAATACTTGTATCCCATACAAACTTTGCACCCCTTTTTAACACCCTTAGGGATAGAATTTTTCAAAATCGCTTCTTATCTCTAGCCCACGTTATAAAAGTAAACTGCTGTGCAAAAATCAACTCTCTAACATTAGTAGTTTCGGCTCTGCGTTGATATGTCAGTCAGTCAGGACAAATCCGTTTATATATTCAACCCCTTTTTAACCCTTTTAGCGGATGAATTTTTGAAAACGCTGAAATAACTTTTCTTGTATTCTAATAGTATGCCTTTACACAAGGATTGAAGTCCCGCGCTCAAAAAAATACTTGATCTCCATACAAACTTTAAACCCCTTTTTTACCCTTTTAGGGGTCGAATTTTTGAAAACGCTGAAATGAATTTTCTTGTATTCTAATAGTATGCTTTAACGCAAAGATTCAAGTCCCGCGCTCAAAAAAATACTTGATCTCCATACAAACTTTCAACCCCTTTTTTACCACCTTAGGGGATGAATTTTCAAAAACGCTGAAATTAGTTTTCTTTTATTTTATTTTAATATCTTCTAACAAAGTTTCAAGTTCCTAGCTTTAAAAAATACTTGTATTCCATACAAACTTTGCACCCCTTTTTAACACCCTTAGGGATAGAATTTTTCAAAATCGCTTCTTATCTCTAGCCCACGTTATAAAAGTAAACTGCTGTGCAAAAATCAACTCTCTAACATTAGTAGTTTCGGCTCTGCGTTGATATGTCAGTCAGTCAGGACAAATCCGTTTATATATATAGATAGATGTATCTGGGATTAAGTGGAGTGTTCCGAATATTTATTAACCTCTACACAATCTGCACTGTGACCGCTGTGACTACACAAGCTGTAGTCACAGCGGCCACACCCTGGTAAACCATGTTAGTGGGCTAAACCTAAAAAAAAGGACTACACTACAAACACAGGTAGAGTAGTCAACGAAAGATTCTCGTAAGTAAAAGTCTCGTATTGCATCGATATAGGACCTATCTTTTACAATCGGTATAGCAGGGTAATGTGAAAACCTTAAGGGCGTTCGTCAAAATCCATTTAGTGACCCACGGCCTTCTTGCTGCATCTCAACCCGGTTTACCGGTCCATTGGGCCACAGAGGAAAAGACGACTGAAGTGGGCTCGCAGCCGCGCAACCGCTTGCCCACAACAAGTTCACGCGCAGATGACCCTAGCTAGTTGTTCTGGACTCGAGCTTCTGAAAGTCCAGCAGCGATGGGGTGTTGGCGGTGGGGTTGCGGTATCGATGTACTGAGACCTTAGTTGACACTCTGCACGTAGGCGGCCAGGAGAGAGTGGTTGCTTTCGGAGTCGACCGAGGCGGGACTCTGAACTGGGCAGCACGACTGGCGACAAAGCAGCCCTATTTAGGATCGCTCTGCTTTCCTCTGCACGGAGGAGGGGCCTAGAAAAGGTGGCCCAAAAATTGTCCGTCTCATCCACTTCCTAGTTTTTATGTTGACATAGTTTTTATTTCTATAAAAGCTTAATTCTGTTAGGCTCATTATCACAAGTCATATCACTAAAGCACAAACGACAGGTCCAAGCAATATATCTAATATCAATATATCATGCCGTCTGTCTCATGTTGTCTGTATCTGTGTCGTGTTTACCGTTTTTGTAACTAATTTGCCGTCTCCTTCAAAATGTCTCTGAATGCAGGCAGAAGAATAAAAATATATATATTGTAAGTATAATCCCGAATTATGGCCTTGATAACACCGAGATATTGCTATATTGGGGATATTATATTGCTTTCTTCTTCTTTAGGCGGTCCCTCATTCTTGAGGATCGTGATCACAAAGGTATCGTATTCTTGATCAGGTGTCTCCATCGGTCTTGATCCATTGTTGCTCTCACAGCTTGATGGAATTTCTTTGAGGAATTGGCTTCTTTAACCTGGTTAGTCCATCTAGTTGCAATGACCCGACAAATTGAGTAGTATGTGTATTTTTACAAACCTCCTGTATCACTCAGTTATCCCGCCACAGTTCCGTTTTTGTAATGTCGACCTTTCCCTGCAGTATTTTAATTAACTTTTTCCATAAGCCATTCATTACTTAGACGAAACGTGGGCGCAATTATATACATCACCGGGAAAATGTGCTGTACACGGAACTTGTTCTTGTTGGGCGAGGTTAGTATGTATGTGGGACGGCGTTATTTGCGTGCTGTTGCTGAATAATTTTATTACATTTTCCTCTAACACAATTAACTAACTCGTCATCAAGTGCGCTTATAGTGTTATATGGTGCTGGAATATTTAACGTATAATCGTTCTTGTTAACATTGTTGAAAGCCACGTCCGCGACGACGTAAAACAGAATAATGGAGTTTCACACTCGATGAAGACTTGTTCTTCGTAACTTCTTATTAGGTATCTGTAGTGACAATCTGTCTATCACAGGACTTTATGTCTCAAATAGATAGATACTAATTTTTATTTTCATAATTTGACTTACTGTAGCCGTTATATAAAAAAGTTAAATACAAGAAACATGTTTATTTTGGCGCTTTTTTGGTCCATAATTGATATAAACTCAAATTTTACATTATTTTTTTGCACAGTGTTCTTTACTTACTAGTGTCCAATATAGAAAATAATCCAAAGTGTTCCACTTCCCGCATAGTGTTTCTGACCTTATAGGTCCCATACAAAACTATTTTTCATTATTTGTGTCCAGTAGGTAGTATGTTTGTATATGTAATGTGGTAGTATTGAACAGTTGTTATTTGTTTATCCCCTCCACCGCCGACTGCCGCTCATTCGGTTCTGAGCTCGGGGTCTGCGTTCACTTCCACGAAGTCCTTCACTCAGTTTCCCGCAATCAGCCTTTGTGTGCGAATATGCAAATGGCTGCCTGTTCACACGCCGCCGCTAAATAAAACTCCAAAAGGAATTACTAGCTAATTTATGGATGTTGGGCGTGAACAAAACCGTGAAAGGTTCATTACACACTTTAGGCAGGTACTTGAATGGCATCAAGTTCGTCTCGTCATTTCTTCCGAGGTCTCCCACGACGTTGAATGCTATTTTGTGGGACCCACTTGGTAACAACTTTAACCCATAAGTCGTCCGGCATGCGAGACACGTGTCCGGCCCAGTCCCATTTCAATTTAACTTTACGGCTGTTTGGGCTACATCGATTTGGGAATGTTGTACAGTATCCTTGATGCTATCAATTAGTTTTACGGCTAGAATACTACGTTTCATTCCTTGACAAATCTTGAAGGCAGACTTTTGAACTTTTGTTAAAGACCACGTCTATGCTCCATACCTATGCTATGTTTGGATCCGAAAAATACACAAATACACATGTGCTGTCTTATTTATAAAACATATCTTAAGATATAGTAAATGAAATGAGCATATTGTATTGAATAATATTTTCAATATTTTTTACCTTTGTTTGAAAACTTGATATTTATAATTATAAAAATGATTGTTACGAAGTCAAAAGGAAAATTATCTTGAAATTAATTCTCAATGAGCCTAAGAAAACTGCGAGTTATATGTACATTACAAACTTAAACTAGTTTAACATGGTGATTGTCTGCAGGCAGGGTCACCAGCGGACTACCGCCTTATGTTACTTCATTATCCCTTAAATGCATGGTGTAAAATGCAGCTTACATAAACAAAAATAAATTACTTGTTGAAAACTGGAAACATTTATTTGAAATAAAATACCTAATATTCTATAATCTGTTTTTTTTTTATTCATGCATTTAAGGGTTAAAGTGGAGCTCGAGCGAGTAGAGCGAGAGGGCGGGGTATTATGCCGGTAATGTATTTACGGAGATGTATTGAACGCTAACCATGTTATCTGATTCCACACAGGCAGTGCCTTATTATAGCTAAGTGGTGTCACTTACAACAAAATTTCATTTCGACGTCGGAGCTAATAAAAACAAATTCAAAAATATCAGATTCAGATTGACTTAAAACGAGGATAATTTACAAAGAAGATACCCAAAACATACCCGAGATGACACTATATAAATAAATTACTATGAGTATAAACTGTGAAAATGACGCCTCTCGAAATTGGCTCGAGACAAAAATTATCTGTCTACCAAAAGCCTGCGAAAGGCTACTCCGGCATTGGCATCGGGAATCGAAGGAAATTAAAATCCATACGTACTTATTTAGGGACTTACTTCAATATGAATAGCATCTTAAATTCACAACGGTCCAGATGTATTACGGCTTGTTGGCGCGTTATAGTGGGAAGGCGGAATTTCGTCGTTGAATATGATTAATTCAATCTACTAGTGATAACGCTGAACAGAATAAGATCTATCCTATAGTCGACTGCTGTTATAAATCCTTTGACCTTAAGAAGTAATTGAGTTTATGTATTAAAATGATTGTTTCTGTGTTTAATTTGTAAACTTCTTTTGGTGTGCAATAAAGCATTTTGTATTGTATTGTATTGTATTGTATTGTATTGTATTGTATTGTATTGTATTGTATTGTATTGTATTGTATTGTATTGTATTGTATTGTATTGTATTGTATTGTATTGTATTGTATTGTATTGTATTGTATTGTATTGTATTGTATTGTATTGTATTGTATTGTATTGTATTGTATTGTATTGTATTGTATTGTATTGTATTGTATTGTATTGTATTGTATTGTATTGTATTGTATTGTATTGTATTGTATTGTATTGTATTGTATTGTATTGTATTGTATTGTATTGTATTGTATTGTATTGTATTGTATTGTATTGTATTGTATTGTATTGTATTGTATTGTATTGTATTGTATTGTATTGTATTGTATTGTATTGTATTGTATTGTATTGTATTGTATTGTATTGTATTGTATTGTATTGTATTGTATTGTATGTGCGAATTAACATGAACTAACATATTTAATGTCTTCTCATCTCAATGAAAGTTATTTAAAGTATGTATATTCATAAATAATTTCATAAAATGGCAGCCAACCTACTTAAGGAAAGCAAAAGGCGCCGTTGTAGATGTCTTCATCTTCGAGAAGACATGATGGAGAAGGCTTGTTACAAAGTAATTGTTTTACCTTCCCGCGGAACCACGCAATATGATCACCACATAATTGCTTTTTCTTCAAGGAATACCCGGGAAATTGGGTATATTATATAACTTAAAGTTATAAATATTGGCATCTTAGTTCAATGTGGTTACAAAAGGGAAGCACGATTATTAGGTGGATGTTCTATTACTGTTCAAGAAATGTATCGAAAAGTAGATTTTACAAACAAACATACCTATTTGTTTCGTGAAAATTAGCAAAATGACGATGAAAAATGACTTTCAGGATTCTTTCACTTTCCTAAGAACATAAAAGTTATAGTAGCAATAATCATAATTCTATTTTTTTAATAGCCTGTTTAGGTGTCCCACTGCTGGGCAAAGGCCTCCCCTTCTTTTCTTCATTCGATCCTATTGCCAGTGCGGTTCTGCCATTCTTTGCAGAATGCGTCCAGGTCGTCCCGCCATCTCCTTTTTGGTCTGCCTCTGTTCCGATATCCATCTTGTGGGATCCATTGGGTTGCTATTGTGGCCCACCTTTCCGGATGCATGCGACAGACATGTCCAGCCCAGTCCCATTTCAGTTTTGCGGTCTTGACACCCACATCCACTATACCAGTTTTGGAGCGCAGTTCCGTGTTTCTGATTCGATCAGTCCTCCGAACACCTAGTATACTGCGCTCCATCGCCCTCTTGCATACCTTCAGTTTAGACTTTAAATCCTCAGCGAATGACCAGGTTTGAGCACCATACGTTAGTATGGGCAGTATGCACATGTCGACGTATATAATTGTATGAATAAACTTAATTTCACTTGATTTCAATTTGGTGTTTTTGTTGACTGTCATTGGAAACATTCAACCACTTTCGTAAGTGACTGAAGGTGATTTACCTTACGCCAACGCATGTTCCGAGCGTGTCGTTTATGGCAAGAATGCCGTGAGATACAGCTAGTATGTTGTATGGCTGATTCAAAGAACAAGTTTGAATAAGATGATGATTATAATGAAAAAATGTATCATTTGAAAATTCATCCATGAATACTACGCGTCTCCACATTTAAACCAGTAAAAATCATGAGCACACATCGGTAACTCGTGGCACTTAGGTAGCACTTGACAATTTCTAACAGACTAGTGATTGTGACAATGTTCTTCCTTTACCAGTCGAGAAAAAGAAACCACTAAAAAAAGGAATTTTAATCATTTAATATATGACATTCGTGATAAACAATTAACATTTGTCCTAAATTTTCACAAGTTAGCCTACTATGTCTTCTACTTGAGAAAATCCACTTTGTGTACGAAAATGATCTTTCAACCTCCACTGACGTAATGGGTAAAAAAGCATTTTATTGTAAAGTTGTAGCGTATTTATATTGATATTCTGTTTGATTTCATTTTCAGCTTTTAATAAACAAGTTTACCTTTGTGGTGCTGACTCAGTAATGAAAATGACTTTTCAATTTTAAATACGATCTAGGTAATATTATTTTTTATTTTATCTTATCTGAAAAGACACTTAGAAAACGTGTCTCATCACTAATTTTTTAAGTGCTACCTATATGCCACGAGTTACCGATGTATGATCATGAGCATGTAAAAATATTTCTAATCGGCTAAATATAGTAGGTTACACCTGGAAAGGACAACACGCTTACACGCGGGCTATAAAATACACTTAGTGCTATAAAAAGGGTAATATTTAGGTCACAGCTTTCAGCAGTTAACTCTGACCAAGAAACAAGGCCATTCCAGCATCCGCAAAACGTAAAAGTCAATCCACAAGTTTACTGCGCCAGTAACATTACTCCTAAGCTTTTAATAGTTTTAGTACTCGTAACTTAGCAAGCTTTGTGTCAGACAAGATGGGTGGTCAGACGGGTCTAGTCAATTAACAATCAAAAGTCAAATATCCTATGTACTAAGTCTAACCAAAAACCGACCAGGTGCGTGTTCAATCACAATGTTAGGGTTCCGTAGTTGCTCATCACACGAAGAGAGCTTTTGGTGCAACCTATTCTCCTCACTTGGCTTTAAAGAATCAGAAGACAAGCTATTTGGTTTACGTTTTTTTACAAACTTATATTTACTACTGTGTTCCATCGGCGTAAGAGTAATTTTCTAATGGGATTTTTATTTTGCCGAGTACATTTGTCTAATCTGTTTTATAATGCAACAAAATAAAGTATTTTATTAAAATTTACTAAAATTCCCTAAGTTCATCATGATTAAAAAAGGGTTTTTGTAATTCGATCGGTGTCTCAAACACCTTAATTAACGCGCCTCCAACGAAAGCTAATTATCACCTTCTAATGATGCCTTAAAACGTAAATCATAATATCCCGAGGGCCTCTCCAGACCTCTCCGATTTTTAACCTTATTTAAAGGAAGGTTTTATAAGTTTGACGCGGGCTATCTGCCTGTACACTTGAGAGTTGGTGTCGTGGCTCTTAAAAGGTTTATAAAATTTTAACTTTGTACATTGTTTTACTTAGCTTGATATATTATGATTGTCACATATTCTTCTTATTTTCATTCAATACGGCCATAAGCCACTTAAACCACAACTGTGTATCACACGGTCCGTAAGAATGCGTATATCAACTTGGTAAGCATCTCGTAGCGCCTACGCCGTAGCATTTTCGTAGCGACGTAGCACGGGTACTAACTAAACGTTATTGTTTGTTTCAGATGGTTCGCGGGAACCCGGTGCGGTAAGTGTAAATACGTTAATTGGTTGCTTTTTGTTCAGTTTTTTATTACGTAAGTTAAATTTCATTTATGTTAGGTGTACATAGTATTTAAAGGTGAGTTTTGTGTTATTTTGTTTTGCCGTCTCAAGCCTCAAGTGTAAACTTTTGAACGGAATATGGTTAGATTGCAAAAAAAAGTGCGAGTCGGACTCGAACACGAAGGTTTCCGTAGCACAAATTAAATTACACCTAGTATGTATGGCGCCGGATATAAATGAGGTGCAAAGTTAACGCAAACGATCACGTTTGTTGTATGGGAGCCCACTTAAATATTTATTTTATTTTGTTTTTAGTCTTTATTCTTATAGCAGCAACAGAAATGAAAAGAAGCAAGCTATCACGGTTCATGAGATACAGCATAGTGACAGACAAGCGGACGGACAGTGGAGTCATGTAATAGGGTCCCGTCTTTACCCTTTGGGTACGGAACCCTAAAAACGGAAATTTCACATTTTGTAATTAAACTAGCAACAATGCATTGCACGCAGCAGGCATCAGTTAGCCAGCTATGTAGGAAATGCGATTACTTATCAAGTGGCGGAAAACATTACCTACTTCAACCTGCGGGTATCTACATACGTATATAGGAATCCTTAAAAATATTTGTCCAATTTTTAGGGTTCCGTAGCCAAATGGCAAAAAACGGAACCCTTATAGATTCGTCATGTCTGTCTGTCTGTCTGTCCGTCTGTCCGTCCGTATGTCATAGCCATTTTTTTCCGAAACTATAAGAGCTATACTGTTGAAACTTGGTAGGTAGATGTATTCTGTGAACCGCATTAAGATTTTGATGCAAAAAAAAAAAAAAAAATAAACATTGGGGGCTCCCCATACTTAGAACTGAAACTCAAAAATTTTTTTTTCATCAAACACATACATGTGGGGTATCTATGGATAGGTCTTCAAAAATGATATCGAGGTTTCTAAAATATTTTTTTTCTAAACCGAATAGTTTGCGTGACAGACGCTTCCAAAGTGGAAAAAAGTTGGTCCCCCCCCCCCCTCTAACTTCTAAAATAAGAAAATGAAAAATCTAAAAAAAACAAAACAAAATATTTGTGTGATGAACTCGAATATTTGTGCTTGGGTCATGGTTGTTCTATGTATTTAAGTATATATTTATCTATATAATGTACGTATATCGTCGTCTAGTACCCATAACACAAGCCTTCTTGAGCTTAATTTGGGACTTGATCGATTTGTGCGAGGTTGTCCGACATTTATTTATTATTTATTTATAATGTTGACACAAAGTTAAATTGTGAAAGAAAAATTTAATGCGATCCAGTACAATCTAAGCAGGACTTGAACCTGCGACCTCTACGTTTTCCGGCGTAGTGCTCTCCCAACTGAGCTATTAGATCGCTACATCAATCACACCACTTTCATTCCATAATTCTACGCTACTGGAGCGCCCTCTGCGTCATATGTGTTTCAAATGCTTTAACGCATTAGCCATACCCTAGGATGTGCGCTTTACACACACGATCCCCTGCCTCCATTGCTTTACAGCAAGTGTGAACACTGCGAGAGAGATGGCGCTGTTCTAAATATTTTTATAAAATATTTTTGTTGATTCTATTTTTTATGTGGAAATACCACATTTTAATTTTATAGATATTGACACAAAGTCTCAATCAAAATCTTTTGTCCTAATGATTGTTTATCCAAACGTTATTTGCCCTAATGAATGTACCATAATATTTTTTGTCCTAGTTACTAATGGCCTTATACTGATTTGCCCTAATATTTTATGTACTCATATAAGTTCTAACGATTACATATCCTAATTTTAAATGACATAAGTATCAAATATCGTAACACCATTACCCTAATATTTTATTCCTAAAATAAATAAATAAATATCAGACAACCTCACACAAATCGATCTAGTCCCAAATTAAGCTCAAGAAAGCTTGTGTTATGGATACTAGACGACGATATACATTACTTATAACTATACCAAAAATGTTCAAGTTGGGGTTAAGGGATAAACAATTTCCAAAATAATATTATATATATGTCACGTCGTTGTGTGCACGTACCTGATATGAGCTCCAGGAGAATTCCCACGGGATAACGGCACGGCACAGGTTTCCAGGATTCACATTTTAATTAGGCACCTCACTCGCGTGTTAATAGGAGTGCACATCAAATCAGTCTGTCCATGTCATCATAAGAGGGAACAAGGGCGCGGGGTGGCGCGGGTGGGGGGTCAACGAATACTATAATGAACATACCCCTGCCCTAAACATTACTATGTTTACGATAAACAAGTGAAAATAAGTTAATTTGAACAGTCATCACAGGGGAGGCGAATTATCCTATTCGTAGGTCTAGTTAGGACACCCGTAGCGGTCTTAACTTGTACAACACGCACGACGCTGTTATTCCCGGGAAGTACGGACACGATGTGGCCGCGCCGCCATTCTAAGGGAGGAACATTATCTTCTCTAAGAAGAACTAGATCGCCTACTTCGGGAGGTTGCGAGGAATGGGATGCCCCTTTGGGCCTTGTTTGCAATGTCGATAAGTACTCCGTGTGCCACCGTGACCAAAAGTGTTGTAACATTTGCTGCACTAATTGAAAACGTGTGAGCCTCAGTTTCAACTTCCTGCAAAGGATACTCGGGGACCGCAGTCAAAGGGTCTCCTATGATAAAGTGACCGGACGTAAGTACTTCAAGGTCGTTAGGAACCAGCGACAAGGGACACAAAGGATGCGAATTAAGGACCGCCTCAATTTTGGTAAACACTGTTGTCAGCTCTTCGTAGGTGAGCGGTGTGTCACCAACAAATTCCGCAAGGAAACAACCCGCAGGTACCACAAAAAAAAACAATAAATTCCGCAAGGATAGAACCCGCAGGTGCCGCAAAAATACAACAAGGAAACAACAAATTCCGCAAGGATACAACCCGCAGGTGCCAAAAAAATACAACAAAGAAACAACAAATTCCGCAAGGATACAACCCAAGTAATATAAAAAAACTTACAGTTCTCGTTCTTCTTGACTTCAGTAGCGCTTTTAATACGGTAGATTTTGATATCCTTCTTGGCATACTTCGCTCACTAAATGTGTCTCACTCATCTTTATCTTGGTTTCACGACTACCTCTTTGGTCGACGCCAGCGGGTTAGGGTCGACGACAAAATGTCGGAATGGCGTGAACTTTCCGCCGGTGTCCCTCAAGGGGGGGTCCTTTCTCCTCTTCTCTTTTCGATTTTCATTAGTGGGATCACAGAGTGCCTAAGATCTTCGTTCCATCTTTATGCAGATGACCTGCAGATCTATGCGGCGGCTAGTATTGAGGATCTGCCATCGCTTATTGATCAAATCAATGCAGATTTAGAATACATTCACAGCTGGGCTAATAATTTTGGTTTAAACGTAAACGCACAAAAATCGCAAGCGATTGTCATCGGTAGTCCTCACTTTGTGAACAAGCTGGCGGAAATGGTGGTGCCTGATATTCTTTTTGGTGGGATTCCTATCCCTTTTTCCTCTACTGTTAGGAATTTAGGTATCACCATGGACCAGACATTGTCTTGGTCTCCGCATATCTCGGAGGTCAGCCGGAAGCTCTTCGCATCTCTTCACTCACTTAGGCGCCTGCAGAACTTCCTTCCAATGTCCACCAAGCTTACTCTTGCCAGATCACTCTTGCTGCCCCTTCTGGATTATGGTGACATTGCTATGACGAATCTCAAAGAGGAACTGCTTGACAAGCTCGAGCGCTTACAAAATGTGTGCATAAAATATGTTTTCGGACTGCGCAAATACGATCACGTGTCCGCCTTTAGAGCGCAGCTGGGTTGGCTACCAATACGTCAGCGTAGAGACCTGCATGTCCTGTCATTGCTTTTTAATGTTCTCTACAACCCTGCTTCACCTCCTTACCTCAGTGAAAGGTTTAAATATATGGCCGATGGGAGTGGTCACCGCTTGCGGTCGTCTGCCAATCTCACTCTGGCTGTACCGTCAAACAAGACGCGTACGTATGCTAAATCTTTCACAGTGAGCGCTGTGAAGTTGTGGAACGAATTGCCACTGTCCCTTAGGAAGTCTCCATCTGTAGCATCGCTCAAGACGAATCTTAAGAAGTTATGGCTTTCCAATGACTTGTGAATTGGATCTACAATGTATTTATATTTATGTGTATATTTGTATTACATTATATATATATATATGTATGTATGTATGTATGTGTATGTGTATGTATTCATAGTTTATATGTGTAATTATTAGTAGTCTTATTATTTTTAATACCTTTTTGTACACGGTGTTTGTTTGTCTATCTTCTTCTCGTACTCACTCAATTGCTCAAAGGTTAACTGGAAGAGATCCCTTATAGGGATAAGTTCGCCTTTGTACCTATATGTTATTTGTGATAGATGTATTTTGTAACTGTTTTTGTGTACAATAAAGTGTTTACTTACTTACTTACTTACTTACTTATATAGTTAATTATTATACTTTAATACATAGAACAACCATGACTCAAGCAGAAATATTCGAGTTCATCACATAAATATTTGCTCTGGCCGGGATTCGAACCCAGGACCACCGGCTCAGTAGGCAAGTGCTTGCAAACTGAAAATGGACGTAGGTATTTGTTTTAACGTGAGAAAAAACTCTTCATTTCTGCTCAGTATAATCAATAATAAAGTCGAGTCAAGAGTTTCCTTCGCCTACGCCGCCGGCACCTGTTTGTAAACGAATAATATCTCCCAAACAAATGTACACGCTCGAACGAATTTTATCGAAAGCCGTTTTTTGGAATAATTAATAAAGACTCAGTCGATAAACAAACGGTAGCTGGATCAGCATCCAGCAATGGTCGCGGTTTCCAGCTACATGAACCTTATCAAATCGATTTAGCTAACGATGAATCATGGTGCCAAGTGGAGTAGTTGGGCGCAAATAGTATTTTATGCAATCGTTGCACAATGGAGGTTCTTAAAGTCGAGTACCGCGTTTAGGTCACGAGGCTTGCCGAGTGGCCTATGTAAGGTACGAGACTTTAAGACCTAATTGTGTAACTATTGCATACAATACTTTTTATACGAGCAAAACTCAGAAAATCATTTTTTTCTTTAATCGTCATTCTCCAATATGATTTTTTATTTTTGATGTAACCTTTTTCGTTCAACTAAAACTGACCTATTAAAAAAAAAAGTTGATCGCGATGGCCATGGCGGGTGCCTCGTGATTGGTGATTTTTTTTGACAAGTAATTTCAACCAATCAGTGAGCATCAAAATAAGCTTATGTTCTCTTTTTGAAATTATTAGAGTTGTGTAGAGAGATGTCTTATGAATATTAAAGTTCTGTAGCGGGTACCATAGAGTATAGAATTTTGTTACAGGATTAAAAAGTGCGTTCTTGTGATTTTGTCTGTGAAATTATAATTGACAGATTAAAGTCTGCGAGTATAAAAAGATATATAAAAATCGTTCCCTGTATATTATTATATATCGACGTCAAAAAGCGTAAACTCTGTAAACGCCAATGAATTCTCGCGGCTCGTGCGAATATTTCAATGTTTTAACTTGCTAATAAAATGTTTATTTAGATGATGTAAAAAAATGGAAACGTTCGAACGGCCGCTATAAAACCGACGAGTATAATTCTATTCATTTGGTTGGAGATAATAAGCGTCAAGAATATTGGTGGTGATGAGACTGATTAGCATTAACACTGTCGATGTTGGTCAAACAATAACATAAACCATTTGCCAGCAAATAAAGTTAAAGTAAACTTTGTTCACTGTATCTGATAGTAAACGATCTTTTGTCGGATACGTTTGCATTTTACCTTATCTCAATAAGCTACGGTGAGAAAGATCACGACAGAAATACAATGGAATTATTTAATTAAAATATGTGTTTTTTTTTATAACTTACTTTATAATGTATCACCCACATGACAAAGTAAGTTGTAAAAATAATAATCAAAAATAAGTCGACGCACACAACAACAACCTGATGAAATGTCAATTAAAATCACGGCAGTGCCCCCGAAAAGTCAAGCAACACGCCGCACCTTCCTTTTCTCGATCTCGATATATACCCGACGCGACTGGCAGACCTATATATACATCCGAAAACCACGGTTTATATTTATTAATTAATTATTATTTAAAATACAAATAAATTGAAAATGTTTGAACGTGTCGCAACAAACACAAACATACTTTAAACGCGCAAACGCTTCAGTCAGCCCCCAATTATTTATTATTGTATGTAGCATCTAGACACGCGGCAGCGTGTCCAGCCAAGTTCACCGCAGGAACTGGCGAGCAGCAGCCGTGTGTTATATTACACGAACCGTTTGGAGCCACTTTTGACCCCCCAATAACTCCAAATCTATTTAACATAAAAAAATGAAATTTGGCTTATGTATTAAGATCCTTTAGAACAAGTAGAACCCCAAATTTCATTAATATAGGTTAAATAGTTATTGAGATATTAAAGTCCAAAAAACGGTATTTTTATCACTGACTGACTGACTGACTGACTGACTGACTAGTAATCAAAAACCTAACCTACTTCCAGGTGACCTAGAAAGGTGAAATTTGGCATCCAGCTTAGTAATTGTGTGTGTATACATATAAAAATCTAAAACAGTGATTTTTTTATGTTTTTTATTATTATTATTATTATTGATGGTTGTTGCCTCAGAACTCTGTCATTTATAAACCGATTTCGAAAATTCTTTTTTTGTTTGAAAGATATACTAGAATAGCATATACTTACACTCACACGCACACACTTACACATACATGCACATAAAAATCCAATACGTACTAACCGTTTTGGAAAATTCTTTGTTTGTTCAAAACTTTCAAAAGATGTACTAGAATAGCACACAGAACTAATTAACAAATAATAATTAAGTAATTTACACATCATAATAAATTCTGTACAAAAAGTAATGATATCCCATCAAAAACATAAATGTAAAATGAGAGCCAAGTTCAATATCGCGTGCACTTCGCCGACAAAAGAATTGAGATCTGCAAGGGTGCCAAGTTCTTTGCTCTAAAATTTTTAGATACAAGGACATGCGACATACTCAATGCATTTATTTTACTTGGGGTGTAATTCAATATCAAGACGTGACTTGGCTAGTTTTAAAATATAAATTTATATTATAAATCAAAATCAATCAAATCATTAACCTATTTTCGTAAAGGTAAGTACGCAAGTTAGTGTACGTCTTGTTACTTATACTGTTAGCTTGATAATGAACTATGACTATGAATATGTTACTTTTATAAAATTTAGTTAGTTTATGAAAACTAGCCAAGTCAAATCTTGATATTGAATTACTCCCCAAGTAAAATAAATGCATTGAGTATGTCGCATGTCCTTGTATCTAAAAATTTTAGAGCAAAGAACTTGGCACCCTTGCAGATCTCAATTCTTTTGTCGGCGAAGTGCACGCGATATTGAACTTGGCTCTCATTTTACATTTATGTTTTTGATGGGATTTAAATTAACATGATAGTTGTAGATTAACTTAGTTTTAGATTGGACATGTTTTATTTATTTTAATTCTTGTGATGGTAATATAGTAAATAGTATTGACTCCTGTGCATATTTACACGTCGCGCCAGCGGCATAATATGTGAAACTTTTATTATGTAACACCTGTTGTACCATATTTTGTAAATAAATAAATCATTCAATCATTCATTCATCCCGTTTTGAAAACCAGATGTTTTGGAAAACAGTCCGGATTGAACAAGTACCATTTAAAGTGACATTGTTCAATTAAAAGTTGAACGTGAACAAACAAAGTTTGACAGTTTCGGATGCTGTTATTTCGGTTGGTTAAATTAGAATGGGAAGTTGGCAGGATTTCCTCAACCACCCACGATCAATCAAACATTGAAACAATTGTTGATGTTTATCTACTTTGTTTTAACTTTAACATTAAAGACCCACAATGATGTCTCAAGGAAATCACAGTTGAATCTTCTCTGTAGAAACGGGGTTGAATTTTAAGTCAATAGTTTAAGACATATAATATGTTAAAGGGGCCCCATACAACAAACGTGTTTCTTAGGGTTTTTTTGCTGACGGTTGAATGGTGATACGTAGACACTTGATATGTGTATCAAGTATGGATTAATATGGCATATCATAATAACAAATACAAGAAAATCTCAAAAAATAGTGATGGATGGTACGGAACCGTTCGTGGGCGTGGCCAACACGCCCTTGGCCAGTATTGTTACTTTGTCATGGTCTACATTAAACAAGATATTAATGGATGAGGGCATAATTATAACAAACCAATACAGCTACGTTTTAGTATCACATGAACTAATATTACGAAAATTAAAGCTTGTAAACATATTTGGATGTTTGTAAGTCAATGAATGCGTTAACCGTTCATCGGATTTATGTAAAACTATAGGTTTTGGTAATTAATTCCCGGTAGCGCGAGCGAAGCCGCAAATATTGACTTGCACTGTATTGAATTGACTTGCACTTACGAATGAAGAACCAATATAGCATTGGCTATATTGGTTCTTCATCCGTAAGTGTATAAGGCCTCACTATACGTCGGTTGTATGTTCAAACTATAATTTTATGGAGTACTTATCTAGTTTTAGGTTGGATGGTCAGGGTCCATGCTTTGCAAGTCTGGTAAATTAATCTGAATGTCGGTATTTTATTCATGAACTCTGGAATTGCGTTAATTTATTCTATGAATTTAATTTAAATTAGGATTCCGGCGTTGGGTGTTCTTACGTTGGAATGACCCGACGACAAAATACAATATTTAGTTTCTCTCGTTGGAGTTCAGTTTATAAGAACTGGACTTAAACTGTTAAAGAGTTTTGTTAAAACAATATAGTTAAGCTGTTTAATCACTTGCCGAAAGCAATTTAGCCATTACTTATAGTATTTTAAAATATTGAGTTTTTTAAGTTTAATAAATCACTACGAATGCTTTTTAACTTGTAGTTAAATTGTCGCAGCTTATCTTATTTAAAAAAATACGGTAGGAGGGTCATTCTTGAGAATCTAATTCTTCATGTGATTCCCTTGGCGATTTTTATTTTTATAATCTTTTACCTATTTGCTACAAAATATGAAATTGTATTTAATTTTACGCAGATTTATCAAATAGGCACCACTTTTGGTCAATTTGATACAGAAATATACCACTTTATGTTTTCGCCGCCAGGGGAATAAGAAAAGATGACATGGGAATAAGAAAAACGCCAAAGGAATCATAAAAAAAAGTACAGGGGAATAATATTCAGATCAGTTTTTCTTAAATAAATAAAAAGTTTTACAAAGTGTAAGGATACAAAAATTCACAGTGTTTTATTCGCATTAATTGGCAATTTTCTTAATCGAACAACCGTCGTAGTATAAACATTGCTGGGAATAAGCATCTTCTCTTGAATTCAGCTCAAAATTATTTGAGACCTGCTTGTACCTAAATGGAATAAAATTCTAAATCAATGATTCAGTCACCTGCAACGCGAATTAAAGGGAAATTTATTTTCTTTTCATGAAAACGCAAGAAAACTGTGATTCCCTTGTTCGAAATTAGAACCAGAGGAATAAGAAAAAAGTATGTTTCTTGTCGATTCTGCCGAAACTAAAATTATTATAAGAACAACTATTAAGTTAACACATGCAGGCATTCATGTAGTTTTCTTTTTACTAAACACTATGTACCTATTGCAGATATAAAATTTTATATAAAAATTCAAGGGAATCAAAATCATAGTGAACCAAAGCCAAGTGAATCATATATTAGCCTTCATAGCTAAGAATTCCAGCAACTAGTCGCGACCATTCCCCGCATATCTGGAAGCGTTACTGACGTTTGCCAAGCCCGGCCATTGCAACTGGTCAGATGACGTTTAAGTAGGGATGTGCGCCGTGTTGAATGAGGCACCAGGGGAATCATAGCTTAGCTCTGGACAAACCTTTAACACAGATTTTTTTTTAAATTACGATACACACAGCAACCATATTTTTTCTTCTAAATAAATAACTTATATTCTAATAATTTAACTCAATTCAATACTTTATTTCAATTCACAACATGTACTTTTTGGGGCAGTTTGTTCAAAAAATGGCGAATGGACGCACCAAGGGAATAAAGTTTTATGTGTTTAATATTTTTTTACAGTTAATTATACTTAACTTAAACAAAAAATAAATCGTGCTCCAGTTAGATTAGGTGCTAATGTAATATATTAAAAATACTATGGTCAATTATTTCAATTGTGCGGGTACTTTATCCTTCTGGACGCTGTAAATTGAGCCTTTCAAGAATCACCCAGGATTGGTTGCAAAATTTTGGACTTAGTTTACTAAGAGTTTTTTTTTTAGATTGTACAAAAATTTACGCATTCATTCGACATTAGATTCACACGTTTCCTTTTTAGGGTTCCGTAGCCAAATGGCAAAAAAACGGAACCCTTATAGATTCGTCATGTCTGTCTGTCCGTCTGTCCGTCTGTCTGTCCGTCTGTCCGTCCGTATGTCACAGCCATTTTTTTCCGAAACTATAAGAGCTATACTGTTGAAACGTGGTAAGTAGATGTATTCTGTGAACCGCATTAAGATTTTGATGCAAAAATAAAAAAAATATAATAAATATTGGGGGCTCCCCATACTTAGAACTGAAACTCAAATATATTTTTTTCATCAAACACATACGTGTGGGGTATCTATGGATAGTCCTTCAAAAATGGTATCGAGATTTCTATAATATTTTTTTTCTAAACCGAATAGTTTGCGTGACAGACGCTTCCAAAGTGGAAAAAAGTTGGTCCCCCCCTCTAACTTCTAAAATAAGAATATGAAAAATCTAAAAAAAACATATGATGTACATTATTATAAAAACTACCAACGAAAATGGTTTTGAACGAGATCTAGTAAGTAGTTTTTTTTTTTAATATAATATAAATCGTAAACCGTTTCATTAAATCAACTCAATACAAAAAATAAACAAAAGGCCTTTAATTTCATAAATCAATGGTACAGTACTTTTATCTCACGAGCGCGGGTGAGCCATGTTTGTGTGCGTAATGTACATGCACATTGGTTCTGTGTGGGTGAGCCGGCACTGAACGCTCCCGAGCTCACCCACACAGAGCCAATGTGCATGTACATCTACTCACACAAACATGGCTAACCCGCGCTCGTGAGATAAAAGTACTGTACGGAACCCTTTGTGCGTGAGTCCGACACGCACTTGGCCGGTTTTTGAAGACATAAACTATATTCGTGGCAAATTTATGATGGACTCAGTATTTAATATGTCTATAAAACAAGCCAATAAAAACTTACTTTCTCGTGCATAACAGTAAAGTGGAGAGATGAACGTATGTGATCGTAGGTTTTATTGTATACCAGTTGTAATGTAACCGGAGATCAAAAAAATTGCAAGACCATAGGGTGCACAATCGTCATAATGCTCATTTATTATGATTTTTTGCTTGTATAGTATTGTGTATTTAGTACTTCCCGAAATGTCGCGACAGTCAGAGTTGCGGGCGAACAGTAGCTCTCATAATGTATTTCTATTGCAGGATGTGCCGGTGGCGGAATTAGAAAAATTAAAAACGGGTAAGTTCATCTTTGATTATCAACGAATTATTTAATTGGATAAGAAACGCAAACTAGCCTGTTATATAGTAAGCGCGAGGCGGCACCGCGGCGGCGCTGCGCGGGTGTGCTTCCGCGGTAAGCTGCAGGTTTGGGCGGTTCATAGGTATTCGTAAAGGTTTATAATTTATAAGGTTGTCAGCGATTGCCTCTAATTAAAAACAATTCTTCAAGTGGATTATATCGCGTTTACTACTCCATTTGAATTTCCGACGTTTCGAATGCTTTGTTTGATTGTTTCAATGAATCTCGAATTCAACGAACTACGGCGATATCTTTTTATTTGCCAAAATAAACTTTATGGACATTTGTGCTTAGCGCAAAGATATTTCATAGAAGAACTTTGTATTTTATTTTAATAATAATTAATTAATGTTCTTTGAAATTGTTTTTTCTTTCTTTATTAAAATCGTTAGCTTTTTGTGCTTGTTATGGAAAAAAGAAACTATTAATGTAGAAAAAGTATGATATTATTTTATAAATTAGGTAAATACCTATTCTGATTCTTTAACCTTTGTCTACAAAATTAACTGGCACTTATTTACAAAGTTTCATGCTGATGATAATATCAGAATCGGCGTTATATTTACACAAAAACTGCAACAAAATGAAAAATAAGCAACAAAAGTATAAAAAGTTCGTAAATGAAAAACATGTCGCGTCACAGAATAAACCACAAGCATGAGCCACAAACAAGCCCGAGGGACAATAAAGGGGATTTTTTCTGGATTCTGGATCCACCAGCGTTTCCCAAACATACCTACCACTGAAGTTTAGTTCCCAGCATATTAAAAAAAATACAGGTACGTTTACTCGAGTCCTGTTTAAATTTGCATTTGGAATTCAAGACAAAGTCGTTTCGGCAGCATTACTGTAAATATTTGCGGCTTACTCTGTTTGTCCGGGCCGGCTTACCAAACTACCCGAGCGGTCGGCGCGCGCCCTTCTCCCTGCCAGTCCGGTAGTGGACGACGTTGCTGGTAGGGTTGTCCGCGTGAATTGATAAGTTGGGTGCCACTGGAACCGCTACTGTACCTATTTGTCTGAGCTACCTTTGGAGAATCGTTTAATTATCCGTACATTATTAGGGGTGTAGTTCAAATGCAATTATTTTTTAACAATTAATGGCAAATTCACACTGCACAGCGTACTGTGATGTACCTTCTTAATTATTAATATAGACAATATACATATCTAATCTATATCATAGCGTCCTTTATGATTGAGCAAAATTTAAAAAAAGAAGACTCTATCTACATATATTAATCGTTTGGCAATGGTTATCGGTCTCGTGCTCGGTTGTCGGTGCTCCCTACTACGGTCGACATTTCCAGGCTTTCATCTTATTCTCACAATCAAATAAAAAAGTATTCTATTATTGAATATTGGACAGGCATTTTTTATTCTTCAATTCAATTTATTTATTGGTTGCCAAAGGTAGGCGGTATAGGTAAAGTTAGTCTTTAGTCTTTTACAAAAATAAAAAAAACAGTATATAGAGCAAAGTACAAATCCCAGTCTCAAGACACTCATTAACTAGCGATATTATATTTATGAGATTATCGCCTACTCAAGTAGATTTCATAGTTCATTATCGTCGCTGTGGGATACTCCATTACGCGATCTAAGTTTCAAACGTAACATTTGGAAACAACGGCATTATTGCTTACCGTTATAATACATACTTGTTTATTGCATAACCCCGTCAGGCTCAGAAACACAATTCCATCTTAGTATAATGTATCCTTTGTACTGAAATTTGTCTGGGCTTTGCATCCTAAAATAGGTTATTTATTTTAATAACACTGGCGCTAGTTACTTATGTGGCTACAGACTAACTTCATCAAACCCAAAAGTTTTCATGAAATGTAATGTTATTCACATACATAATTATCTCTATACATACAAAGCAATAGACAAACAATGCGGTTAATTAGTTTATGAAAACACTCGTGTTATTGCGCTCGGCAGAAGTGACAGCGGCGGTCCTTGCATAGACGACCGGTTGTGTTTACACGGACTTCACCTTGGGATCGATGTCAATTACAGATTTTAGGAGGAGTTTTCTACTTTTATTGCAATTAAAAAATAAATTAATTGTCCAAGGAGTTGAGGAAAGCCAATGGGAATGTGTTTAATGTGGCCCTAAGCGATTTTTTTCAACGCTCTCTAAAAATATCCCTAAAGTTTTTTACCAACGTTTCTTCACATGTCTATTATGCATAATATAAAGAAAACTTATTAATCCTGATAATGAAACAGACGGAGACTAATCTCATAGTATACCTACTCGTATTCCATTTACTTTTATTTTATATACACTGAGTATCCGTCGCCTTATCTCGGTTATCTGAAGAGCCATCCTCCGGCCACACGGCGTGATCTAACTCCGGCTTAGGACATTAAGACTAATAACCACCCGAATGAGCGCATCGTGCGCACGCGGCAGCAGTCAATGTTGGAATATGGTCTTCGTCTTTTAGTTGTTCATGAACCTGTTATTATATTAGTGGCGCGGTATTTTATTTGTATATCAAGCCTTTTAGAACCTACGTGGGGGTTCACCGTTGATGTATATACACTTTTCAATTTTACAGTAGTAGCATTCTATAATAATCATTTATTCTAACACTTTTTTCACTTCTCATGCTCTTAAAATGTTACTTTAGTCTCTGCATATCGGGACTAAAGCTCCTTATTAATCTCTAGGGACTAAAGTAAAATTGTTTTAATTTACTTTGAAAAACCCCTGAACAGCCAATCACGACGTTTGTGAATGGAGGTTTATATCCATTTTCAGTGATAGGTATAGAAACTTTTTCGTGCAAATAACCTCAAAATTACAACTGCTCAAAAAAAGTAAAATTGTTTTAATTTACTTTGAAAAACCCCTAAACAGCCAATCACGACGTTTGTGAATGGAGGTTTATAGCCATTTTCAGTGATAGGTATACAAACTTTTTGGTGCGTGAAAATAACCTCAAAATTACAACCGCTCAAAAATTCAAGATTTTATTTAATGAAACACGATTAATTATTACGAATACGAATGTAATTTTATCATGCATGGTCCATAAGTCCATATTAGTCTTAAATAAAATAGTTTTCAAGTTTGAATCTGTTGGCTAAATAAAAGCGTCACTTTACAAAAAAAAGAAAAAAAAACCACGGAACATTTCATTTTTCTATTAGAATTTTGAATGGAATGAGTAGATGTCCATTACTTGTATTAAGCTTGAATTGTAATCACCAATTAGACCAATTAACTGTGTCACTTTATAAATTACGGATAAAATATGTAATCATCATCTTCCAATGAAGAAGAATAAAGCTGAAGGCTATATAGAGGAGTCAATCCAAAATAAACACAGTATCTATCGAAGGCTATACTATATTGAAGGAATTAAAATATCCTCAAAGCAAAAATCACAACCAACATTTGACCCACGCCCATCAACATCGCGGGTTGAGAATGAGCCTAATGAAATGACCATCGGCAACCTTTTTGAGAAAAGGTCTACGTCTCTACTATACCTACTCTCCATTCTCTCCAACTTTTACTTCGACTTCGAGTGAAAATATTGAACATACTTCTCAATTACAAACCACACTGACCCAGCCTAGTTTACAGGGGAAAACCATACATTTAAATGTAAAGAATTGTACAAATTGCCCTTTAAACTTTTCTGAGGTTAGATTAACGGCTGTTTATTTATTTATTTATAACAAACATGCTTACCTATAAAAGAACTTAAATTTCACTATTTACATAAATTCAAAAAATACTGGTCCAGACAAGCGTTTAACGACATAGTGTGCGGTAACAGCCCAAAAAGACCGTGGTCTGAGCTAGGGCTAGTTACGTATCTCGTGACACAATTCTGAGAGAGCGGTTCGGATATATGAAGAATTTGTGTATGGCCAACCAATAAGAAGCTAAGTAACATGGGATCATCAAAAAGTAAATGCGATGAGAGCTGCGTAAGAACTTGTAATAACTTATAATTAAATGATTAAAGAAGGTAATATGAATAAATAATATTTGGTATTTATAACTGTAAATAATTATATATTTTGACTGGGTTGGATGATAGGAATAAGATGGCCGGGATATTGTGTGACTTGTCAAAGGCATTTGACGTCATTAGCCATACTCTGCTGCTGAACAAGCTGAAATTTTACGGGGTGGAGACTAACGCCCACCGATTGTTCAGTTCGTTTTTGTCAGACCGCAAACAAGTCGTGAAAGTACCGGCAGACGGCAAAATGATACAGTCTGATACGGGATTTGTCAGTGTCGGCATTCCCCAGATCTGCATTGGGAAATACTCTGTTTCTTTTATTCATTAATGACCTACCATCAAGCATTACTGCTGGTTTGTCGGTATTATTTGCGGATGACACGACCGTGTTGGTTTCTGCGAAGACATACGAGCAGCTCAGTGTAAAAGTTGCTGAGGCTTGTGAGCAGTTGCAGATCTGGTTCTCAGCAAATGGGCTTTTACTTAATGTTAGCAAATCAAATACGATGCTCTTTTCTGGTCGAAAGGTTCAAGTGCCTCCGTGCATGGCCACCTGTCCAATGTCATTGTGCGATGAGAGTAAGTTCCTTGGTTTCACGCTTGACTCAAACCTGAACTGGAAGTGCCATGTCGACAATCTTTGTGGTAGGTTGAGTAGTGCTGTCTTTGCGCTTCGAAAATTAGCACCACTAATCTCGGGAGACGCGTTAAAACAAGTATACTTTGCTCATTTCCACTCCCTCGTGTCATATGGAACACTTATTTGGGGTAACTCCACTGACGCAAAAAGGGTTCTAATAATGCAAAAACGAGCTATTCGCACTCTTGTCGGAGCTACACCTAGGCACCCCTGTAAAAAACTTTTTATATCGCAACGCATAATGACGCACTACTCACAATATCTTTTCGACTTACTTCTATTTGTAAGAACTAACATCTCACAGTTCGCGCGCGTCCATGTTGCAGGTAAACACCTCCGCACTACCGGGCGACTCAGAACCGTGCCTCGTCGCATGGCGCTTTCAGGCAAAAACCCACGGGTCATAGGCCCAACTTACTATGAGCATTTACCTGAAAACCTACGAAATGAGCCATCTTACGAAATATTTCGGCGTCGACTGAGAGACATTTTGTTGGAAATCCCTCTGTACTCCGTGAATGAGTACATGGAACTAAACTTCTAATTATTATTTTTATATCTGTTGTGTGCCTATTTTTATATTATTTTGTATTGCGACGATGATTTTATTTTGTATTATTAGGAGATGTCACCCGATTATTATTTTCTATTGTTTGCTTTGTTTTAGTTTAATGACAAGTTGTGATGACGATCCTTATTGGGAGATTATATTGATTATTATTATTATTATGGTTATCATTTCTTGTGCTTGACATTGTTATAGTTAGTTTTATTATTATATTTTTATTTTGACGATCATGATGTGAATACTTATATTTTTGAATATTTAATGCAAATGTATACAGTTATTTTCACATGAAATAAATGAATCTGAATCTGAATCTATATTTAGGTATATACGTATAAATGAATAAATATTCTATTTATATTTATATTGTGGGGGTATGAATGGGGAGGCAAGTTAAGTACTTAGGGAAATATTTTCTTATAAAAAGTATTAAACTCTGCATGGGAGAAACCTGAAATGATTTTTTTACTGTTTTTATTTAAATTGTATATAATTGATTTATTATTAGACGACTTATTTTGATTTTCACGTAAAGATTCCAATAGGTCTTGTATTTCAATAGGCAACTTATCATAAAGCCTGGGACCGATATAGCTGAAGTGCTTCCGTGCAGTCTCGCTGTTCGTAACTGGTGTCTTATATTTACTACGTATGTTTCTGAGGTTTTTTGGGGTTGTATTTAGTATCACGTCGTTTATATGCCTACCAAAATGTATTATTAATTGCCAGATATAAAGTTGTCGTGGCGTCATCACCCGACTTAGCTTATATATTTCATCTGTTGGAAATCGCCTCGGCTTTCTTTGAATTATTTTTAAGATTAGTTTTTCGGCTATTTCTATTTTGGATATAAGTTGGGAGCTGCAGCTACCCCATGCTATGACTCCGTATAGTAAGATAGTCTGTGTTAATGCAAAGTATACGGCCTGAAGCGTTCTCTGGTCGACAATGTTTCGTAGTTGTAGGAATACGTAGGCAGTTTGTCTTATCCTAGATGCAACGCATTGGCAATGTTGGTCCCATCTTAGATTTTCGTCAATATCAATCCCTAGGTACTTTAAGGAGTGAACTTGGTCTATTTTTGTACAGCTACAGCAACCTATCGAGGTGTCTGAACATTTGTGTAGCTGTAGAGTAACGCTTTGCTTAGGCTGCCCAGCTTTAGTGAACGAGAAGCATATATAATTTGTTTTTGAAACATTTAGAGTTAATAAGTTCCTGTCATACCAATTTTGTGCTACTCGTAGACCTTCTGACGCTCGAGTAACCGCTGTATCCCAAGAGTCACCAACAAAACTGATTACTGTGTCATCAGCGAAACATATGCACTGACTTGTTTGCGACTGCATAACAGAATAGAAGTCATTTAGGTATATGTTAAATAGTATTGGGCCTAAAACGCTGCCTTGAGGCACTCCAAAGTCAATACTTTTCCGATCACTATTAACATTGTTTATTCTAACCAATTGACTCCTATCAGACAAATAACTCGAACCATTGTAGCATCCTGCCAACGACACCATAGGCTTTCAATTTTTTTAACAGTATTCTATGCGATATAGTATCGAAAGCTTTGGCTAAGTCTATAAAAACAGATAAAACTTTAATTTTCCTATCAGTATTGTTCATTACAAATTTTGTCAATTGGACTATTGCGTCACTGGTACTATGTCCTTCTCTAAAACCGTATTGATACATTGAGAGTATTTTATTTTTCTCCAAGTACGAACAAAGTCTCCTCTTTACAACCTTCTCAATAATTTTCGAGACGCTTGATAAGAGGGATATTGGACGGTAATTAGATACACTTGTCGTAATTCCTTTTTTGAAAATGGGGATAACCACGGCAGTTTTTAATTCCTTAGGAAATATACCTTGTCTTAAACTTAAATTTATGATGTGGGCTGTACTACGTAATTGTAAGAAACTTTGTTATAATAAATATCGTAATTTTATATTTAAATTCGTTTATTTTCCTCGCATTCAAAGTGAAAAGTAGAGTGTTTAACGCGAGACTAAACAACCATAATGACACTCGAACTATTAGCCACCCTCGCTTAGCTCGGGTGGCTAAAACATCTCGTGTCATTATGGCTTGTTTTAGTCCCTTGTTGAACAATCTACTATTATGACTTGTACAAAAATAACAGAAAACCTAAGGTAACTGCACAAGAAGAACATAAAACCTAAAGTAACATAAAGTAATGAACTTGTCAAAATAAATTAAAAATATTTAATTAAAAATAAATAATGAGTCCACTAATGAGTTTTCAAGGTAGATGAAAATTAAAACAGAAGTGGTATATAACCTAGGTATGTCAAAGATGGGCGAAAGGCGCTTGAATTTACTTTCACAAACACAAACTCTAGTGCGAATCGTTTGTAATTAACTTTACTGTTAAGATTTCACTTCAAGGTTAATTTACACATACATACATATGTATAACCTTATATCTAACATAAATGTATTTACCTACAGCGAAGGGCGGCGAGCTGGCGGGGGCCGAGGCGGCGCACGCGCACATCGAGTACCACAGCCTCGGTGAGTCATTTTTTTTTTTTTTTTGTTTCCAAATTTAGACCAATGAAACCAACTGTAGTAAACGTTTCGTCCAACTCGCATTAACACGTTGAAATACCTTATTACCATAGACGTTCAATGTCGAATATGTCTCTCCTAAACCTTTTCACGAAAAAAAGTGTCACACCTCCTGCATGTATCGCCATCTTCCCACGACCATCTACAAGTGAACAAACATCTACATTTTTGACCTCGATTGAATTTTAAATACCATCATTGGTTTTAAACTTGAACAGCAGCGCCAGCAGCTTTGTCGAGCGACCAGAGTGGCGTCGGTAATAACATATAGTGTAATGAGCTTAATGATTGACATGGTTTTCTTCTTCTGTATTTTTAACCCGATACTGTGCAATGTGCATGTCTGCCTAACGTTGTCCTTTCTAGTACATCCAATGACAATGAAAAGTATAGATACACCACCAAAAATATTTCATATAAAATTGGCGGCTAAGACTCACATGCTCATAACGCTTTCGCTGTAAAAAAGTTTTCAGATCCCAGGAAAATCCAAGCCCCTAAGCTCTAAGCCCTGACTTTACTAACCTTACCACCTTGGTATCAAAAGTATGGCTTTGCCGTTTCATAGAATATTTTATGTACCAATAAAACCTAAATTATAAAAGCTAGATCAATCAAATTGAGTACATTTTATGTGTTCCCTAACTGAATCTTAACCTGTGAATTTGGTCGCTCTGGTGTTAACTGGGACGAAGCTATTAGGGTTTGAAAATGAGACGAAACGGTTCGAGAAAAGGTAGTTATAGTTCCCCACTTCTTTTTTGTTCATCTTGGCGGTTTGCAGGTAAGTAGGTAAGTAGGTAAGTTACTTTTTTAGGATTATACGATAAAAATTATTTGAAAATATTAGGTACCCATCGATTTTATCGAAAATTGGCGAACTGGTTAGTTTTTGCTCCTATCACTTATTTATTATTCAAATAAGTGGTTAAAATGATTGTAATGATCCTTTAATACCCTGGGTAGGGGCCTTAGCCTATCAACAATTCTGAGAGACGAAAAATGAGATAATGTCATAAATATCCAATATGAATGTAATCAGATTGTTGCAAAAATTAATATTGCGCAGACTGGGGCCTTGTTTATCGCCCTTGTTTTGTTTGCATTCATGATGGCAACGGCGCGGCCGTCGCACTCGCTTCCTTACAATTCCGGACAATACCTCGCCACAAAATGGTAATGGTAATGAATGGAGCTGGGACTCTGGCATATCTTAACCAGACAACCAGACGAAGTCGAAAGACGTTAGTGCTCTGATATGGAAATGAAATGAAAGTTGGCTTCGGTTTAAAGTCCACAACCACCGCTGCTACGCAAAAGCCTCCCCTTTCTATTCCCACCAATGTCAAGGTTAATAGGTCTCACACAAAAAACCGCCCTCTTCCGAATGCTCACCCTGCTCTTAGATATCTATCAGCTTTAATCTAAAAAGTCTAGACTCCTGGACTCGACTGAAAGCAGATTAATCTCTCCTAGAGAGCTTAGGTTATCAATTAGGCCAGGATTAGCCACCGAGATCTTGGCCGATCTCTTTTTAGCCATTTTTTTTACTAATCTTCGCCTTGTGAGGTTGTTTTAAAATTCTTTTATTTTTTTTACGTTATTACCTCCATATCTACCCCGTTTTAAAAAAATCTAAACACTGAATAAACAAAAAAATCTATACACTTATCGACTTACTCACTAAGTTTAATGAGAATCGGCTGAGAAAAGCGACCTCTACGTAATAACTGCCGGAAATCATCTGGACATATTACGAAATATTATTGGCCCAAGCTGAAACGGATGGGGTACTGCTCACTCGCTCGGTCAATTATCTTAAGTTAGTGAGATTGACAGTCAATGTATCGTTGAACAGTTCATTTTTTGCTAAAATCTGGAAATAATACATAATACACCCCATGCCAAAAGTGTGGAAACAAAATGTTTCTTTTGATATTTAAAGTTTCCAATGATTATTCATTGTATGTTAGTAACCATTAGGCTACCCCAAAAGGTTAAAATATTAAACGTTCACTATGAAAACATCATATATTAATATTTAAAAAAAATATGTACTTTCCTAACTCCGGAAACGAGTTGCACATCGCCTTTTTTCTCTTTCTATACAAAATGTTGCACTATCAATTTTCATAAGCAGAATTTAGGTTAGTGAATTGTAAAATATTTATTACAATTTTTACTGTGTAAATTACCAAATTACACTTGTTTCCATACTTTTGGGAGGGGTGTATGTACATACCTACACGGCGGCAAAACACAGCTGTTAAGCGTTCTAAATAACGCTCATACAAATGTCCTAAAAGCTTGAACTCGCTTGAACTTACTGTAAAAATATAACAAATTACTAGCTTTGTGAGAAAATTACCGGATAGTGATACGAGGCCGGGAATCCGTTTTCACGACGAGGCATGTAGGTATAGTGCTTTTCTCAAACATACAATGAAATAAAAAAAATATACTTCAAAAAAAATTTATTAATTGACAAATAGGTCATTTTAGTCTAACAACCAACCTTTAAAAACAAATCCTGCTTTTTGTCAAACCAGCAAGCTGTGTGAATGACCTTGTTGCTGAAACCAAAAAAAAGTTACTTTGCAGGCCTAGGCCTGAAAAGCAGTATGAAATCCCTTTACAGTCCTCTCGAGTTGTTGCGCCCAGAAAGCGATACTTCCGAGCCTATTATAAGGAACGTAAAGACAATATTTCATTGCATGTTTGAGAAAATACATACACCTACCATCAGCTTAACTTTGTGAGATGAAAAATATAAAGTTAAGTATATACATACTCATACTAGCTGTCCAAGAATTTAGAAACGCATTTATTTTCCCTGTGACAAAACCTACTTACAAGAAATATAAATTAAAGTGAAGCGCGTGATTTGAAACACCTTAGGTAAGCCGATGCGCTTAGATTACTTTTCGGTGTCTAAAATAGACCACTTTTCTATAATAACTAAAAAACGGAAAACCAACAATTGGGCCTCATGGATTTTTCATTAGCAAATATGCTTTCTATTCATCAATGATTGTTAACTAATTAAAAATGACCTAACTTTTTCGAGGTTGTCTTAATTCCATTCGAAAGGCATTTGCGTACATACGTAAAAACATGAAGAGTAAAATAAAAGCTAGTTATCTCGACACGAGACGCCCTCCCCCCCTACGTCGATAGATTGATATTTGATAGTGTCACGTTGTAACAAGGTCGTCGTTAACGGCGATAATGGCTCAACGTGTTGGCCGCCCACGTCCGACTGGTCGCAACCTACTCTGGAGCAGCGATTCCACACTGACACCTATGTTTAGACGTGAATATACAAAAAAGAATTGCCTATCAATAATAAGCATCGGTTGTCAGATGCTGCCAGATGCTGGTGAAATTAGTGAAATATGTATTGTGCTATAATATTATCTGACCATGTTATGTACCATATTGCAAGCAAAAGAATGATGTTTGTATTTACGCGCTAAGGGTGCGTTACTATGGTTCTCTAGTGTGGAGTAATTCAAAAAGTCCTTGTTAAACATTAATCGTCAAATTATACACTTATAGTAAATATAGCATGATGATCGGGCCGCTGAATGCGACGGCTCAACACCGGCCACCCGTGGAAAAACTTGAAAGAGACCTTTGTCCAGTAGATGTACCTATTTCGCTTAAAATGATGATGATGATGACTCACAGATATTTTCGATACTTACAATCTTACGCGTCGTGTGTTATAAACTTTACCAACGACTTAAACCCATAATTACATTTCGGTGTAGACGCAGTGAAAGCCAACGGCGAGCTGGTCTCCCGGCTGGAGCAGCACGCGTCAGCGGACGCCGCGCCCGGCGAGCCCCCGCGCCTGGCCGCGCAGGCGCAGCTCGACGTGCCGTCCGCGGGCGTGCACCGCGCCGCGGCGGCGGACAGCGGCCGCCCCGCCGCGCCCGACACCACGCCCGCCGCCGAGGAGGTCACCGCTAAGGTTAGATAGAAACCCCACGCGACGTGCTCGGCGCGAGCGCGTGCGTCGCTCCTACGTGGCAGTGTGCAGGACATCACGCCGGTCGCTGAGGAGAACACTGCCAAGGTCAGCCGGAAGCCCCGCGAGCACAGTCTCACACGCACGACCAAGGCTCAAATACTTGTCCAACGCAGCCGTCCAACAACAGGGCAATCATGCGAGGCAGGACATCACACCATCTTTAGAATATAGAGCCCTGAAATCTTAAAAAATCAAAATCAAAATCAAAATCAAAATCATTTTATTCAAAATAGATCCATGTAGAATGCTTTTTGAAGGTCATTGCTATACATATACAATTCAAATCATCTTACAACTAAGTCATAAATACCCTAAAATACTAAGTCATATTACTTTATGAGATTTACAATCAAAACTGGTTAAAAACAAGCTTAAATAATTAACACTAACACAATTATTATTAACATTAATTCTCCAACCATATGTTTTCGTCTGAAAAATAATCGTCTACTTTATAATAAGCTTTCTTCTTCAAGGTTTGCTTTACCGTAGTCTTAAATCTATTCTCATTCATATTTAGAATATGATCAGGTATTTTATTATAGCAGCGTGTACAGAGTCCCACAAATGACTTTTGGATCTTACTTAGTCTAGTTCTTATTCCTAACAGTTTATCCTTATTTCTAGTATTCCTATTATGAATGTCACATCTCCTTCGAAATAAAGTCAAGTTTTTTCTTACATGCATAATGTTTTCATAGATATATTGGCTAGGTACAGTCATAATATTAATTGTTTTAAATAATTCTCTTAGGGAGTCACGGGTTCTCATTCCATATATTGCACGAATCGCTCGTTTCTGTAATATGAAAATTGCGTCCACATCTGCAGCTCTGCCCCACAATAACAATCCATAGCACATGACACTGTGAAAGTAAGCAAAATAGACGAGTCTTGCAGTATCCTCATCGGTTAATGCCCTTATCTTTTTCACAGCATATACAGCCGAACTTAATTTTTTTGCGAGTATTGCAATGTGAGGGCCCCATTGCAGTTTAGAATCTACAGTTATACCCAGGAAAACCGTGTTTTCCACAATTTGCAAATCCTCCCCATTAATTTTCAGACCTTGTACACAATGTTTAATATTGGGAAGCTTAAAGTGTAGACATTTAGTTTTTTTAGAATTTAGTACTAAGTTATTTGCCGTAAACCACTCATGGGCCCGTTGAAGAGCATCATTTATAATGCGTACATCCTGAGATCCTCTTTTGACTTTAAAAATTAATGACGTGTCATCTGCAAAGAGTATTATTTTGGATAGGTGTTCCGCCATGAATGGTAGATCATTAATATAAATTAGAAAGAGGATAGGACCTAGAATTGATCCTTGGGGAACACCTATTCTAACAAGAGACCCTGCTGATCTAGTTCCATTTACTAGTACACTCTGAACTCTATCTGACAAATACGATTTCAATAAGTCCAGAGACTTCCCTTTAATACCATAGTGATTTAGTTTGATTAGCAGAGTCTGATGGTCAACACAATCAAACGCCTTTGATAAATCACAAAATATGGCTATCGTATCTTTTTTTTCCTCCCAAGCTTCGAAGATATATTTGATCAAGTTTATTCCCGCGTCTGTAGTAGAACGGCCTTGTGTGAAACCAAATTGTTGTGGATGAAATAAATAATTGTTATTAAAATGCTTGAGTAGTTGTGTCATAATGATTTTCTCAAAAATTTTACTCAGTACTGGCAAGACAGAAACAGGCCTATAATTGCCAGGATCCTTGGTGTCGCCGGCTTTAAACAAGGGTATTACTTTGCTTTCCTTCATAAGATCAGGAAATATGCCGTCGTCTACAGATTTATTAAATATTAATGCAAGGTAAGGTGCTAATGTGACTATTGCTGCAGTACAGACTTTTACTGACAATCCCCATAAATCTTCTGTACATTTGACTTTTAATTTTTCAAACATTTTTACAACTATTCCGGCATTAATATGTTCAAATACAAAGTCTACTTTGCATCGATTAACATACTCGTTAAGCAAAGTTTTGGCTTTAGTTGGAGATGAATTTAGTGCTTCAGTGGTTCGGATTGGAAAAAGACACTCGTGATTTTTTATCTTTTTCGATAAGGCCTGATCTGACATATTTTCTTTCTGAATTATATATTTTTTTCTAATAGTATTTTTTTTAGGAAATTGAAGTTGACGCCATTTTTTATATCGACCTCCAACAAAAGACCTAAAAATTGTAATTAATTTTATTAGTTTAATGAAAAATTAAAACACTGTGGTGCAAAGACTATAACTGCTCACCTTTACTCGAGCTTACATGCTCACTCTTACCTTGTTGAACTGAGTAGTAGTAGTATTTATGATAATTACTTATTGATCGCTCCACAAAGTAAAATTTAAATCTCTTGACTTGATAATGTTGCAAGAATGAACAGATGGTGTGTGCAGGTGTTCCACGGCGCCGCGCGGCTGGTGCAGCCCGGCTCCGCCACCAACAGCCACGGCGCGCCGGGCGCGGGCGCCCACACTGCCATGCGCCGCGCCTTCAACGCCGACATCACCAAGGAGACCAAGAACAACGTGAGTACCTACTCACTTGTGTCAAGTCCAGGTGGTTCACGTATTCCAGCTGCCGAGGTCTTCTTACTTTGACATTTTGTCTAATTTTAATTGTAATTTTGATTGTAATCCTATTCATGTAACAAACGTTCAGAATGATTTGATTATGTCGGCGGACAGATATTATAGGTACTATTAGGTAGATCTCGTATCTAAAAACAAGTACTTCTAGATAATAACTATTATTTCTATAGGTATAATAATAATAATAATGCGGTGTTAGGGTCGGCAGTATATATAACCGACTGCCCGAGGTGGTCACATCGGCATTTACTATAACGGCATTTAAAGTGCGATAAAATATAGCAAATATTCTATACATCGATAGAGTTTTAATGCAAACTAAATATTTATAAAGTTATTGACATGTTATTGAATAATTATTAAGAAATGAGTTTATGAGTTAACATTATCTAACACGAACAAGTATTAGCAAAGATAAACAATTTTATTAGCTTTCGATAGCATAAAATTCAGAATAGGTCCCTTCTCGGTCCTTTCATCTTATTGGTAGCCTAAAACAACACAACAACACGTGTAGGTGAGACTCAAGGATAACGCCCACAAGGTCTGCCTCACTCATCAGAGGAGGATTAACCACATCCCTCGAGGATCAAGGCAATTATTAAGACCTTGACATTCGTGTCAGATTTACCACCGCCACCTCTCGGGTAGTAGGTTAAATTGAACATTACGCAATTAAATAAGTTGATTCGCTGAGCATAAAGTTTTGCTGAAGTTTGTAACTTGAGAAGCGTTACTTGATACGGCTCGGTTTCTAATAAGATGACTTTCTACGTGAATTGCGTAACATCAAATAAATGCCAGCGGCGCAAGGCTGTTCTGCCACTCATAAGAATTATAAGGAAAGTAGGTCCATACCTGACACTTTACGTACAAGCGGTGAATTTTTATATGGTGCGAATAGAGAGGGGGTGACAGACACAAAACTGCAAAAGTGAGATCCCTAATAAATTGAATTCAATAATAAATTAGGTTAGGTTATATACTTAGTTAGGTATATTAAAACAGATAATAAGAATATTTAGCTGTGATCAGCAGAAAATTCAAGACCCAGTTTGGACGTAACAGAGAATTAACTGAATAACAGATACTCTGAGAGATTGTGGTAAGTAAGTATATGAGAGTTTTTACCTACCTCCACAATCTCTCAGATTATATTTCACAGTACACACTCTTAAATACGCTAAAGCCCTTCAAACTCCGCCTCTCAATAACTTAATACTTATAGGTACTTATGAGTTGACAGAATAATAGAATTTAATATTCAAAATAATTTAGACATCTCGGTCTTAAATTAAGCGTGTATCCTGTACACGCGGGATCTAATTGGACGTCAGTTCGCAGGATGCATTTTCTTGTTACATAGTTTCTTCTTATATTTTTTGTCGTATAAGTAAGGTTAGAGGGATTTATTGACGGATACAGCGCAGTGCAGGTGCAGTTACTCGCAAGTCGGTACTGGGTATGAAAAAGCTGCGACTTAAGTTAGCCATTCCCGTTGCTGCTCTTACTTTCTCTCACTGACTTTAGTCATGTTGGATTTAACTTTTCTTGGTTTGTGCTGTATAATTTTAAATTCAAACATAGGTAAGCAATTAAATACGAATACGTAAAATAAACTTAAAATTCCATTATGAGCTTCAAGAAATTCTAATTAGGTATGTTCGACATATGAAAACATTCTTCAGTTAAAATTGAAAATTTTGTGGAATTTATTTTATACGAAGTTAAAATAGTAGATCCCCTTAGTTCAGTAATTGCAAGCGCTGTAAACGTGTGCGCAATTTCGAGCTTCAGTCACTACTCATCGAGTGGAAGAATTGAAGAAAGTTTAACTAGCTAATAATTGAAAATGTTTATTGCAGTCTTCGTGTCATTGAAGACATGCCAGGTGAACACGTAGATTGACCTGTCTGGCTTGGGACTTTGATATATAAAGTTAATTAATATTGGCGGACAAACTCCGTACTCAAGGCCATTTACCCACATAACTATAGATACATTCCTCAATTCATGAGCCTAGTTTAATTAAGCACACGTGCTACGTTTTAAAGGTCGTTGTTTTTACACCAATTTAACTAACATAGATAACGTGTACAAAAAAACTATAAAGTATTCTAAATAAAATAGGTTGAAACAGAACTTAATAGGTATAGGGTATGATTAGTACACCATCTAATACCATTAAAGTTTGGTTAGTGTTGGTTGGTTAATTAGTTTAGAGTATGCCTTGGTTTAGCCGCAACTTATTTTAACTTGATGGGTATTTTTTTTTGTGTTTTTCACATGGTTGAAAAACCTTTCTTTAATCACTGTAGTATCAGTACTTTGGCGGTAATGAATAGTAATGAGAATTAATTTTAAAATGCGGTTTTAATACTTTTAATCCTTGTATTAGCGGTTCACACTCACGTGAAATTGTCAGGAACGGCCCGACATGTTTCGAACTCGTATGGAGCCCTTCATCAGGGACGGCTGCCCGTACACCGCTTAATACAATAATTAAATATGTCTCACGAAAGTTTTAATAAAATTACTTCTAATCCTAATGAGCAAATCGGCTGATTACGTTTACGTCAGTATATATGTGCATAATAAAAGACGTACTTTGAAGCAATAATTTGGATATTCGTGTTCAAACAAGTTGACTTACGATCTCGCGCAAATCTCGCGTCTCAGAAAAGGAGACGTAAGACATTCGTCTACTGAATCAATCTATATTGGTTTAAAATTGTTCGCTGTGCACCAGATCAATAATAATGATAGATTTAGATTTAGATTTATTTATTTCATAATAACAAATTACATTATAAATTACCTATCCTAAGTTAATTTACATGAATCTTGATATTATGATCGTCAATAAAAACATATAAGAGATAACTAGCCACTAATTGAAACTAGCGTCAGCCAAAATTAGCTATATTCGTATCCAGGAGGCTGGCACTGACAGGCAGTTGCCGTGTTTACTTGACAGATGGACCACTACGCTTCGTACGCCGGCGTGCAGTACTCGCCGCTGGACATGGCGGAGTACGTGTTCTGGACGGGGGACGAGCGCGGCGTCACCGCGGCCATCGAGGAGTTCCTGCAGGAGGGCATGGTGAGGCTGCTTCCTATGATCTAAATAAACCTAACTTACCCCATTGGACCTTAAGCCATATATGTAGGTACAACAGTATGTCCCCTAAATCACTACCATTGGGGAAGGATGCCCGTAAGGCTGGCCGCGTTGCCTTACGATCACTGGAGGGCCGAATAAGCAAATATCTCAGCTTTTTGAAATATATAGGTATGTTTAATGCTGAGGGAAGAATAATTTCCGTAACTCGATTTGACCTATGCCAACATGCCAATACATATCCAAAAAATCCTTTTTCTCCCCGTGCCGGGGATATGTCTGCCAGCTAAAACGTTGATCTATTTGTCCAGATGTCGAAGGAAGAAGCGATCGCGTTCCTGCAGGAGATAAAGTTCAACATCGACTACCTGCGCGCGCACTACTCGCAGTCCGTGCGCGCCGAGGAGACCGCGCAGCAGGAGAGGCTGCGCTCCCTGCTCATGGAACAAGCCAACAAGGTAACAAGCGATCCTCAGGTTGTCCAGTTCAGCATCGGCTGCCTGCGCGCGCTCCACGCCCATAGAATGCGCGCCGACAAGGACCGCGCAGCAGGAGAGGCTATGGTCCCTACTCATGGAACAGGCCAACAAGGTAATATATAGAAAATCTATGGCCTCAGGGAGAGCTTGGGAGTCTAATTCGAAAATGTCGTGATTCTAGAATATTAATAAGTAATTGCAGAAAAAAAATCTGTCATAAATTTCATTTTTGTGTCAAGCTTTTATAGGCGACTGTATTTTTCTATGAACATTCATCAATTGCTGACAGAGACAATTCTAAAGAGCCCAAGCTCGATATGATTGGTTTATTTTATTAATTACGGAGTTCCTATGGCCACCTTCCAGCTCCATCATCAGATCAGCTCCACGTCATCATAATATTCCATTGTCACGCGATTTGCATATTCGTGCAAAATTTCAGCTCAATCGGAAACCGAAAAGTGGGTCAGATTTAACTTGTAAAATTCCATTACAACGGGACAGGTGAAAGTAAATAAAAGCTTGTAAATAGCCCTCTAGATACATTTGTAACAGTAGTCCTTCAGACTCTTAATATCTCCTACCTTTTTACACCAAAGTTTTTTATTTGGTTTTTCATGCGATATTCAATTTGTACGCGGCCGAAGTCACGCACAATTCAATCCTAGTCATATTATAAAATGTTTCTTATTACTTTTATGTTCAACATTTATTATTTGTACATAATATGTGCGATAAGTATTGTATTTTAACAGTTCTTTTATGTCATAATTTTGACGAAACTTTGTTATAGACTAGGTTTTACTGTTGGTAAGTATCACCCCAAAATATTCTCCCTGATAAATTACTAGCCAGCTTTCGCAAGGTTCCGTTCAACAAACTTGCTGATATTTGATGAATGTAAACAAGCGGGATCTGAATGTTAATTTATTAAAATAATTCTTTACCAAGCTTTCTTCATCGGAAACAACTTGATGATCAATGTAAATTTATTTTCATCAGAGGGCCTTTGTGATCGATCTCCTATTATCGGGTAATCCTTTCAGAGGAAACGCGAAATGAAAAGGCTTTTGTCAGCAGCAAGGGGTTACAGCGATATCATTGGATACTAAAAAGCTTAAGGATACTGTCCATTCATAAAATGGGAAGGTAGGCGCAGATTCCCGCAGGCGGAATAAGGTCAACCGTGATCCTTATTTTAATATAGAATTAGTAAGAAGACTTTGATTCGCGGAGTAATTACCCATTGTTATAAATACAAAAGCGTATTTTAGGTTTAATTCGTTTATCATTGTCTTACAAACTTACAGAACAACATATAAAAGTGATTTTGCATAGAGATTAAACAATAAATGTAGATACATTTTAACTCGAAATAACGTACGATTTAACCATGGATAATTAAGAAGCACTTTTATTAGGAATTTTTAAACCTATATAATGTGTTTAATATAAACCTATATTATATCTAATAATTGGGCTACAATTATTCGATTTTGGCATTACAAGATTTGCCTTGAATATACCAATAAAAAATCGACGTATCTTGATGAGCAATAAAGGCTTCGTTATTATATCAATTTGTGAGTAACCGAGTACCCATACACGGTATTTCGTACGAAAACCTATTAAAATTCGCGCAGGCTTTAGGCTTTTTACGACATATCTAGATTCAAGAAAAACATTTTTCAAACACCTGAGGTATTTCAAATGCCGACTGTAACTTACACATGGTTTTACATGTGGTTAGATAATAATTAAACATATTTGCAAAAAAAAATCCCTTAACTACTCGATGTCAGCGCCTGTCGGTCTCTACAAGTCTTCTGATAATTTTGCAACTTGTTGATCTAGATCAGTGTTTTTCAAACTTTTTGCTGTCACGGCCCTTAATGACCATCAAAATTCCTTCGCGACCCCCTATAACTCACTTTATGCTATTAAACTTAGAACCGAACTCTTATTTAACAGATTTGGATCGCACCCGCCTATCATTCAATCAGTCATGCGTATGCCTTTTGAAACGCAAATTCAGAAGGTGCAAAAAATATAAAAATTGGGCAAGTGCGAGTCGGACTCGCGCACCGAGGGTTCCGTACAAACACTTTCCATCCTTAAGTGGTTAAGTTAAAGTTAAGTTTGCACCTGGTATGTATAGCGCCCCATACAAATGAGGTGCAAAGTTAACGCAACCAATCCCGTTTGTTGTATGGGAGCCCCCCTTAAATATTTATTTTATTTTATTTTTAGTATTTGTTGTTATGGCTGCAATAGAAATACATCATCTGTGAAAATTTCAACTGTCTAGCTATCACCGTTCTTGAGATACAGCCTGGTGACAGACGGACGGACGGACGGACGGACAGCGAAGTCTCAGTAATAGGGTCCCGTTTTTACCCTTTGGGTACGGAACCCTAAAAACCGGCCAAGAGCATGTCAGGCCACGCTCAGTGTAGGGTTGGGTAGTTGCCCATCCTTCACAATAGACGGGCTTAAAACAGCGGTTTTAAGCCCGAGATTTAAATTACGAAAAACATTTCAAGTTCTATAAAAAGGTCGTATACGCCAAAGTAACTGTAATTACTTATTACCTTCTGGAAGTAACCGACTGTACGCGCCAGTTTGAGCGGAATATTTTAATGCAGTATGGCACTTAACTAATATGTGTAACGTTCAAAGTATAAGGACACCGCGCGGCACTTACGTCATTTTAAACAAAATTATGAAATTTTGCGATAACTCAAAAACGGCTCAACCGATTTTATTAAATACCTATAGTTTTCATTGAAAGTACTTATAAGGCCTCATTTTCATGAATTTCTCCATAATTGTTTGACCCGTGGTTGAAAAGTTAGAGGGGGGGACACTATTTTTTTTATTTTCGAAGCGAATGTTTACAAAACGCTGACTTTATCAAAAAATTATGTCGGGAGACCCCTATTATTTTTAATTGACCTATTCAACGACACCCCACACACTAGTGTTGGAACGAAAAAAAAAATCACCCCCACTTCAGGTGTACGGGAAGTACCCGAAAAAAATGTTTTTTTTTAGTTTTTATTCTACCGTTTTGTCGGCGTGATACATACACATACTCATACCAAATTTAAGCTTTCTAGTACTAATGATCACGGAGCTAAGCCGCGGACGGACAGACAGACAGACAGACGGACAGACAGACAGACGGGCATGGCGAAACTATAAGGGTTCCTAGTTGACTACGGAACCCTAAAAACCGTAAAAATAAAAAATAAATACATATCATAATAAATGATACATGCTTGAAAAAATCTGCATTCCTGGTAGTCACGAGACTTTCTCGATGCTGATCCTCGCGACCCCCCTGGATATATGCCGCGACCCCCCTGGGGGTCGCGACCCACAGTTTGAAAAACACTGATCTGGATGACGAGTTGCGACCGGTAACAAAACTGATGGCAGGTGTACAATATTTATAGGGTGGAGCGTAGATGTAGGTATGGAGAAAAAAAGTTGTTTGATCGACCTGGAACCTTTGTAATATGTTGCCTTTAGATAAGATATTTATGAATATTTTTAATATGTTTTAGCCCTCTACCTGAGCTCTAAATTTTTTTTAGGTACTCAAAAATGGTAAAAAAATCTTTCTTTTTTACGAAATTAGTATTAGATTTATAAAAAAGGGTTTCAGCTTCAAATGTTTTGACCTAATTTCATACTTACGGCAACTACTACGTGAACGTGTTCTACTTAGGTACGTTAAAATTAAGTAGTATAAAAAAAAACATGTTATTTATATTGTTATATATTTATGCAATAGATATGTTTTATTTCGATTATTATGTGTTAAGAACAAATTCACTTGACTTTCATTAAAAAAAAAAACCAAGATTTCGTTAAAATGCCAATTTTTAGGGTTCCGTAATCAACCAGAAACCTTATAGTTTCGCCATGTCTGTCTGTGAGTCTGTCCATCTGTCCGTCCGCGGCTTAGCTCCGTGATCATTAGTACTAGAAAGCTGCAATTTGGTATGAGTATGTGTTTGTGTCAGGCCGACAAAACGGTAAAATAGAAACAAAAAAAAAACTTTTTTTGGGTACCTATCATACACTTAAAGTGGGGGTGATTTTTTTTTCGTTCAAACGCTAGTGTGTGGGGTGTCGTTGAATAGGTCTTTTAAAAAGAATAGGGGTCTTCAAAAGGTTATTTTTAGATAAAGTCTGCAGTTTTCTACTTATAAGTACTGTTAAGAACAGCGCCATCTATGTTCCCAGACTGGGACCACTAGATGGCTTAATTAGGTTAATTGGATAGTTTCTGTCATAGGAAACTATTTAAGTACGTAGTTAAGGATTTTCTCCATAGATGTCGCTATAATAAAACCGCCTTGTCATTAGTATTAATTTATTATTCACTTATAAAATATACACGATCGAAACGAGTCGCTGGTCTTTTGATATTCCAATCCTGCCCGACGCACTCCGAGCCGTCCACATTCCTTCATGGTGACCCCGACGTGATGATGAAGATTCTCTCATCCTGAACAAGCAAGGAGTACGTGCAATCGAAGCGCGCTACAGGAAAACAGAAAAACAACGGTGGGTCGGAGAGCAGCCATTATTAACCTATCGACACCTAGCCAAGAGGGCCGGTTGTCTATTCAAAGGCGGCAAGATTGGTATATATTTCGAGAAAATATGCCTGTTCATATCACCGAATACAAATAGGGGACAGGATTACATCATATTTTGTGAAAAATACCTAAGAGTTACGACGATTGAACTAACTACAAGATCAGTACCAACGTGGAAGATAACCTATTGTGTTGGAAGAGAGTCGAAGGGAGAAGAAAGGAGAGGCAATAGTAAGGTTTCTATTTGTTATCAAGTAAGTGGCTAAAACACGAATTATCTACGCTAATTATGCGCGATCAACATGAAAAACTATTGCACGCGGGGCCGCAGCTATTGTTATCGTCGGTACGTGAGCGATTCTGGCCCATTCACGGTAAAAGCCTAGCTAATAAGATAGTAGGTAAATGTGTGACCTGCTTCAGAGCCAAACCTAAGGGACATGAACCTATTATGGGCAATCTGCCCCCCTCGAGAGTTAACCCCTCACCCACCTTTTTTTATACGGCCTTGGACTACGGTGGACCTTACACGATCAGGGACAGGAGGGGACGTGGGTACAAAACCGATAAATGTTATGTTGCCATTTTTAATTGTATGACTACGAAGGCAGTACATATAGAATTAATTACAGGCTTACATACTTCAGCATTTCTTTCGGCTTTCCGACGATTTATTGCCCGACGAGGCAAGCCAAAAGAAATTCTAAGTGATAATTCTACGACATTCCATGGGGCTTGCAACGAGTTAAGGGCACTATATAATTTTTTAAACGACAGCTCTAATGAGATGACAGGTCTTTGCTCGACTGAAGGCATACAATGGAAATTTTTGCCGCCATATACTCCACACATGGGTGGACTTCACGAATCTTCAATAATGAGGTGTAAATTTCACTTAAAACGAGTATTGGGTCAAGCGCTCCTAACCTACGAAGAATTTTCGACAGTACTGGTACAAATTGAAGGAATTTTAAATTCACGCCCGTTATGCCCAATTCCTAATTCAAATACAGATGATATTACATACTTAACGCCAGCTCACTTCTTGATAAATAGAACGCCCTGTACATTGCCCGATTACGATTACCAAAATTTACCCTTAAACCGACTCACACACTATCAACAGTTGCAGCAGCTCCAGCAAGACTTCTGGCGTCGCTGGTCCAGAGATTATATAGGACTGTTGCAGGAACGCACTAAGTGGAGAAGTTCAAAAGGTCAAGGTCTTCGCGCCGGCGCTGTGGTGCTGCTGAAGGAGGAACGTCTCCCGCCCTGCCTGTGGCGGATGGGACGCATCGTCAGCTGCTGTCCAGGCCAGGACGGCGTCTCGAGGGTGGCCATGATCCAGACGTCCAGAGGCATCGCGAAACGAGCGTTCAACAACATCTGTCCATTACCGATTGATATTAAAGACTATTAAATTTAAAAACGGTTAGATAATCAATAATTACCTATATAGATTAAGTTTTACGTTAAGTAAGAGTTAGTTTAACAACCTACTAAATGTTATGTAAGATATTTACCCAAGTTAAATAAAGATTTGTTTCCTGTTGTTTCAATCTTTCAAGTTGTCAGGTACAATAGTAGTAGTTATTAACTTCAATAATATTAATTTTCTCGATACCTACCTACACCCTTGGACATTAACTATGTACCTAACAATTTGAGCTGTATATATAGCCTTTCCATTGAGCATATGATTATCCATTCATAGATTTATCTTACATTCATACCTCTGTTTAATAAAAAGAATGGTAATCATTCAATGAAAGGGCTACGTGACTTCAATCTGCTACGCAGAACATGAAGGTCATAAGTAGTGACTGTAATGTAATTAGCACGCTTACGCCCTTTTCTCTGCTACGCAGAACAAGAAGGCCATAAGTACTGGCTGTAATTAACACGCTTACGCCCTTTTTCTCTCTGCATACCATAATTTCAAGATTTCTGGCGGGAGCATGTTAAGAACAGCGCCATCTATGTTCCCAGACTGGGACCACTAGATGGCTTAATTAGGTTAATTGGATAGTTTCTGTCATAGGAAACTATTTAAGTACGTAGTTAAGGATTTTCTCCATAGATGTCGCTATAATAAAACCGCCTTGTCATTAGTATTAATTTATTATTCACTTATAAAATATACACGATCGAAACGAGTCGCTGGTCTTTTGATATTCCAATCCTGCCCGACGCACTCCGAGCCGTCCACATTCCTTCAAGTACTTTTAATGAAAACTATATTGAATAAAATCGGTCGAGCCGTTTTTGAGTTATCGCAAAATTTCATAAATTTCTTTAAAATGACGTAAGTGCCGCGCGGTGTCCTTATACTTCAGAACGTTACACATATTAGTTAAGTGCCATACTTCATTAAAACATTCCGCGCAATCTGGCGCGTATAATCGATAACTTCCAGAAGGTAATAAGTACAAGTATAAGGTAATAAGTACAGTTACTTTGTTGTATTTACGACCTTTTTAAGCCTCGGGCTAAAGAAAACTCGCTCCACCCTAGTGTACTACAATGGTATGGGTATTGTTAGATGATGATTTACTTATTAAAAAATCTCAATTTCCCACGTAAAATTTTGACATAACATACTACCGCCAAGATAATTTTCAGTCGGTCCCTTTTCTTCTCCACCGACCTACTTTTTGACCTAGTTCACGGCTGGACTGGGCTTTTGTCCCAAATATCCAATAACTAAGTGCCCGATCACGCGCACTCGCTCGTTATTGAAAACAATAGACTCGGGAGATCGGTTCTGTAAACGCAATTTAAACCGACTTAGATTTAAATTAAAATAGTTGTGTAATGGAGAGGTTGTATTCTATCGGACTGACCGCTTCCACGCATCGTCCTGCATGAAAAGTAACTACTTGTGCTAGTTATTGAGGAAATAATAAAGACTCCGAGACACATTGAAAATAATACGTTAAATGGTCTTCCAACAGATAGGTAAATTGATTTTCTTGATTTATAGCTAGAATACTCAGAGGCTAAGCCATTTCTTCAGACGCAGTAACTGATTTAAAATCGGATCATCTGTTAAGGATTAAGAAGCTGCAATGTCACAGAGAGATACACACATTAAACTTATAACATCCCTCTAGTTTTGTTATCGTTTAAACATAGCGTTCGGAAAGTTACTTGAAAAATTGCGAAGTTATAGAAAATTACTTTTAAAACTTTAAGTCGTTTTCGATCCTAACTGTTAATCTTCGCAACTATTTACACTGTCGCATTTATAATGAGGTTAGTATTAACAAAAGTAAGTAATAGTTCCTCACTTAGGCTTCAGTAAACTATGTTTAATAAGAAGAGTAAACAAAACTCGTTGGGACTTAAGTTCAAGTCGTAGCCGACGGAAGATGGTGCTAAAGTGGTTCCAAGAGTTCGTTGTTGTGTCGTGAGGTTTACTTTAGCGAAGCGATGATATTAGAGTTGTCACCTCGCCGAGATTGGCCCCGTTTCAGCGATATGACCCGAATAGGCTCCGTAAAGGAAGTTTAATCTACGTTTATGACTGAGGACGTAAAGATAAAAATAGAGTGGTGCGTTAACGTGGCATAGTGATGGTGTTAAGCTTTTCACTTAGCCGGCTATCGATCGTGTCCGAGTTAATTAACCGTTGCGTTACGCGACGAGTAGTTAGTAGTGCTGTACTGTGCCATTGTTAGCGTTCTGCGGTGAGCAGCGAGCGGGAGAATATAGTATACAATCGTTTATATTGTCACAACGTAATAAGGGTTAATCGCTATCCTACTATTATATGAGACTAAACTCATCCTTGGGACCGCCTTTACATTTCACAAACAGTTAATTTTGACCATTATCTTTCTCAATAATATTTGCTGAAAAGACAAGGTCGAAAAAAAAAGTATGGCTTTCAAAATACGTCTATAACTGAACTGAAAAAATGCTTTAATAATCCTTGGCCTCAGGGACAGAAACATTCTCGAGTGAAGACCACGTATAGGTACCAGCAAGTACAGCGTAGAACGGGTCGACGACTTGGTAAGGGTCGCGGGGACTCGCTGAACAACCTATGGTTGAAATGATGAGGATGAGATATACAAAAGCGTGTTTTATAGTTTACTTCTCGTAGAAACTCGTAGAGCTACCTATACGAGTATTTAGTTACACGAAGAGCCAGATAGGGCACTAAACTTTCGGACAACATATGGTTATTTAATGTGCGCAACCATGGCGAATCGTCATTCGCATTGCTGTAACCTGGTCAGATGAACATTAATTTACCCGTATTTTACCAATTAGAGCAGTATCTAAAATGAATGAAAGAGAGAAAATAAATAAAACTCGCCATATTAGACGAGTATTTGCACAGAGACCTTTTTGTTACAACTTTTCTGATGGCTTGTTCTGCGAACTTAATATAAACTTACAAAACCAATTTACGTAGGTATAAAGAAAGTCTGCATTACGCATTCTTATTCTATTGTTATAACTTATTGCTTCAGCTGTTATATTTCTTCTGTATGAAATGTAAATAAGTACATAAATTACAGTTACTGTCTGCTGACATAAAAAAAAAAACATAATTAGTGCACTTTTTCATTTCGTCAAATTCTGTGTTCCGCGTAAAAATACCTCAACATGCCGAACTTAGCAGAAAATAAAGAAGAAAAAAAATTACTCCTATAATGGATTTCATTTCCGATAGCTCGACACTAACCTAACAGGTACTCCCCTACTTGACCTAATAACGCGAGTGCTAATATTATTACACCTATCAACGTTAGCTCTAATTTTCATTAGCCCTAATGTCATTTCACCTAATTTTTATACCCTAATTAGTTGTTAGACCTAATAATCCAATACTCTAATAATGATTTGTACTAATTGTCAACAATACTATTATGAAATAACCTAATAATTACCACACCTAATGATTATTAGACCTAATCATTACTGACACTAAATTTCAAGAATACTAAAGATTATTTAACCTATTTTTTACGTTAAAACAGAAAATAACGGATTTGGGCAAATATCGAATTGGCTGAACCGCGAAAACTGTAGGTTAGGTTAGGTTTGTATTGTGACCACATATAGCGGAGCGAGCGAAGCGAGCGGAGCGTCAAAAGATTCCCATGTACATCCAGAGTCTATGGCAATCCCGACTCCACGTGGTCTGTCCTACCCCTAGAGTGTTATTCTAAAACCGGAGGCGCGGAGGGAGAGCAGCCCTCGCCTTAGGTTTATTGATATATAGGTTTAATAAAATGTAGGTATTAGCATAATTAGGTATTATAATATTAGTAGTCTAAAAAAATCGGCTAAGTGCAAATGAGGGCTAGTGAAAATTCGGTATGAAGTAATTAGGCATTATGAAAATTCGGAATCCTGAAATTAGGGCTATTCATTAATTAGGATGAATGAAAATTCGGGTTTATGATTTTAGGGTTACCAAAATTAGGGCCAATGAAATAAGGATGAAAGTTTTTCGGGCTAACGGAGGGGAACCAACCTAACAGCATTGCCGACTGTTGCAGACTCTGGAGTCTCCCGTCGCGTTACAGTCCCGGCGGCGGCTGCAGTGGGGAGTGGGGAGGCAGGCAGAAGTCCATATTGTAGGTACATTAGGCCTCGGCAAATATTTGTGCAAAATATTTGTTCTTGGGTCATGGATGTTATCTATATATGTATTTATATATTATGTATATCGTCGTCTACTACCCATAGTACCAGCTTTGCTTAGTTTGGGACTAGGTCGATTTGTGTATGATTGTCCCTTAATATTTATTTATTTTATTTATTTATTTATTATCTATCCCACGCGCCTTGCGGAGCGGGCAGAGTTAATTGATTCGATAAAAGCTTTCTATACCGGACCGTGATATAAACAAGGTCTCGCAAATGTGACATAGGTTTAGAATATCTACAGTATTATTATAATTCTAAAATTGTTTTAAAATTCAGGGTTAGCTATATTTTTTTTTTTTTTTATAATCCCGAATTTTCATTTGCCCGAAATTTCGAAATCCCGAATTTTCATTTGCCCGAAAGGGTTTACTAATGTTTCGCCGAAAATTATTTAGCAAATTCTTAACTCGCCGAACTACGTATCCCATATTTTTATTTGGTCAAATTTTCATTTCCCAACTCAACGTTTCGCACTGATATCTTTTCCCAATGAATGATTTGATAAACTATTGTTAGACCAATTATTATCTGGGATTTTTATAAGATGTCAATTATGTTTTCGTCAAATGTATTGATTGGCATACCTTGATTTAGCAACACATTGAATGGCATTATGCAAATCGCAGTATAATTTTATTGCATTAAGCGGGTAGGGTGATGCACCATGCACCTAAATTTAGGGGGTACTTTTGTTTACATACTTTGTGGCTCAAAATAGCATTTCATTCTTGAGTTATCATCGCCGATAGTCATCCGATAGTTAATGTGCGTGTGTGCATAAAAAAAAATAACCCTAACCTACATCTCTGGGAGCAGTAATCGTCCCGAAGACTGTAATCCCGACGGCTAGAATTCCTACAGTTCACATACATACGTATCACAAGTACAAAAAAGGAGCGTTTTTTAGGGATATAAAAAAAAACTAACCTAACCTAACCTAACCCGGCCGAGTCGGATCTGCTCACATACATACGTATCACAAGTACAACAAAAGGAGCGTTTTTTAGGGATATAAAAAAAAAAACTAACCTAACCCGGCCGAGTCGGATCTGCTCACATACATATTACGTATCACAAGGCAACAAATTGATTTTGATTAAAAAATATTTTTTTCGGTTTATATTTGTGTTTTATTTTGCACTATCATCATACTGTAAGCAATGGTTGTAGGTAATTTGCCCAAATGGCTTTTGATGAATCGTTATTTGATTAAGCAAATCAATTGCTACACAATTATTTACCACATAAAATTTGACGATATGTTATTTGCCTTAGCAAATCATTTCCTACACAATTATTTACCACATAAAATTTGACATAATAAAATTTTGGAATATAAAAATGTAGCGAAATAAAAAAATTACGAAGTAAAATTATGCCAAGGATTGGTTTGCGTAATAAAACTTCGGCGAAAAGTTGGTTGCCAAATGAAATTTGACGAAACATAATTCGGCGAAAAGGCCCGCCCGAAAGCTATTTATTCTAAAACTATTAATATTTCAAAATAATTATAAAACAAACCTAACCTAACCTAACGGGTTCTTTACAACGACGTTTATAAAGTCCTGAAAATATTACTAAAATTAATATTGCCTCGATTCTAAGTAGGTAGGTACGTTATCGCGTTGCTAAAACTACTAAACTAAACTGAATGAGGCCAGAACTCAGTCGAACAATGCGGAACTTCTAGACAACAACTATTTGTTTTATCTCCTGAAAGATATTTGAAACGAATGTCAGATGCTATAGGGTTGGAGTGTAATTTTTTTTAAATATTTATATACATAAGTGCTATGATGACATTAATACACTCTTTTGTTGATAGTTAAAGGTCTGGTGTTTTGGATAATGTTTCTCCAAAATATATATTATGTCATTCTGCAATCCTAACTCCAAGTCCAAGGTTACAAGGCCCAAGTATCAAACATAATGATAATGACATCACTGGCGACATAAGTTCCTTACGACTTCAAGCTTCGTATGCGATGTTCTCACCATAAATTACCAGTCCACCGGGAAGTGAAATATCCGTTATTTTTCAGGACTACCAATACCGGCCAATGTCCTTGCAGTCGTTCCCGTTCGGCAACAGCCCTGACATCGTGCGCTCCATCGCCAGCAAGAACTGGGAGCTCAGCAACAACCTGTCGCCGCTGTCGCTGCCCGAGCTGCGGCCGGAGCCCGTCAAGAGGTTCGACCCCATGCTGCAGACCAACATCATAGGTGAGTCCCGTCAGTTCATCATTATAGCACGTCATTCTTCAACTTTTGCCTTTAAGTCAAATTGGATTTGCCCGAAGTTAGCCCACAAGTTAGCAACATAATGAAAATATATCAAGAAGCGACATCAAAGCATTTTGTAGTTGAAAGTTCGTGTCTGCGAAATTACTTCGGTGTATGTGCACTGAATATATAAACAGTCATATTCGAAATGCATTTTAGAACGGATCTAAAGTTGGTGATTTAAAACGTGTTGTACTTACTTAAATATATGTGGAAAAGGGTGCTGCCATTGACACGTCTAAGACTAAACCACAAACGTTGATTAGGTCTGGAAACTTAATTACCTAAGTACGTAATTATACTTCGGGCATTCTTAGAACGAAATACCTACTTAAATGTAACGATATAGGTATAAGGTCCTATGAGACGATTGTGCCATCAAGTGCCTATTAAAGTTGAATAGAGAATCTTTATCCTTCGAATCAACTTTTATGACTTGACCACTAAACTTGACTTGAGTTAAATTGCTCAAAACGGGACGAGGTTGGCGAGGCACATTAAACTTTTATGATAAGTCTCTCTGCATTTTATATCTGGAAACATTTTGTTTTGTGTTTGACTAACAAAGACCTGTAGTCGTTTCTCCAAGGACTATGTTTAGGTATCTTGCTTTATACTACGGCACTTGGTAGGTAAGTATAATTGTGTCGGTGCGTGAACACCACAGTATCTAAGTCAGTAGGACAAATAAGCCGTAGAACTGTTATTAATATCACACATTGTTGTTTCGCAATCATTGTCGTAGGATCGGTTGTCGACTTTATTTTTGATTTATACTCGAAGGAAGATTCATTTGTTTTTGCTTAACCAACAGGTAATAGGTACTCATAGGAATTATATGAGTAAAATTTTACCTTTTTCAGCAAAACCCAAGTATTGACGTAAGTAATGTAGGTAGACTTAATAACAAATTAAAGTCACATTAATCAACTGAAGCGGTCTCCAGATACTTCTACCCGGGCTAAAATTGTTCCCGCTAACTTCACTTGAAATTTAATCAACGCATCAATTAAATGAAAATTGTCAAGTCGAAGCAATATTAGCGTAACACGTGTCGCGCGGCTCGCTGCCGTGAATACGAAATACCCCCGCATTTGCCTTCCCCTTCCACCCTCAGACGCTGGACGTGGCGTGAATAAAGATAGTGTCTAAGTCTATTTTTAGGTTCCTCCAATATAAGTAAATGCACGCCACAGCCACAGTTAGTTGCCTAATCTCCTAAAGTCGATGTCTTTAAATACTTTCTTTGAGTCGCAGATTTTTAAAGTGTTCACTGAGACTGAGGTACCCAAACAGATTAAAGTTGGATTAGCTTGAAATTGAATTATGTACTCATAAAGACAGAAGCTGTAGATTCTGCTCATTGGATATAACGGTGAATTTAAAAGTAGGTATTCTTTAGTTTGGAGAGTGGAAATAAATATCATATTATTGCATCATTCGTGTTCTCTTTACGCCATTCCATTGAAGAGATTGCTTATCAAATCGCCGTCAAGCGCCTGGATTATCCTCGTCAGGGATGACATTTTCCTTACACGAGTATAGATAAACATTTTCTAAGATAGTCTGCGGTATTGTTTCAACATGGCGTTTGAAAATTGTTCGATATTAAACCTTCTAAAAAGTTTCTTAAACAACATGCTGTCCCTCCAGGCACTTCCGACTACGACCGGGACGGAGCGGTCATCACGGAGGACGAGTACGAGGAGGTGATGGACAAGCTGAGAGCAGCCGACACTCTCTACACGGAGTACACGCTAGAAGAGATCATCTACCAGCTCGCTAAGGTAAGAATCCTCTAAGTTTAGCTTACCATCATCGATTGCAATAGCAATTGATTATAGTGACCGTAACAATGATGATAACTTTGATTTGTGTAATTTAGCTGATCGGTTCTGGCGCTTCACCGGCCGCTGCCGCGGCACGCTTGCTCGGCTCGCAAGCTGTTGTGCTTAATAAATATATAAAATGCATATTTTATGAAAATTCAATTTCAACATTCAATTAAACGTCAATTCTATCTTATTATTATTACACAATTTGTTTTTTTACTACTTGTGCATGTATGAAAACACGATATTTTGAAATAAACATTCAATGAAACGTTGTTATTTTATTGTAAATTCGTTATCATGGACCTAGTATATACTATAGTATACCCGGACTGCTCATCGCTTCGTTCGAACGGTCCAAGTAAGAAGGCCGCCAAGGAGGCAGTTTGTCCCACTCTGCTGGGGTAACCAAATATTTAGCTATAAAGAGGGACTCATCCTTACTCCATTTTATGACAAGTGTAAAAATGTATAGGTATTGGCTGGCAGTGTAGCTAGAATTTATTTTATATACCTAAATAAATATAGTGAATGTTAGCTACTATGCCAGCAATAACACACTTTTGGCTCCCGTTATTTTATCAGAACGCAGCAATCCCGTAATTGTTAATTTGATTTGATAAATGACAAACTTCGTTAAGTCATACTTAAAAACAAAACAAACAAAAAACATATTCTGCTGTATGTAGGTACGTGGACATGAACACATTTATGAGGATATAAAAAACCGGCCAAGTGCGAGTTGGACTCGCGCACCGAGGGTTCCGTACAAACACTTTCCATCCCTAAGTGGTTAAGTTAAGTTTGCACCTGGTATGTATAGCGCCCCATATAAATTAGGTGCAAAGTTAGGTATTAATAGGTATTAAAAAAAAACTACTTACTAGATCTCGTTCAACACAATTTTCGTTGGTAGTTTTTATAGTAATATACATCATATGCTTTTTTCTAGATTTTTAAGTTAGAGGGGGGGGACCAACTTTTTTCCACTTTGGAAGCGTCTGTCACGCAAACTATTTGGTTTAGAAAAAAAATATTTTAGAAACCTCGATATCATTTTTGAAGACCTATCCAGATACCCCAAACGTATGTGTTTGATTAAAAAAAAATTTTTGAGTTTCAGTTCTAAGTATGGGGAGCCCCCAATATTTTATTATTATTTTTTTATTTTTGCATCAAAATCTTAATGCGGTTCACAGAATACATCTACCTACCAAGTTTCAACAGTATAGCTCTTATAGTTTCGGAAAATGGCTGTGACATACGGACGGACAGACGGACAGACAGACAGACAGACAGACAGACATGACGAATCTATAAGGGTTCCGTTTTTGGCCATTTGGCTACGGAGCCCTAAAAACGACATTACTGCAATAGTGCAATGCTCAGATTGTTTTTAGTACGAATAATATTTCTCGAAGTAATAAAACAGATCGGAATTATCCGGTAATTTTGTAAATTCATTGTCACTCTATTAGTATTTTATCAAAGTTTGACATGCTTTCATATTAATATATATTACCATATATTACCTGAAAAAATATACTACAGCCACCAAAAGATTTCCTTTTGCAACCTTTAATTCCAGTTACCATGATGCAATTATAAGTATGTAATTTTTTAAATAATCTGAAAAGATACCACTAAGCACTGTCAAAAATGCTGACAGTTTTCATATATATTAATAAGGATTTAAATATAAAGGTTTTATCCTGACATGGCACTAACATAAAATTATTTTATTTATATACTATCGGATTGTATAGCGTTCTTAAAATTTTCCGTTAGTTTCTTAGTTGACGCGTAATAACGTTTCGCGAATAAAATATGTAATTATTTGAAGTAAATAGTGTTAATTTAAAGAAATATGTAAACTACTAATAACTACCATTTTATTTCAAAACTACTAATCATTCCTATTTTTTTGTGACTGGCAATATTAGAAAGGGACACACAACCTATGTGCGAGCTGTCTCTGTCTAACCGTGACCCCTTCACCGGTAAAATATACCTTATGTTTTTACACTATGATTTAATTTTGTGTGCACACTTATTCTGAGTTCGCACTCCTGTTGTCTTAATATAAGCTCCTTGTTCGTTATACAACGTGTCCCAAAATTCAACGATAAGCGGGCACCAGAGGACGGATCTGGTCATGATACCTCGAGAAAAAAAAAGAAAAAAAATATATCTCAATCCCTTTAGAAATTATTAAAAAAAAATGAAATTCTTAAAATATCGACACCCCTTATGGTATTTTTAACGACCATGTCTTTAATTTTTGGAATATTTCAGATATTGTTTTTGTATCGGCAACCTAAGTAGCACTGCTATCCACCGCAGCCTTTAAAAATATCAGAATACATGTAGTTTTAACACAAAAAATAATCAAGATTATTTTTACCTCAATTCTTTTAAATGTTTTTTTCTTTCAGTCCAATTTCAATCATCATGGTGCATAAAAAAAGTATTGACACTAATATGGCAAGTGTTTTAAAAAGTTGACGCAACTAACCAAGATTCCAAAATAGTAGGATACTCTTAGAAAACTGGCCCCGAAAAAAAACAGCTATTTTTAAACAAGAACCGAAATTTTTTAATGTTGATAGTAATCACTTTTACGTGCTACCACTAACCCGTCCCGAACTCAAACTTGAACTATGCTGCTGCAAAGACACGCTGAGGCACCCTCTGGGTGGAAAGGCTAGCTTCCAGGAGCGGGTCACCGGCCCTCTGCTTATCCGCATCCCATCATCGGCCACTTCCGAAGTGAACTAAGACAAAGACTAGCAAAGCAATCTAACCTATGCCCACCCCAAGTGCTTCCCATAACTTGCAAAGTCTGATCTAGGCGAGATGGGTACCAAAGAATGCACACCAAGACAATGACCGCATCTGCCCTGTCTTCGCGCTCCCGTACCGAGTCCTCTCGCTCCTCAGTATGGCCACTACGACGCTGTCGAGCGAGAGATCCCCCACTCCAAGGGCGCCCACCATAGTACGGCGTTCACCAACCCAGTGAATGCACTCCTTTAGGGTGTGCTGGGCGGTGTCATCCGGGTCGCCGCTCGCGGTACACCGGGCTGGTTTCCCTGCCGATTCGATGCAGGTAACGATCGATACACCCATGTCCGGTCATTACCTGCGCCAGTCGGAAGCCAATGCTCCCATGAACCCTCTCCAACCAGTGGTCGAACGATGGGAGGAGTGCCCCTATGGTGCGGGCTTCATAGGGGGAGTCCTCCAGGTCATTCCTCCACCGGTCCCTCACCCAGCGCTGCACCTGTCGGCGCTCCTTATACGCAGCTCTTCGGAAGCGGGGAACTCATTAAGGGCTCTGCTCTCACCCGCTCCCTGTGCGCCTCCACGACTTCCACGAGCCCCTGGGCATCCAGCTCCCAGGGCGTGGTGCCCGCCAAGGCGCCCGCTGCCACAGCACTTTGGGTGGGCATAGGTTAGCCTGCTTTGCTAGTCTTTGTTTTAGTCCACTTTTGTGGCCGATGATGGGATGCGGATAGGCAGAGGGCCGGTGACCGGCATTTGGAGGCTAGCCTCTCCACCCAAAGGGTGCCTCAGCGTGTCTCTGCAGCAGCAGAGTTCAAGTCTGAGTTCGGGACGGGTTAGTGGTAGCACGTAAAAGTGATTACTATCAACATTAAGAAATGTCGGTTCTTGTTTAAAAATAGCTGTTTTTTTTTCGGCGCTAGTTTTCCTAGAGTATCCTGCCATTTTGGAATCTTAGTTAGTTGCGTCAACTTTTTAAAACACTTGCCATAGTAGTGTCAATACTTTTTTTATGTACCATGATGAGTAACAATGGACTAAAAGAAAAATTCATTCAAAATTTTTGGGGTAAAAATAATTTTGATTATTTTTTGTGTTAGAACTACATGTATTCTGATATTTTTAAGGGCTGTGGTGGCTAGCAGTGCTACTTAGGTTGCCGATACAAAAAAAAATATCTGAAATATTCCAAAAATTCTAGACATGGTCGTTAAAAATACCATTAGGGGTGTCGATATTTTTGGAATTTCATTTTTTTTTAATAATTTCTAAAGGGATTGAGATATATTTTTTTCTTTTTTTTTCTCGAGGTATCATGACCAGATCCATCCTCTGGTGCCCGCTTATCGTTGAATTTTGGGACACGTTGTATAAGTAGAAAATTCAAACGTATCACATGAAAGTATGTCAATTGTTTTTCTAAGATATGAGATTCACAGCAGGGGCTTGATAAATGATAAAGACTATAATAGTTACAAACAATAGAGTGAATCACGATGAGACTCGGATTAAACATGCCCCTCGTGTTACAGATGATGTTCTCGCAGTCGCTGTCGCGCGACCCGGCGACGGCGCGCGCCGCCACGCAGCGCTTCATGGCGTTCCTCGAGCGCGAGGCGGAGCGCGGCCGGCTGTCCCGCACCATCGAGAAGAAAGTGCTCGGTGAGCCATCAGTACATGCCACCTAATCATGGCCCTGCCAATCTACAGTTTAAAGGGAGGGCTATGAATTTAGATTTAAAAATTTAATACTAAATTCCTACGCTTTTGACTCAAAATCTTAAGAGACCTCTTTTTCCTTGACGTTCTGTACAATGCGATTCGCGTTTTATACCTGTTTGGCTCGCTCTTCGCGATCCAGATAAGAACCTCTCAGTTGTCACCCGAACCCGAATCGCAACCTGAGAGCTCACGGACTGTACATGTAGGGGAAGTCCGGGAGAGGTGAACCCCAATTTCATTAAAGATGCTTAAAATTGTATGTATTAGTCGTAGCGTCTTGTAATTGGGCTCATGTATGTCTCATCTTGTTAGGTATAATTTGATAATATTAGATTGTTGATAAAGTCAACATATATTTTTTTATTTCATATTTTTTGAAAACGGAAAAATGGATCAAATCTCCCACCCCTACGGGTGAGTTGACCAGGGCTTGAGGGAGAATTGACCATAAATTTGTCTAGAAGGAAAAAAATTAAAAAATCTATTATTTTGTCATTAATATTTCACGAAAAACACTGCCATAATTAGAAACGAGACTTTCTTACAGAAACAATCAACATTTAACATTATTAAGCTAGTTTTTGACTTGTAAATCATACAAACAAGATTTTCATTTCCTAACAGACAACTGATCAATTATAAACACTAATGGCACATCAATTATCACATATGATTATGCACATTAATAAATAAGCTTTAAATCCAAAATTATACATGAGTTTTTCTTACAAATAATCAATAGTTAACGATATGAGGCCGTTTTTTGTAAATTTTAAAGAAAATAAATTATGATCTCACTTCTAACAGAAAACTAGGCACCTCAGGAACATCAGGAATCACGTACGATTATACACATTAATTAACAACATATAAAACCATAATAATTATTATGTTTTTCTTAGAAGAAATTATATTTAACAACATTTCAGGCATTTTTTTCCTACATATTACAAAAACTGAACTATAATTTCACTTATAACCAAAAACTATGCAAGTTTTAAACAACAATCATCAGGAATCACAAACCCGAAAATATAAACGAGTTTCTCTTACAAATGATCAACATATAATAATATAATAATAAAATAATAATCAACTAAAGAGCAGAGCGGGACATTTGAACCACTGATCATGTCTCCCACCGACAGAGTGGTCAAGTCTCCCGCTACCCCCTTGCCTTACAAAAGTGATGTTTCCTCTAAACAATTGCAACGGACGATTCCACACACATTAACTCAAAAATACTACATTAAACAAAGAAAACGATGTGATAATAAAACAGATCTTACCTCTAAAACTGTTAAAATTGCATAAGAAAACAAAAAAATATTTTTATTCAGTTTTGAAACGCAAGAACACGTTTTTCTTGCTCAAAGCCGAACCGTACTAATGGCGGCCAATATGGCTCACTCGCAGCCACCCGCCTTTATGCAAGTGTCTTTCGAGCTATCAACGGCGCCGATGGTGCGAAATTTGAATGAAATATTTGAGATGGTTCAAGTCTCCTACCTGGTCAGATCTCCCGGTTTTCCCCTACATATATCTGCTAGGAAGCTCACAACTTGCACCGACGATCTCGTTAGTTCCCGAGAAGGGAATGAGAGCAATACAACATTCGCCATCGCAGAACTCCGTAAAAATGCGTTAGTTAAGCAGGGGATATACTTTAGCTGAGATAACGATGATTTTCAAAGATCCCAGAGTCATAGCATGGAATAGTAATAGTGTGAAATATAACGAAAGGCTCTATTCCAGATGTGATGATCGCCGCGCTGACCGACACCATCGGAGACCACCCTGAGCTGATGCAGGCGCGGGACAACCTCGGCATCAACCCTGCTAACCGGTACGCGGTCTACCCGTATAATTCTGCGCTCTATTTATAGAGTTATGCTATTCTCGGAGAAATGGTATCGAGAACGTTCTCGCCTTTATTATGCTTTATGTAGAATGGAGAATATTCTCGGGAACAGCACAACTATACCGACACACGTGTGAAAAGGAGAAATCTCTCACTTTGATCTTCCGTGCGATCTCAGCAAAACCGTCATGTTTTCTTGTAATTTCGTACATTCTTCCTTATTAGGGTTCCGTAGCCAAATGGCAAAAAACGGAACCCTTATAGATTCGTCATGTCTGTCTGTCCGTTTGTCTGTCCGTCCGTATGTCACAGCCATTTTTTTTCCGACACTATAAGAGCTATACAGTTGAAACTTGGTAGGTAGATGTATTCTGTGAACCGCATTAAGATTTTGATGCAAAAATAAAAAAATAATAACAAATATTGGGGGCTCCCCATACTTAGAACTGAAACTCAATATTTTTTTTTTCATCAAACACATACGTGTGGGGTATCTATGGATAGGTCTTCAAAAATGATATCGAGGTTTCTAAATATTTTTTTTTCTAAACCGAATAGTTTGCGTGACAGACGCTTCCAAAGTGGAAAAAAGTTGGTCCCCCCCCTCTAACTTCTAAAATAAGAAAATGTAAAATCTAAAAAAAACATATGATGTACATTACTATAAAAACTACCAACGAAAATTGTTTTGAACGAGATCTAGTAAGTAGTTTTTTGTTTATATTTTAATACCTAACTTTGCACCTAATTTATATGGGGCGCTATACATACCAGGTGCAAACTTAACTTATTCACCTAGGGATGGAAAGTGTTTGTACGGAACCCTCGGTGCGCGAGTCCGACTCGCACTTGGCCGGTTTTTTATTACTTAAACTTAAAATACAATGGCATTATTTTATAGGAGGGTACCTACATTTTTAATGTTTTGTTCGAGGATTACGTATAAGCCAAAATCCCTAAGATAGGTAGGTAATATATGGACAGTCATATTAATACTGATTATTATAGTACTATAAGTATGCCCCTGAAAAAAACAGAATACTGACTGTTGAGTCTCTTTCGGCGTTTCTTCTGAACAGTGATCTCGTGAAATGCCTGTAGACTCAGACATGTAAAAGTGCCCTTGTGGCTTACTTACAGAACAAAGTTCACAATTAGTTTATTATTTTATTGTAGTGTGATGCGGCAGTTCCTGGAGGCGAGCTCGTCCTCGCCTCACCTGTCGCGCGCCATCCTCGCCGCCTACAAGGACGAGCTGCTGAGGGGCCCCGCGCGCCCGCCCGCGCTCGCGCCGCCCGCGCCCGACCGGAACTAAACCACGACCGAGCGAGAACTACTGACGCTGATGCTGCTGTTTTTTTTTTTATTTGTATATTTTGGCTAGCACATTTGGTCGAAGCTTTTCACAAGAATGTTTTTACCGTTTTTGTAAGTAGCATTAGGTAATCGGATTATTTGTGTATTATTTTTCATTAATGTATATTTTGGGGGTTATGTATTATTGTTTCCATAGTAAGATTTATCATTATGTGAAGAATACGACATAAAAAACAATAATAAAGACATACCTATTTTAAAACCTCCGAATTGCTGCATTAGATAATATAATTGTGCTAAAATATTTTTCATTTGTTGCCTCCAGCTGGAAGTTAAAAATTTCGGCAACAAAAAGCTCAATATACTTTTTAATTTTGTAGATGTCGTGCTCACAAAAGTCCGTGTTTGAAATATGAGCAGTTACGCAATATATCACAAATATCTACGTGTAACTAGTACCTTACCTACCATCAAACATTAATCCCGATTATTATTATAAACGTCCGTCGTAACCGTTAAAATAATCTTCAATTAAGTAGGTACTCCACCAGTACTTCTTTTATTGCAACGCAATATTTTAATGATTTTAAACAAACGTATGGCTAAGATATGATATAATATTATTATATCCCAAAGAAATACCAAATAGGAGATTGGGGAAATGGAAGAGATTTTATTAAATTATTGTATTATCTACCATCAAATTGTTAATGTTTACGATGCGCGTATTAAATGTTTAAGTAAATACATTTTTGTATTTAAAGATAAAATAGTATTATTTATGTAGAGGTAGCTTTCAATGTTTTGGTAGTGGATATCCTTGTTTAGCATTATTTTACTATCAAAGTATTGAAACGGGTGTGAGTCTATATGTGTAAAATGATCACGCATTGCTGTACTTTCTAGTTTTATTGTAACACACCACACTGAGCACTTTATTACAAACAATGGATACCACTGTCTTAGTAACACAGTAGTTTACTCTTAAACTATTACAGACTAAACTCTTAACAACCATTCTCCGCCATTACGACTTCGCACACTGGCCGGCGCGCCAATCGGCGCGGGCGGCTGGGAGAATAACTCCCTTCATTGGACACAGATGGCGCCACAAGTGGGGTGCGGGCACTAGTAGGGTCCCGCGTATCATCCTCCCCCTCCAAGCTACATGAACGTCCCGTATGTGGCTTGGCTTCAGCAGTACTCAGATCAGGTGGACGTCCACGAGGACGAGGCTGAATGGGTATAGCAGCCTCTCCCTGTCTAGTTACAAAAGGGGTAAGGAATGCCGTGTTAAATTTACCTACAGCATTATCTAAGTGTGACACCTCAAATGTGGTCGGAGCTCCCCCTATCTCCAAAATATCCCCGTTAGAAAGGAGAAGACCTGCTTGTTTAATACGTACAGAAGAATGCAGCATGATACCTTCACAAGGTGGTACTACCGAGGCCAAGCACACATCAATACATTGTGGACCTACCGGGTTAACGCACATATCATTATATTGTGGACCTGCCGGCTTAACGCACATATCATTACATTGTGGACCTACTGACTTAACACATACATCAATGCATTGTGGACTTACCGGCTTAACACACATATCATTACATCGTGGACCTGCCTGCTTGACGCAACCATCATAGTTAGGTAGCGATAGCGACACTACCGGCGTCGCGCATTTTACAAAGAAATCTGTCGGTAAAACATTCGTAAACTGGCTAGGTAAAAACACGTTATTACGTTTTGTATTACGACATTCGTAAGTGTCGAAAAATTCGGGAATCACAGATTGAAACATCGATAGGTCATAATCAGATTTACGATTGTTTTTGAAATGACGTTCATTATTTAACAATTCGACTGAATTTGAGTTAGAGGAAATCTGATTACGCCTATTATTGGCCTTAGCCTCATGCTCATAACAATCTAAGTGACGATTATACAAATCGGTGCATTCAAAAACATCTGACTCGAGTGCGGAGGTCAAGGTCATTGAACCCAACGAACAAATTGGTTCGATCAGTATTGCCGAAAACTGAGAATTACACTTCGAACAGTTTGACCTTATCACGCCTTGTTCTCCACATCCGTAACAGTGAATAAAACGATTACTACTACTATAGTTATTGTCAATAGAACTACTGTTACTATTATCAGTAAGGTTTTTAAGTTTAGCACAATTGTCTTTATCGTGATTAGGTTTTCTACAGTAAACACAGAACAGACGTTTCTTGTTGGAATCGACGTTTACTTTCGCGCCAACCGAGGTAAGCGGCTGCGGCGGCGGCGAGATTGAACACGGAGACGGAGCGCGCGGCGCGCGCGCGGCCGGCGGCGTGTTTGATGTCGAGCGGCGCGCGGGGCCCGCGGCCGGCGGCGGCGGCGGCGGCGGCGGCATCCCCGCGCTCGCGCGAGTTACTTCAACTTCGAGGGCGTCCTCTATCGAATGCGCCTTACTTAGGAGCTCGTCGAAGGACTGGAACTCCTCACGACGAAGGCGCTCGCGGATGCGATGGTGTAGTAAGCCGTACACCATATCCAACTGCGCTTTGACCGTGAGGTCCTCGGTAGGAAGTCGCGCGAGTATTGCGCGAGCTCGGGCCACGAACTTGTCGGTATTCTCCGTGGCCTGTTGTTCACTATTAAACAGTTCTCGGTAGAGGCGATGAGGCGGCCGACGATCTCCGAAAGCCCTGCGTAGTCGGTCTACGGCCTCTGCCCAGGACGTCGTAGAACCTTTAACTCCTTGCCACCAGGTCGCGGCGGAATGCGTCAGCAGTATGGAGAACCCTCTTATGGCGTTCTCGTCGGTAACTCCGCAACAATCCTTATAGGCCTCCACTGCGTCGATGAACCCGTCGAGACTCTCCTCGGCGCGCCCGCTGTAAGTGGCATGGCATCTTGAAAAGTTGCCGCTCACGACAGGGGCGGGGGCGGCGACGGTCACGCTGACCGGCTCGCCTGAAGCCGGGGTGGAAGAACGCACTTCCCGCAGAAGCCGTTGGAACATGTCGGCGTTGGATTGCTGAATGGTTTGCAGCAACATGGACAGGTTGTCCATAGTCATCGTCACATTGCCCGAACGTTCACCATCGTCATCTCGAGGATGGTCGGCGGCGGCGGCGTTTTCCTTTGATGTCGACGCGCGATGATTGTCTGGCGTACGCGGAGTACGGTTAGACTGGTTAGAGCGAGTCATCATTGTTTATGTACGTAAGACACTCGAAAAAAGTAGAAATGTTTATAAAACAGTCAAGCACAGTTCACTTTTATGTTTTTACAACACGTGGTTTACACTAAGACACACGGAAAGGGCGCCATGAAACGGGTGTGAGTCTATATGTGTAAAATGATCACGCATTGCTGTACTTTCTAGTTTTATTGTAACACACCACACTGAGCACTTTATTACAAACAATGGATACCACTGTCTTAGTAACACAGTAGTTTACTCTTAAACTATTACAGACTAAACTCTTAACAACCATTCTCCGCCATTACGACTTCGCACACTGGCCGGCGCGCCAATCGGCGCGGGCGGCTGGGAGAATAACTCCCTTCATTGGACACAGATGGCGCCACAAGTGGGGTGCGGGCACTAGTAGGGTCCCGCGTATCAGTATCTAGTTTATATTTTAAAATATAAGAGACATTATATTATAGTATAAAACACATTACGATATGGTAACTAGCTAGTCAAATATTCTTAATATTTTTCTACAGTATAAATCTTCACTAAAGGTGTGCAATTATTTAGTTTACATACAATTTTTAAAAAGGTCTTCCCTTTAAATAGTAGGGTAAAAGAATCTTAAAGATTTTGATGTTGTGTAATGTTATGCAAAGATGTTAGGTGACGCGAATAATGAGTCTACCTGCGGGCGGGCGCAGCGCGCGAGGAGAGGGCCAGCGATCCCACACTGTATAGGTAGGTAGCTTCTTTCTCTTACTGCACAAAGAAAGTGTCAGAAATTAGATTATAAAAGTAAGTTCTTCATCAGCCGTTTATAAAGATCAACCTAGCAGGCATATCAAAATGGAATAAACATATCCCAATATTGAAATTATTTTTAATAACAAATAATTACCTATATGCAGCGTAGCGAATTATTCCTATACTTACCTAACTAAGCGAAATTATACCTGTGTGTGTATACTGCAATAATTGCACACCGCTACTATCTCTCAACTCAACTAAACTTATAAAATATCATCTATGTACGTTATAAAGAACATATTTTGTAAAAATAGAATAGAATCATGTCTGTCTATTAGAATTACAAAATATATTACTTAAATTAAGACTTTCAGCATTGTTGGAAATAATGCTATGTATGATCGGCAAAATTTATTATATTTATATTATTCTTTGAAATATATTGTGGATTTAATAAAAAACAATAAATGTCATCAGTGTTTCATTTCATATTAATTGCTAGGAAATTGAAGTATTTATTTCCGCTTTCCGCTTCAGTTCTGGTTGGCTCAGTAGGTAATTCGGTTGCACAGCGCGGTTCCACAACACTTCGGGAGCTCAAATACCGCGGCCATCCAGCTGCCTCTTGGACAATGCATCATTGCATGAACTAAAGTACCTAAATGCCAGCTCCAATGAAGATCATCTTATGCTTTTGATGCTCTTCCATATCGCTCTATGGATACCTCTCAGGTCTCCATTCTTAACCGTCAACATCAAATCCCAGAATTGTATCAAGTCATCTTTTTGCAACAATTCTCTCGCCGCTGGCATAAAACCTAGAAGCATCTTGACAGGTACGTAAGTATCAGGCTTTTGCTCCTGCGTCCTGCTGCCCTTGTAGAAGCAGTTATGGAACACGAACGAGAAGAACTCGTCCGCTGAGCGGGATAGTCAGTCAGAGTTAAACATAGCTTTCACGGGATAATCGCTAAAAACCATAAAATAGGGAAACAGGAATACTATGGTATGGTTTTCTTTATTTAAGAGCTTTGTCACTGAGTGACTATGTCGCTCAGTTATTAAAAGGCATTACAATTTGACTACATCTATTTAACTTATTCTATTAACAATCGCTTTTCGAACTAACTGCAACAGTGCCGCGGCAGCGTCCGACAGCGGCGCTGCTAGGACACTATTGCAGCCACCGACTTCAAACAATATATTACAATTACTGGAGAAAACTAGTTGTTGCCGGAAAGCCTCGTTCCTGACACATTCCATTATAACGTGGTATACATCTTCAGGCACATCGCATTCATCACAATTTGGAGAAGGAACTTTACCCATCAGAAATCCGAATTTGTTAGGTAAATTAATAAACTAACGATTCGTCAAAGATACGATGCAGTGCGTGAGCTCTCAGAATGCGATTCGCGTTTACATCTGTCTCGCTCACTCTTACGCGATCCAAATAAGAACCTTTCTGTTTTCACCTATCGTATATGTTGTATTGTAAAGGTACACACGGATAAAAATGGTGCTAAACACATAAATTATTGAAATATGAATACTGCTGATATCCTGGACATTTCACAAGGTCCATTGTAGCTCTTTTCATACTCGGCTGGGTTGGAAACGGTTATTCTGAACGTGCCTCTATGTAACCACGTGTTCCATTATCTGTAACTGTCAGTGTCATTGTCATTGTATTCATGTATTGTCACCCGTCACCGTGAACCGTGACAGCCATCATACCATACCATAGTTGGCACTTGGCATAGTTTCGCCGGAGTCGTGCGTGTTTAGTCGAATTGTTTTACATAAAATTGATAACACATAATTTTTATGATGGAAGAAAACGTAGCATTAGATTCTAAAAAGCAAAAGAAATTTGATAAGTCGATCAAAGGAATAAAGCAGCTTTTAAAGGTAGGATGTTCTTAACGTAACATGTAGACTTGAAGAGGTTATGTTTTGAAAACGCGTTTCTTACAAAATAAATTGTTGCAGAAAAATGAGGCCAAGCCCCATAAGCCAGCGGTGCTGGCCCCCAAAGACGATGACAGTAAGGATGACAAAAAGAAGCGGAAGCATAAGGAGAGAGGATTGGTTTATTTATCACACATCCCTCATGGGTTTTACGAGGTTAGTTTCAAGTTAAATTACCACGTCTCAGTCAATGTTTTTGTCTATATTGGTAACGCACTGCTATAATTCACACTTACTTTAGTGCCAAACGCCATTAAATTCTCTATGAAGTCTCATACAAGGCATATGACGCTCTGTCATATAATATTCATGAATAAATGTATTTCTTTCTTTCTTATTCAGCCGTCATTTGAGTGTAACCCATTGTTTACAGCCATAAAATTAGTCCCAGCATGTAGCTTCTCAGGGTCATAACAATGTTCCCCCTATTCCAGCATGAGATGACCCAGTACTTCAAGCAGTTTGGCATGGTGACCAAAGTGCGCGTGATCCGGTCGCCGCGCACCGGCCGCTCCAAGGGGTTCGCCTTCGTGGAGTTCCGGGAGCCGGCGGTGGCCGAGATTGTGGCCGAGACCATGAACAACTACCTCATGGGCAAGAGGCTGATCAAAGGTAAACTTATTTATAGTATGTAACATTTTCATAGAATTGAAGAACTACAATTGACAACATTTCAAATGTTCATGTTAAATTTAAACTAATTTCATCAATGTACTTATTACCTACCACAGAACCCAAAACCATTTAATTTTTAGGCAAGTGCCTACAAACTGAACCAACCGCATTGTCAAAAAGTTGACAGTCACAATAGACAAGGAGAACAGCTGTACAATTTCCATAGTAAATTTGCCTTACTAATAATCTTACTGTATATTTTTTCTGACGTGTTTTTCACCACACTTACATTCTATGTTTACAATGAAGCAAAAAAATTTCAAAGACTTATGGTTTTCCATTTAATTTTAATCATTTGGTTTACTTACTACTTAATGAGAACCTTTTAAAATTGATATTGTTATCAGAAATTGGTAATTTTCAAGTTTAAAAATGTGGAAATATTCCATTTTTTATCCTTTACTTGACTTATTTTATTTGGGAAAAAAGCCTGATTAATTTTTTTTACAATAAGTGTCAATTTTTTTAATCTGGCTCGTTCTTTTGATATTATGATGTGATGTGGCTACTAGCATACATATGGACTAACCAATAACCATGGATAACACTGTGATAGATATACCCAGCTGTTGTATTAGGTTATTCAAACACGCACTTACTGCTACCAAACCACTGTTGTTATTTAAACAAATAGAATACATCTTGTTTCAGCTGCAATTATACCTCCAGAGAAGCAAAAGCACAAGGCCTTCAGGAAGCACTGGAGCACCAAGAACAACCCCACCACCAACAGGAGGGTCAAAGAGAGAAAGGTACAACCTTGTTTATGAAAATATATTCTTTGATTCAGAATGCTATAGAGCCTGACAGCCCGCAACCTGTTCACGGAGCTTAGCTGACAATCAAGAGAGGTCCCTTGGTTGACAGCTTTGATTCATGCACTTTATCTTGCTTGCAAAATAGGTGCATTGTAAAACGTCGAGTTGCGGAAACCCAGCCCACTGTAACATAGGATTATCAATCCTAGCTTAATCCAGCCAGGCCAGGTTCTTAATCAAAAATTTATTTGTGAACATTTTATTATTATGTACACACATAATAATGTAATTATGCTAGATGGCAGGTATATATTAATTGGCAGCTATGTTTTGCATCAGGACATACAAAATGTAATGTATAACACTATCTAGCCTAAATTGCTAGGTTACTGTTTCGAAAACTCTTATAATAAACCTATTTTTAGAATAGAATTTCTAATCATAATGTCTGAGTATTTTGATATAAATTAGGTTAATTCTCTCTTTTATTTGTTTTTATGTCCAAAGGTAATTTATTAGGGTTCCGTACCCAAAGGGTAAAAACGGGACCCTATTACTGAGACTTCACTGTCCGTCTGTCACAAAGCTGTATCTCAAGAACGGTGATAGTTAGACAGTTAAATTTTTTACAGATGATGGATTTCTATTGCCGCTATAACAACAAGTACTAAAAATAAAATAAAATAAAATAAATATTGAATCCCATACAACAAACTTGTTATAGATTATGGTACGGAACCCTTCATGCGCGAGTCGGACTCGCACTTGCCCAATTTTTATTTAGTACTTACAATTAAGGGTAGATTGCAAGAATTTTACATAGTTAAAAGCTTAGTTAACAAAAAATCACAATCGCTTCCTTTGTGTGACGATAGTTAGTCATACATAATGTATGGGTAACTTTCGTCACACAAAGGAATCAATTAAGTTTTGTTTTAATTAAAGCCCTTAAATTTTTGCAATCGACCCTTATGTAAGTATAATTTTTTTTAAACATAATTAAGTGACTTCAGAAATACTTTTTTTACAGTATATCTTGTGCAGTATAAATAACTACTGCGCAATAAGGTGTACAATTTTCTTTTGTTGAGACCCAACCTGTCTTTGATTCCATCTTGCAGTAGCATGTTATTCACAGTACCCTAACAGATCTTTGTTAAATTTGCAGGCATACAACGCGCCTAAGACTGATGCGGAGCACTTGATAAAAGCTAAAAAGATGTTGTCTAAGTAAGTATCATGAATTTAATTTGTACCTACTTATATATATTTTTTACACAAAACAATAATGATATGGTAGGAAAATTAACCTTTGAGTAAAAATTTAAAACTAAAATTAAGACCTATACTTATTTGAAACGCTCTCCATAGAAAACTAATTTTCAATACAATTTAAAATATATATATAGTAGTAGGTATAATAAGATATAACTTTATTATTTTCAGCCTTAATAAAAATAAGAAGAAGCTGAGTGATTTGGGCATAGACTATGATTTCTTCACGCCTGTTGATGTGCCTGAAGAACTCTCACAGAAAACACAAGCAAAAGTTGAGTCAGAAAGTAAAAAAGTTAAAGTAAAGAGTGAATCAGAAGCTAAGAAGATAAATAATGAACCTGAAGCAAAGCAAAATAAAAACAAGAAAATAAAAGCTAAGGAAACTCAAGAAAAGGTTAGTAAACATGATTGATTACCTTAGATGGACAGGTATTGAGCTGATTGTTCTGCAACTATAATAAAAAATGCATATTTTTTTTCTATTTTAGCTAACAAAAGACATGAAACCAGAAAATAAATCCAAACCCGACACAAAGAACAAAACAGAAGCGAAGAAGGTACAGGAAACCGATAAAATAAAACAAAATGAAAAACAAAAGAAGATGCATAATGCCGGCGCGAAACTCCCAGAGAACTTCATCAAGGTCGGGGAAGAATCGGGAGAGGAGAGTGACAGCTCCCTGGATTTCGACTCTGACGAGTACCAGAAGATGCTGGAGAATGACTCGGATGTGTCCTCTGGTGAAGACAGCGAGGATGGTGATGGTGACGAGAGTGGTGATGGTGACGAGAGTGGTGATGGTGACGAGAGTGGTGATGGTGACGAGAGTGGTGATGGTGAAGAGAGTGGTGAAGAAGACAGGTTAGTCATGTACATTAATAAACTTTATGCTGCATGTAGACTGCTCGGGCAATACTAGTCTGATTCTGTTTCTCAAGAACCTAATACTGTTTGAAAAAGAAACACTAAAAGAAACTTGATTACCTAAAAAGTCCATGTGATGCATCTTTAGATGAATAACTAAACATATGAAAGGGGCAAAAACAGTTTTTTTGTATTCAGTTGCATACTCACACGCGACGTTTTCAACCAGAGGGGTCCACTTTGTCACTTACGATAAGGACGAAATTTGTGTGCATCTTTCTATATGGCAATCAAGGACCATATGGCAATATTATGGTTATGCGTCCTTATGCTAAGCGACAAAGCGGACCTTTTTTTGGCAGAAAATCCCGCTTACGGCCTCGTCTGACGTAAAGTAACACACATACAATAGAGGGGTGATCGGGGAGGTCTTGTTTGTATGCATCTCGTTTGAATTATCCCCTAACTCGTAACCGTTACTTCATGATTTTCTTAATCAACAATGATAAGATTAAATCAACAGGGGTATAATTCATTATTATTATCATGGCTATATTTATTGTAAATTCAATTAAACTCAACAGTCAATTGCAACTCTTTTCAGTGAAGAAGAATTGCCTCCACTGATCCCAATCAAGCAGAAGAAAATCAAGAAACCTGTCGTGGCCGCGCTGCCGCCACAGCCGAAGAAGGCTAAACCAGTAACTGTTGCCAAAGCGCAGAATCCGCAACCCGTACAGAAACAACAACACGCGAAAAAGCAACAACTGGCGCAGAAACAACAACCTGCGCAAAAACAACAATCCTCGCAGAAACAACAATCAGCTCAAAAGCAACAACCGCAAGTGCTGAAAAGGAAAACTTCCCGTAAGTTTACCTACCTGACATGAAATTAAAGAGAATTATGCAACCACCAATAAATAAAATACTTAAGGCTCCTTATCCGTTCAATCCGCCATATTTCATATTTTTTTGTGTTCAGAACAATAAATCGATTAAATTGCTAAATATACTAGATGCATGACCGTAAATGTTTACGATTAATGATTGCTTTGCATTTCAGAACCCGAGGTGTCACCCAAGAAGCCTAAATTCGAAAAGAAGGACAAGCCGAGAAACAAACAGTTTAAGAAGAAGAATAAAGCTTAATTAAGTATTAAGAGTGGGTTTTATTTATATTATTAAAATAAAAGGACATCCACAGGTACATTTTATTTATTATATTAATGTACACTCGACAAAAAGGTACTCTACGTCTCTATTGAGCTATGTCAAAGTAATCAAAGTAATGTTATAAATTAATCTTAATGATCACTTTGACATGGTTCCGGGACGGATCAGACCATTTTGTCGATTCTATTATAATTCAAAGTCACGTATAGATCAGAAAATAACGTCTATTTATTGCACTATCGCTAATATTGATCAAAAACACCTAGAATCCTAAGTTTAAAATTGACATCGGTATTGTTGGGGGGCACATACAGCATACAGGTCTCCACTACGCGAGGGAGCAGGTAGCTTCGTGCTCTCTCCGTCTCTTGCCGCCACGTCTCGGTGTAACGCGGTATATACGTATAATTAAATAAAAATTGGTCAAGTGCAAGTCCGACTCGCTCATGAAGGGTTCCGCACCATAATCTATAACAAGTTTGGTGTATGGGAGCCCCCCTTAAATATTTATTTTATTTTTAGTATTTGTTGTTATAGCGACAATATAAATACATCATCTGTGAAAATTTCAACTGTCTAGCTATCACCGTCTGTAGCATTTTTAGTATTTGTTGTATAACAACAAATACTAAAAATGATGATGCATTTCTATTGCCGCTATAACAACAAATACTAAAAATAAAATAAATATAAAATAAACTTGTCATAGATTATGGTACGGAACCCTTCATGCGCGAGTCGGACTCGCACTTGCCCAATTTTATAATAAATTTAACCTTTGAACACCAGTAGACACGTACTACAAGTTCACAGCAAAATATCCTCTGGAAGATATCCTTCATTTAAAAACACCATTGATATAGTATAGTGGCGGTGTTCGAAAGGTTAAATGCGGTTTACATAAATGTTTCTAAATAAAAAGCTCGATGGAAATATTAGTACAATGCATACACAATCAGATGAATGAAAGTGATTTAAAAAGACAATAAAATTCGTATACTCACACATGTCTATATATGAATGGTATTTAAGTCGTGTTGACAACGTGGTATCTTCATGATAATACTTCAGAATTCGAAATTCCCATTTCCCCGATTCCCAGCACATCGTCACAGTTGGGAACCGGACAACTTGGGAACGTTGACGGGATGAGCCTGGTGACAGACGGACGGACGGACGGACGGACAGCGAAGTCTCAGTAATAGGGTCCAGTTTTTACCCTTAAGTGGAATATTTACAACGTGGACAAGATAGAAAGTTGACAGTTTGAGAACTGAGGACTGGACAACGTGGCACAGTCGAGTTCATTTACATCTACACACTTACGAGAACAAAAATATCTGAACACGACTTATACTCATGACAATAGGGTCGTGTTCAGATTTTTTTGTTCTCGTAAGTGTGTACCTAGATGTAAATGAACTCGACTGTAATGTTGACATAAGCTGCAAAATGGACACATAGACTAAGTGCACCTTGACATTGAGAGTAAATCTAATCACGATATTTTTGCCTTTATTATTACAATATTGTTAATTTCATTATCTTACATCTTGACATTGAGTACTTATATGAGAATTTAGTTTTGTAATGCTATGTAACAGCTTAATAGGCATAATAGGAATAAGTTATATTATGTGCATTGTTTTTGTACGCCAATCGGCAAAACATAGTGAGGTGTGGTTGACTGGTAGAGAATGCCTCGTGGCATTAAGTCCGCCATTTGTACTTTTACTTTTGTATTTTGTGCATTAAAGTTTAAATAAATAAATAGTGATACATTATGATATGTAATTACACCACTGTATTTATGCAGCCTTTACCTATGTTTCACAAATAAAAACACTTTGAATTTGACTTTGATACGTGAAGTATGAGTTTCAGGCCGATGTAATAATTAGTTCTGGCTTGTATTTGTACAAAGTGTTGTTCTACTCTCCTGACGAAACAGCTGTTATATATAGGTAGGTTAGGTTTGTGTTGTATTACACGAGGTCTAGTTCTACTCGCGACTATTACAATAATTATAGAAGACCGCACCGATAACCGTTCAGAAACTATTCGGCGGAAACATTCTACAGGCGTTACAGAAACAATAACTAGTTAAATGCTTAAATATAAGTATTTGTACTGAATTTATGATTAAAATAAAGTTTCCCCAGCCATCATCAGGAAAAATATCCCAGTTGTTCCCTTTATTGGGAATCACTCTTTACTCTCCACTCCGCGCTCCGCCTCCGACATGTGATATTTAAGCTACCGGTAGATATTATACTAATCACACTACCTAATATTATAAAGGCAAAACTTTGTAAGTGTTTATGTGTACGATTGTTACTTCTTTACGCTCAAACGGTTGGATCAATTTTGTAAAATTTTGGTGTGAATGGATCTGCAGGGAATGTTAGCTTAACACAAAGGCTACTTTTTATTTCAAAAAATGTAGTGTTCCCGCGGATGTGCGGGTAACACCGCGCCGCGGTGCTAATCTATACTAATATTATAAATGCGAAAGTGTGTCTGTCTGTCTGTTACCTCTTCACGCTTAAACCGCTGAATCGATTTTGATGAAATTTAGCATGGAGATAGTTTAAGATCCGAGGAAGGACATAGGATAGTTTTCATCCTGGGAATTATCCCTAAAAAGATTGAAAAGTGAGTAAATAATTCATGATGACATTGATGACCCTGTAGGAAATGTAATGATTAGACCAAAAGCACAATTGCTCTTACATTTGCTTAGGCGCTTTTAATAATCCCTTTTATTAATTAAGGTGATTAGGTGGATATGGATATCTATCGTGTTGTACGAGCTGATTGCTTCTATACTTCCAAGTTCCACGCGGACGTACCTAGTCACGGGCAAAAACTAGTATTAAATACATATATCAAAGTTTAACTGAGTACAACGTTAAGTTATGTCCACTGAAACGGAGTGGAGATAATTAACCAATCAGGTCGCGTCTTTTTAAAGCCCGAAAGAAATGCATTTAAATCTGAGGAATGCGGCCGGTCCCTTTACATAGGTTCGTTCCGTTCCAGTGGACGGACAGCCTAAGTCACATCGTCCCGCCCATGGCAAATTCGTCGATTCGGTTCTATCTATTTGTTTATAATAAATACAATAACCTCACACAAATCAATATAGTCCCACAGTAAGCTCCAGTGGACTCGTGTTATGGACACTAGACGACAGTAAACATACTTACATAAATAAATCCATACTTAAATACAAATAACATCCATGACCCAGGCACAAATATTCGAGTTCATCACACAAATATTTGCCCTTGCCGGGATTCATATACAGTATTTTTTATATACAATGTACATTTATTTGTTCGGTTAACACTGATGAATCGGAATCGGTAGCGACAGATCTGCAGGACCGGGAGGGACACGTGACACACCGTGTACCTATTATGTATGTAACTGTTCCAGTTCCGGTCGCCATGTTCCTATACTATGTGCACGCGGCGGCGACGGCGGCCGGACGATTCAGAGGGGAGGTCTTTTTACACGCGCGAGAAAATGCAGAGCGAAGCTACGTCCAGCCGCCGCGCCCCCGCCGTCTTGTTGCAACACGTTGACGAGGGAGCGAGAGGAATGATATTGTAGGACGAGTTTCTTGTCCCGCCGTCGAATGAACGACACCAGTTACTGCGTGTCGTCGAGGCGGACGACGACGGGCCGCCGCGCTACTGCGTGTCGTCGAGGCGGACGACGACGGGCCGCCGCGCTACTGCGTGTCGTCGAGGCGGACGACGACGGGCCGCCGCGCTACTGCGTGTCGTCGAGGCGGACGACGACGGGCCGCCGCGCTACTGCGTGTCGTCGAGGCGGACGACGACGGGCCGCCGCGCTACTGCGTGTCGTCGAGGCGGACGACGACGGGCCGCCGCGCTACTGCGTGTCGTCGAGGCGGACGACGACGGGCCGCCGCGCTACTGCGTGTCGTCGAGGCGGACGACGACGGGCCGCCGCGCTACTGCGTGTCGTCGAGGCGGACGACGACGGGCCGCCGCGCTACTGCGTGTCGTCGAGGCGGACGACGACGGGCCGCCGCGCTACTGCGTGTCGTCGAGGCGGACGACGACGGGCCGCCGCGCTACTGCGTGTCGTCGAGGCGGACGACGACGGGCCGCCGCGCTACTGCGTGTCGTCGAGGCGGACGACGACGGGCCGCCGCGCTACTGCGTGTCGTCGAGGCGGACGACGACGGGCCGCCGCGCTACTGCGTGTCGTCGAGGCGGACGACGACGGGCCGCCGCGCTACTGCGTGTCGTCGAGGCGGACGACGACGGGCCGCCGCGCTACTGCGTGTCGTCGAGGCGGACGACGACGGGCCGCCGCGCTACTGCGTGTCGTCGAGGCGGACGACGACGGGCCGCCGCGCTACTGCGTGTCGTCGAGGCGGACGACGACGGGCCGCCGCGCTACTGCGTGTCGTCGAGGCGGACGACGACGGGCCGCCGCGCTACTGCGTGTCGTCGAGGCGGACGACGACGGGCCGCCGCGCTACTGCGTGTCGTCGAGGCGGACGACGACGGGCCGCCGCGCTACTGCGTGTCGTCGAGGCGGACGACGACGGGCCGCCGCGCTACTGCGTGTCGTCGAGGCGGACGACGACGGGCCGCCGCGCTACTGCGTGTCGTCGAGGCGGACGACGACGGGCCGCCGCGCTACTGCGTGTCGTCGAGGCGGACGACGACGGGCCGCCGCGCTACTGCGTGTCGTCGAGGCGGACGACGACGGGCCGCCGCGCTACTGCGTGTCGTCGAGGCGGACGACGACGGGCCGCCGCGCTACTGCGTGTCGTCGAGGCGGACGACGACGGGCCGCTCGTCGTCGTCGTCGTCGTCCAGCCCCGAGAAGTCCCACTGCAGCGAGTCCGTCAGGTTCTCCTTGAACCGCTCGATCATGGTCAGCAGCCGCCCGTCCACCTTACGATTTAATACAAATTTACGTTTATTTTCAATAACTTAAACAATACGTCTAACATAACTTTGTCGCGTGACAAACACTACCTGTCACTTTTCTTATAACGTGTGAGCCAGGCAGGTGGCGCCGAATCGTGCGACAAGGGAAGTCGCGGCAAGATATGCTAACCGCGCAAATAATCACAACACATCAATTAAAAATCAATTCATATCACAATGACTCATAAAATAACAAGGTTTTTACTTAAATAATAGGCTATTTGACTGATGTTGAATTCTACAGCGTACTGTAGTTATATGAAAAAAATTAGCTAAATATTTTACGAAACAAAGAAGAAAATCCAGAAACATATATCTTTTTGGAAATATGTGACTTCAAAGGTACGCAAATTTTATGATATTTTTATTTAATCCAAAATAAATTTACTTAAACGCACTTTTTCACGGTGAAAATGACAAATTTCTTAAGTTTTCCATACAATTATTGGTACCTATACCGGCCTGTGACGTCACTAGCCTGACGCGTTTTGTATGGAGCGTTTTTAGCGCTACGTAGGAATGTTGAACTTTGACGGTCATTTCTGACTTTTAGAGCAGTTTAAATGTAGTCAGTCCCATATAGACATTTGATCACAATAAAAAATAGAATCGATTGACATCCTCAAAAAAATTTAGTCAACATGCCTATTTATTGTACGTTAAAAACCAAGTAGAAAGTTTGTTACTAGACGTATCTAACCTTGCTGACGTGCGCCGTCCTGAAGAACTCGCGCAGCTTCTTGTAGACGAGGTTCTTGTTCATGACGATGTCGGCCAGGAACTGCGCCGGCATCTCCGCGATCTGGACCTCCAGGGTGCGGATGAAGTGGAAGAACACGCTCCTGGAAATGGTTTGTTCAACAGATGTAGCTAATTGAAGAACATATGTCCCGGGTAGCTTCTCATCTCTCATCGATTTTATCATAAGTAATACATTATGGCAGATTTCACATTTCGCTTATTGGATATCGAAAAGAACTTCGATTTATGCCGGAGCTAAGCGAAGCGGAGGTGATCACCCAAGTAGCAAAACAAGCTACAGAAGCGCTTATACTGCTAATTAAAGGCTGTATAAACGCTTCTGCAGCTTGTTTTGCTACTCGGGCATGTACATTGTACGTTGATAAGTGATTAGTTCCTCGCATGTTGGTTTTTTTATTCACAAATCTGACCGGCGATTGACCTTAGTATCACTTAATGGAAAGTGACTCTGTGGTCGAGGATGTAGCTCGTTGGTTCAGTAATAGCCTATTAACTCTTACCTTGAAGATATCTAAATTATAATTTTCTGGAAATACACACGATAGGAGCGAGTTCCATTTCTTAGCGGTTCACATTAGAAATGATGAAGCAAGTCGCTTCAGGCGAATAAGTGGTAAACTGACAACATGAGTTATCTGATATAATTCTGATATGTATCATACGAGGAGAAGGATGAAGGAACAGCTGGTGTGTACTGACCGCTGCTGGTGCACGGCGTCGTCGCACGAGCACAGCAGGATGACGAGACTCTTCCAGTGCTCGAAGCTCTCCAGCGAGTGCCCGATCAGGAAGCACAGGTACCAGCTGAGCTGGTGTGTACTGACCGCTGCTGGTGCACGGCGTCGTCGCACGAGCACAGCAGGATGACGAGACTCTTCCAGTGCTCGAAGCTCTCCAGCGAGTGCCCGATCAGGAAGCACAGGTACCAGCTGAGCTGGTGTGTACTGACCGCTGCTGGTGCACGGCGTCGTCGCACGAGCACAGCAGGATGACGAGACTCTTCCAGTGCTCGAAGCTCTCCAGCGAGTGCCCGATCAGGAAGCACAGGTACCAGCTGAGCTGGTGTGTACTGACCGCTGCTGGTGCACGGCGTCGTCGCACGAGCACAGCAGGATGACGAGACTCTTCCAGTGCTCGAAGCTCTCCAGCGAGTGCCCGATCAGGAAGCACAGGTACCAGCTGAGCTGGTGTGTACTGACCGCTGCTGGTGCACGGCGTCGTCGCACGAGCACAGCAGGATGACGAGACTCTTCCAGTGCTCGAAGCTCTCCAGCGAGTGCCCGATCAGGAAGCACAGGTACCAGCTGAGCTGGTGTGTACTGACCGCTGCTGGTGCACGGCGTCGTCGCACGAGCACAGCAGGATGACGAGACTCTTCCAGTGCTCGAAGCTCTCCAGCGAGTGCCCGATCAGGAAGCACAGGTACCAGCTGAGCTGGTGTGTACTGACCGCTGCTGGTGCACGGCGTCGTCGCACGAGCACAGCAGGATGACGAGACTCTTCCAGTGCTCGAAGCTCTCCAGCGAGTGCCCGATCAGGAAGCACAGGTACCAGCTGAGCTGGTGTGTACTGACCGCTGCTGGTGCACGGCGTCGTCGCACGAGCACAGCAGGATGACGAGACTCTTCCAGTGCTCGAAGCTCTCCAGCGAGTGCCCGATCAGGAAGCACAGGTACCAGCTGAGCTGGTGTGTACTGACCGCTGCTGGTGCACGGCGTCGTCGCACGAGCACAGCAGGATGACGAGACTCTTCCAGTGCTCGAAGCTCTCCAGCGAGTGCCCGATCAGGAAGCACAGGTACCAGCTGAGCTGGTGTGTACTGACCGCTGCTGGTGCACGGCGTCGTCGCACGAGCACAGCAGGATGACGAGACTCTTCCAGTGCTCGAAGCTCTCCAGCGAGTGCCCGATCAGGAAGCACAGGTACCAGCTGAGCTGGTGTGTACTGACCGCTGCTGGTGCACGGCGTCGTCGCACGAGCACAGCAGGATGACGAGACTCTTCCAGTGCTCGAAGCTCTCCAGCGAGTGCCCGATCAGGAAGCACAGGTACCAGCTGAGCTGGTGTGTACTGACCGCTGCTGGTGCACGGCGTCGTCGCACGAGCACAGCAGGATGACGAGACTCTTCCAGTGCTCGAAGCTCTCCAGCGAGTGCCCGATCAGGAAGCACAGGTACCAGCTGAGCTGGTGTGTACTGACCGCTGCTGGTGCACGGCGTCGTCGCACGAGCACAGCAGGATGACGAGACTCTTCCAGTGCTCGAAGCTCTCCAGCGAGTGCCCGATCAGGAAGCACAGGTACCAGCTGAGCTGGTGTGTACTGACCGCTGCTGGTGCACGGCGTCGTCGCACGAGCACAGCAGGATGACGAGACTCTTCCAGTGCTCGAAGCTCTCCAGCGAGTGCCCGATCAGGAAGCACAGGTACCAGCTGAGCTGGTGTGTACTGACCGCTGCTGGTGCACGGCGTCGTCGCACGAGCACAGCAGGATGACGAGACTCTTCCAGTGCTCGAAGCTCTCCAGCGAGTGCCCGATCAGGAAGCACAGGTACCAGCTGAGCTGGTGTGTACTGACCGCTGCTGGTGCACGGCGTCGTCGCACGAGCACAGCAGGATGACGAGACTCTTCCAGTGCTCGAAGCTCTCCAGCGAGTGCCCGATCAGGAAGCACAGGTACCAGCTGAGCTGGTGTGTACTGACCGCTGCTGGTGCACGGCGTCGTCGCACGAGCACAGCAGGATGACGAGACTCTTCCAGTGCTCGAAGCTCTCCAGCGAGTGCCCGATCAGGAAGCACAGGTACGCCAGCTGCAGCTCGCCGATCAGGTGCAGGGGCCTGCGGACCGAGCACAAGGTAGCTATTGTTTACCTTCATTTTGTCTACATTCTCATTTTAGAAATTTCACAGCTCCTCAACATTCACATTTCGTCTACCTATTTCAAACAAAATCTAAATCAGAACGTTGATTCTGTTAGTAAGCCACAAGGGCACTTTCACATTTCTTAATCTGACTCTACCGACATTTCACAAGAAGAGACTACTGTTGAGAAGAAAGCGGAAGCACATTTCCAGGTCATCCACATTCCCATTGCACATGCATGTTATGGGAATGTAACAAACAAGTTAGGATGAAATGAGTTGGGGATGTCTTCAACTCGTTTCATCCTATTTATTACTAGTAGCCAAAACTAACCGAAATATATTACTATTCAGTTTTTTTTCTATGGATTTTGTCTAGCAACATAGAGGGAGATATTGCAAATGAATTTGTTCAAGTAGGTACACTACAATCTGCGAATAGGATCTCACGAGCCTAAATCAACAAGACTTACCATTACTTCTTAGCACCTAGACAGAAAAAGGTTATTTCAGAACTCATGCAATCATCGGCATCGCTACTGTTGAAACATTAAAGCTTACTGATATTGAAAACTCTGTATAAATATAGAAATTAAATGAAAAAATTTATTCAGTAAGTAGGCCACTTGTACAAGTCAGATTGTGAATCTACTAGGCATTTCCCAAGTGGAGACTACTGTAGAAGAAAGACGAAAGATACTCAACAGTTAGTAAATTTTTCATAAATCATATTTAAAATGATATCGTTGCTCTTTAGACACACGTTGTGATCAGATAGTGCGGACTCACTCGTCGTGTTGCGCGAGCATGAGCTCGAGCGAGTAGGACTGGTCGAGGTAGTGCTTGGTGATCTGCTCCGGCGAGCTGCCCGCCGGGAACTTGTCCTGCGGGATCTCCGTGAACCGCATCGAAGCACCTGTGTTGCCGCAACACCACACCTTTAGCGCGCTCAGTTCCTGTCCCCAGTGCTCGCATCGCACGTCAACACGTTTGGTACTAGCCTATAGCAATCCAGAACTTTGGGCGTAGTTTGATTTGTTTAAAGACAATTCCTTTGACATTTATTACACTTATTTATTTTACCTATCACACAAATAATAACATTTTGAATAACTTTATAGTTATAGACAATAAGAGAACATACTAGGGCATGAGATCTGATGAAGAGTTTTAAAATATATAAAATAAGCACAAAGTAGCGATATTAGGATAATCAGGTCACCAGAATATTTAAAAAATGCTTGTTACCTGGCACAGGTTTCAAATCTGGTAACATGGCTTTCTCTTTCTCTGCTCTTGTGACTCTCTTGGCCCGTTTAGCATCAGACTGTCCAGGTTCTTCGGTAGTCTCTTCAGTACTCTTGGGTTCCAAGTCATCTTGGCTCTCCATAGACTCAGACTTGACGCCACGCGGCCGGTCTTCGTCAGTCATGGGGAGGAGTTCCACTGATGCTCGGATTATGCCCTTTTCTGGTGATAGCTTTGTGGCAAGTTCAGCTGAAAAAGTATATTTCTACATAAATACTTCTTGTAATCTTGTCAATGCACTTATTTTATTGCATAAATAAAATTCAATTCAACTCGAAATTCAAGTAAAGGACTCGTCGAATTCTAATTTCCACTCGGTTGTAAGAGACGCGCTGGACAGAAACCGGTGGAGGCAGATCATCCGCGCCAGATGCAACCCTGAAGCTGACCACGATCCTCAGACATGAGGGACCGACTCCAGAGAGAGAGAGTGGCTATGGGCAGTAGTACTCAACTACTCATAAATGATAAGTTTAAAAGTTAATAAAACAAACACAAAAGAACAGGACCAAATGACAATTGCTTTTTTAAGTGCCAAAGATGACTAAGCCACATCAGCAGAAACATTTTGCTTTATGAAACCCATTTGGACATACTGGACACCCAAAGCAATTGGAGATCCCTATTAGTCAAAGGTCATCTAACAATACAGATTATTTAATATTGGTAAGATGAAGGTAATTTCACAGAGCAGCTTTATACCTGTGATTTGAGAAGTAAGCAGCTTCCACTTCTGCCATATCTCGTACGGGTAGGGGGCCAAGTGGCGGTCCAGGTTGAGCAGGTTGTCCTTCAGCCGCTGGATGCTCTCCTCGCTGATCTCCTCCGTGCTCATGTCCTCCGTCGTCTTGTCCCACATCTTGACCAGGAACTCTTTCTTGTGGAAGTAGTGCATGAATCCAGACCTGCAATTATTTCAATAGGGAATTGCTGTTAGTAAAACTGAATTGCCAAAGGTAAACAACTTCTGTACATTACACAGCAAACTGTAGGACTATAATTAATTACACAAAAAGATTATAGACAGAAACAATAGAGGTTTCTAACTACATTCCTGTCCAAAAGTTAACCGAATTGCACAAAATTCTGATATATATTCATGTGGCAGACAATGTACAACCTAAATCTGTGGCTCTACAGACATAGGATTGCACAATATTATGATATTACTTGTGAAAACAAGTAGGTATCTCTTAGCGGTCAACAATTAAATGGAAATGTCACCGCACAATTGTTTCTTTATGTATTCTTGAAATATAATTCCCTGAAATATAAGCCTATTTACTAAACATTAATACGACCTATATTCTCACTTCTAACAACTAGCAAAATACAGCAGAGCACCAAAGCACTAACAATACCAACAAGAACATTTTAAAAATGAAGGCACTTGTTCAGTTACCTCGGGCACACGTCCCCGGTGCTCCGGCTCACGGCCGAGTAGTGCACGTAGTGCAGGCCGGGCGGGATCATCTTGATGCCGCGGAAGTCTTCGTCCGTGTTCCAGCACTGCATGTCGATGCCAAACTGCGTCTCCTGCGGCACGCCGAGGAACACGAACGTCCCGCCCTCCACGAGGAGCTTCTTCGCGGTCTCCTGGTCCATTTTGCGATGAACCTTTGCCGCGGGTCAATAAAATGAGTTAAAAATATAACAAATCAATATGTTTACATTTGTTGCGTTGCGAATGTCAAAGGTTTAGGTTAGAGATGCGATGACAGCTAACGAAATATGGTTGTACCGGAGGGCGAAAAAATATGGTACAAAATAGTATATTCTATAGCATTGTTTTTTTTCATCTTAAATATGTACCAGAAGCTTCAAATAAACTCTTAAATAAAAATAAATATAGACGGTACGCCAGAGTTTTAAGGGGATGTGTATATAAAGCTCGCCAATTGCAAAACAAGAAATTTATTTCGTCTGCAAAAATAAATCTAAAGCTACTTGGCAAATTGTTAATGGTGGTAGAAATTTTGAGCATGAAAATATAGATAGTATTGATTATAATAAAACCAAATACTCCGACCCAACTGCCATAGCTGAGCTTTTCAATGATTTCTTTGTCAATGTAGCGAATAATTCCTCGTCAGGTAATGTAAATATTAACCATGTTAATTCAGTTTCTTTCAAGCCAATGACCATATTTCTCAATCCAATCTGCAAACAAGACATACATAAAATCATATTATCCTTAAATAATAGTAACGCGTCAGGAATTGATGATATTAGTACCAGAGTCATTAAGCTAAGCTGTGCGCTAAACAATTTTCGGATCCACTAACGCACATAGTAAACTTGTCTATGGAAGAGGGTCGCTTTCCTGACTGCTTAAAATAAGTATACAATTATTAAACCTTTATTTAAAAAAGGGGACAAATCATGTATGAATAACTATCGGCCCATTGCACTTATACCAATTTTGTCAAAGATTTTTGAGAAAACACTGTACAGTCGGGTTATTTCCTTCTTAAATGCTAACTCTATTTTGAACAGTAATCAGTTTGGTTTCCGAAAAGGTAGCTCAACCACCTTAGCGTGTTTTAATCTCGTCAAAATTATAACAGACTGCATTAACGAGAAAAAACCTGTGGCTGCCATTTTCTTAGACCTAAGTAAAGCTTTTGATTCCGTGGACCATTCAATATTGTTAAATAAATTAGAAAGGTACGGAATCAGAGGAAATGCTTACGATTGGATTCGTAGTTATTTGTCTGGCCAACAACAATGTATTGAAATAAATACCATTATAAATGGTGAATTAAAAATGGCTAGATCAGCATACAAATATAACCACCGTGGAGTGCCACAGGGTAGTATACTCGGTCCGTTGCTATTCTTATTATATGTGAATGATCTCCCGAGCAACTTAAACCACAACTGTATAATTTCCACACCGAGTAAGGCGCTCTATGTGTCGCGCTTGCATCACTCCGCCGTGGCTGATGATGTGGTGGAGTACGTTCACCGGAAGACTGGCTTCACGCTGAGGGTGCAACAGCTGCAGTCCCGCCATTACGTGCACTTCAGCTCGTTTGTGGTGCGCGTACCGCGGCCGCTGCAGGACACCATCGCAAGTGCAGAATTCTGGCCGAAGGGTGTTGTGTTTCGGCAGTCCCGGGGCAATCTGCCGAATCCTGCGCCAGATCAGAAAACGCAACGGAGCCACGTTGTTACGTCGCCTAAATCAAACTAGATTTAAGTTTTTATTTTTATTTTCTGTATAATTTTGTAGTTCACAGTGCCTTGGTTTAATTACTGTAATGCTGTGTAACTAATTTGAATAAATAAATAAATAAATAAATAAATAAATAATGTTTGCCGATGATACTACGTTAGTAATTAAATCCAATGATATTGATGAGTATAATGATGAAATTAATGATGCACTCTCAAAAGTTATAGACTGGTTAAATAATAATAAGTTAAACGTTAATGCTAATAAAACCCAACTGGTGCAATTCAGAACCAACAAAGGTCGTACATGTAAATTAAATATACACCATGAAAACGAGAATGTAAAAGAAGTAGAAACGACCAAATTTTTAGGAATTTATATAGATCAATGTTGTAGTTGGAAGACCCACATTTCTGAAATTTGTTCTAAACTACATAAATTTGTGTTTGCTCTAAGAAGATTAAGTTGTACCAGCTCTAGAGAGGTAGCACTTACAGCATATCATGGAAATGTTTCTTCAATGCTGAATTACGGATTAATGATATGGGGTAATTCAGTAGATGTGAAAAATGTTTTTTTAGCACAAAAGAAGTGTATAAGGGCTGTGTGTAACACCCACTACCTGGCACATTGTAAACCTTTATTCCAAGCTACGGGGATCTTACCTTTACCATGCATGTATATTAAACAGATTGCATTATTTGTAAAACGACATCCTGAATATTTTATAAAACATGATCAAATTTACACTAGATCAACTAGACATAAGGATAAACTATACTTGCCTCGATCCAAAACGCATGTTTTTGACAACAATTCTTATTGTATGGCAATTAAAATTTTCAATAATTTACCGAAGTATGTACAGGAATACCCCCTTAATCAGTTTAACAAAGTCATAACAAGTTGGCTTCTTGAAAAATGTTATTATTCCATCCAAGACTTTCTGAATGAACAATATAATAATAATGATAATAACATTTAAAACAAATATATTCCCTAATTTTGACATATTGTAATCTATTGTAATCATATTAATAATAAGTCGACATTTAATATAGAATTGTGCCTACTGTCTAAGTTATGTTCTTCATAATATTGTAAACAGCGAACAAAAATGAATTATATTGCATGCCTATTTTAGGTCGAACATGAACTTCCTGTGTGTTATCAACATCCATTGTAGCTACACTGTTCTTGCAATAAATATCTTTATCTTTATCCTTTATTCTGTGATTTTATCGTACCCATAATTTAAAAATTATGATATTTTGTCACAATCACAATTAACATCATGCAATTTTTTTTATAATATAACGATCACGAAGTTAGTACACTGCTCTTTTTAGCTCTTTTGTTATTTATAGAATTTAATTTAGGTAACTGAATAAGATCTGTTTTATAAACAGGTTATCTCGAGAATGCATTATGCATGTAAGATTCCAGCTCTGACATTGTGATGTGTTAATAGATTCATCGGAAAAAAATGGTGTCCTTCCGAGAATGGTTAAAAATTGGTACATGTACCGAACAAGCAATATTGACCCGCGCACTAGAGAAAAAAGCGTTTACTGACTAATTAATAAAAAAAAAATTACACGCTACAGCCACAGTTAAAAACACCACACTGACTCTTAAATAAAACTCCTGACAATCATAATAAAATAGTTTTATTAGTCTAATCAGACAAATAGACAATTAGATAATCTAATGGGTAATTTACAAAAATCTTTGTGTGCCTAACATAAGCAATAAATATAAATAGCACATTTATCGTAAAACTATACCGTTCATCTTTAGGTGATGGACAAGTCTGAGGATCTCATGTCTGACATGTTTGTGATATAATGTGACTAATTATTTTCCGAATCCCCCTCGACAGTTGGGGCTGCTCTCCACCACCTTGTCGCTGGAGTCCCACTGTGCCGCAGTCTTGGCCACAATGGATAATGCATGGACACCAGTCTGCAACTCCTCTTTGAGTATGTCATTCACCAGTCTATGCCTCTGAAATATCCAAAAATAAGTTTATTATAGTAAAGTTAAATACGAGGATTTTAGATTATCAATTGAAAATTTGTCTCAGTTAACCCTTAAATGCATGGTGTAAGATGCAGCTTACATAAACAAAAATGAATTACTGGTTGAAAACTAGAAACATTTATTTGAATTAACATAATATTTTATAATATTGTGTTTTTTTAATTCATGCATTTAAGGGTTAAGTGATATTTAAGTTCTGATTCTGACCACCAACTGTCAGTTTATCCTTGCTTTGATAAAAATAAATAAAATAAAAAAACCTTTTATTTCTGGCGACAACTTAGTTACAATTAAACAAATTAAGTATGTAGTAGGTAACTGACAATTAAGTATAAAACAGTAGGTAATATATAAAAGATATTGTGCAAGAACCCCTCTTAGTTGAGGGTGAAGGTAAAAAGACCCAATAAGGGTCTATATCCTGAGCTTTTAATGTCCATTGTTTGACAGCGCTTCTTAGTTATTGCTTTGATTAAGTTTCTATCAATATGATTCCATTTAATGAAATATTTCTATTAATTAAATATGCAACAAATGGAGGGATTGCTGATTACATGTGTAGATCCAGAGTTTGCTGCATATAGCATAATGTATAGTAGAAATCCTTTTCTTGAGGCCGACTTCTTCAACTTCACTTTGCTTTAAGCATTGAATACAAAGATCAAAGCTTAAAGAAAAATTGAAAAAGGAGCTACCTGGGGGAAGAGACCGGGAATCGAACCCGGTACCTCTGGATTGCCGGTCCAGCGCGTTAACCATTTCGCCACCCTAGCTCCAGGAAGATCTGACGAATTTTTCCTTATGCTTTGTGTGTCGATCTTTGCATTGTTTATTTGAAAGGTTTTTTACACCTTAGCGATCTTTGTATTTAATGCTTAAATAAAAATTGTGGTGTACCTACCCACATAAAAAATGAGACATTATATGTTTCATAAATTTATTTCACTTTGCTTTGTTTTAACAATGGGACCCAATGGCTATTGTGTGCATTATTAACTGCATTCACAAACTGCTATAGCAGTTTATGCCCGCAGTTAACCCTTCGTATGCCGCCTCCCCGTATCCTTTACCTATATCTGTATAGGACGGATACGGGACACGGCATACGAAGGGTTAATAATGCATACACTACCCATTGGGTTCCATTGTATGTTAGAACAAAGCAATATAAACAGGCCTCAAAAAGGATTCCAACTATAAAAGAACATTTACTCAAAATATAAATTTTGTTCCAGACTTTATATTAAAAAAAAAATACCTTGATTAACGGTAATCCCTCGAATTTGTCCGACACGACAACAACTTTGAAGTGCGTTTCGGCGTCTTTGGGAACGTTGTGCATGTGCGACTCGTTGATGACGTCGAGGTGTGTCGTCGCCAGAGACGTCTGCAGCTTGCTCCTCATCGCACTCTCCACTACCCCGGACATGTTTCTTGCTGTACTGTAGATGCCTGATAATAAACAAAAATTGCTGTTGTAACTGAGATGTAAATATTTATTGAACTAGCGAGGTTCCCTGGATTACCTGTGAGTACTGCGGCATGCAATGATTTACTGAATAGGCTGTTTAGAATCATAAGTTGTGCTAGAAGTAAATTTCAGCTGAATAAACAATCAATTTCAGATATTTTTCAGAAAACTAGCTGTCATCCGAACGAATTGAGCGACAGCTGACATTGACAGTTTGCATTCGTTTAGAAATTCGTGAAGTTCTCGTCTTGACTTGAGTGAATGAAGTTATGTCGACGGCTCACCATAATAAGGGTTCCTAGTTGACTACGGAACCCTAAAAATGGGTTGGACAAGGGCGCCATCTGTAGCCGTAGCGGAACGTCTAACTGACAGCGCGCGAAGCAGTTTGAAAGACGCTAAGTTTACTGCATTAGAGCAGGTATTTAATATAATATTGAATGTATTATAAGTTTACTGGCTTTTCTGCTGAAAACACTTGTGTACGGCGTCTGATGAATCGCTAGTTCAATACCATACTAAACGTAAAATAAAAGTGTTTTGTGGTTAAAATATGCTAGTGAGTTTGCTTTATTCCCGCCCCCGGTCTTTCCAAGGTGCCTATGATGGTTACGTTTATCACGCTACCATCGTTGACCACAGCATCTATTGTTGATGTTGTGGCACCTGTGGGTAATGAGACTAATGAGCTACTATCCCGCATCGACTTTGACAGCGATAGAGTCATATAGCGGCGCACAATTTCCTGCCACGTCGTGGGTCACACAGAAAACGTCAGACCACAGGAGGTGGTAAAAAGCCCATCGTTGCTATATCTACTTACCCTAAAGATTCTGACTTCATGATCGGCACCACATATTCTCAAAATTATGTTGAGAATCGATACTATTTAATGGTTCAGTGGTCTAATAGGTATGGCACCTGTGTTGGCCCGGAAAGCTGTTGGAAACGCGGTTTCGAACCCCGCCTGAATTATTAACATTTGAAACTTTTCGCTTTAATATAAATATTTTCTCAAAAATTGCATGTAATGTTGCCTTACCATCGCTAGATAGACTACAGTAAGTGGAACATACCGAAGACTTTTAGAAGCACAGACCACTTAGAAGTGTCCAGTAAACAGCGAGATTTTAAATTTGGAATCAATATTTGTCCAGTAAGTAAGTATGTAATTCCTATTCTTTATTCTTTATTCAATAACAACGTGAGTTGTGTTTGAAATTCATTTAACAACATACAAAATTAAAACCTAAATTATCAAATTATTCAAATCAAAAACATGAGTCAACTAACCGAAAATAATATAAACATTCAAAAAAGACAAACACTAATTATCATATATATAAAAAAAAAAAAAAAACAATAAATGTCAAAAAAAAAAATTCTACAAAAATACAATAAAAAATTAATCAAAAACATTAAGTGAAAAAACATCGTCATAATCGAGTCATTTAAAAATATGGTATAATTATAAGTTAATAGGTAATATCAATTATTCTAAAACATAATTATTTAAAAATCATCAAAATAAAATAAAAAATAAGAAATATAGATATCGAAATCACAATGTAACATTATCAAAAGTCACAATCATAATCATAATCATTGGAGCGGAGCGAGCGAAGCGAGCGAAGCTCCCATGGATCGACTCGAATGGACTTTGTAACAATGCGCAGATCTCAGCGAGTTCTCAACCGATTTTAGAAATTTTTGTTTTAAAATGCAAAAATAAAATTTCGCTAGGTCGTGACGAAGAGAAAATTCGAAAAAAAAAAAAAACTCCGCTCCAATCTATGGTGCAAGCTTAGCCGGTGGCTGACTCTGCATCGACCTAGTTATTATTATTTATATAAATTTGAACATTTTAGGCTTGCTCGCAATATTCCTCAACTGAATAATAGCACTTTTCCTGCAAGAAAACTTTCAATTTATTTTTAAAAATTAAGCTATTGGTGATCGACTTCAGCTCAGTTGGCAATCTGTTAAAGAGCATAATGCCCTGATAGGCTGCCGAATGTTTGACAACCTTCAGCCTAGTGTCAAGAGATTGTGGTAAATCCTTTCGTCTAGTTGCCAGACGCCTTTCTCTCTGATCTGGTGTCTCTAATTTATTTAAGTATTTCACGAGGTCTGACAACACTACCAAAATGTATAAGCAGGGAACAGTTAGGATTTTGTAGTCTTTAAAGTATGGCCTACAGGATGTTTGTTGCGAAATTTTGGCCATAATTCTTATTGCCCTTTTTTGGGCTACAAAGGCGGCTTGGGTATTATACTTGTAGCTGTGTCCCCATAATTTAATACTGTAGCGTATTTTGGACTCGACTAAAGCAAAGTATACCATTGTTAGTTGCGTCAACTTTAGCTCATCCCTAAGACTTCTGAGACCATAACACGCAGAACTAACAGCATTCACAACTGCAGACACTTCAGCCTTCCAATTTAGACTGGAGTCTATATTAATACCAAGAAATTTGGCCATTTCCACCTGTTCTATTTCAGTGCCCTGTAGTGAGATCTGCAACTTACTCTTAAATCTTGAGGTTGTTTTGAACAGTAGAATTTTTGTTTTATTACTGTTCAGCTTCAGGTCATTAGTATCAAACCATTCCAAAAAAAACCGAAAAGCGCAATCCACCTTGTCGTTTAGCTCCGTGATAGTTTCTGCCGATATGACCGCATTGGTATCATCTGCGAAGACAACCAATCTACTATTGGGTACATTGTTGTGCGTGAACTGAATAACCACTCAATTGCTTCGAATTTTGAGTTGGACTCTATTTATATAATAAAATAGGAGCGGTGACAGGTAGCCGTAGTTACCAAAAGCAATCTAGTGGCTAAGGTCATTCGTGAATATGAGAAAAAGGACTGGGCCCAATATGGAACCCAACCCTGAGGTACTCCTCTCAATACGCTGGCTACACTGGACCTATAAGCAACCCGACGATTTTCTTGAGTCCACACTCAACAAATTGCTTCCTGTTTCCCAGGTATGACCGAAAGAGATTCAACACTTCTCCCCTCACACCATAGTGTTCCAATTTCCCCAGAAGAATATCATGACTAACAGTGTCGAACGCAGAACTTAGGTCTAACATCACTCCTGCCACTTTTTTTTTCTGATTTAATTGGGTCACTGAACAATGAACGTTGTTATAGCTTCATTGGTACCTTTACTCTTCTGGTATCCAAATTGTCTCTCATCTATGACACTGTTTGAATAAAGATGTCTGGTAAGCCTGTCTTTCATTATTCTTTCAAATAATTTAGAGAGGGTAGGCAAGAGTGAAATAGGCCTATAATTTTTCGGATCAGTCTTAGAACCCTTTTTATATACTGGTATGATTTTTGCTACCTTAAGCTGATCCGGAAAAACACAATTTGCAACGCACTCGTTGAAGAAGCTGGCTAATGGACCCGCCAGTATATCTACATTGTCTTTAATGACAGTGATAGGAATTTCGTCGTAACCACTTGTCATTTTAGGTTTCATTTTTTTAACTAGGCATATAACTTCCGACGGGGTTACCTTTTCAAACTTCATTTCGTGTTCTACTCTGGGCATGTTTGAACGAAGTATTGAGAGGGCTTCATCAATCCTGGTTTCCAACGCCCTGCCATGGTGGAATTGTTGTAATAAAATAGTACACACATCTCTTGGGTCGTTCACTATATTATAAGGCCCTTTCTCATTTTCAACTTTAAGAACTAAATTTTCCTGAACCCCACTGACTACCTTGTTGCGATGCTTGTGTACTACCTTCCAAATTTCCTTTGAGGAATCCTTTGCCCTGACTATTTGAGACTGAACCGCTATTCTTTTTGCATTTCTAACGACACGTCTAAAGATACTTACGTACTTTCTCGTATAGTTCACTATTGACTCAGAGCGGGTCGAACTTTTATTTGTTAGCAGGAAGCGCTTCATCTTGCTTGATGTTTTAATACCTTTTGTGATCCATTTAATCTTACCACCTACTTTATTCACAATTTGTTTCCTATGTTTCTTGAAGCTCTCCTTGAAGGTTCGGGTAAATTTGTTTAGGAACGTATTCACTCCTGTATACTCCCAACATTCAGACAGTATTTTTTGTCTAAATTTAGTGTTTCCGATATCAGTAAGTTTTCTTACTTCCTTCCATAATGGTTGATCGTTTTCCGTGTTTTCTTTCGTGATGACAGTGAAGTTACGTATCAAGATATTTGAATATCGAAACACGATTTACATCGTCACCGACCTATAAAAAACTAAGGATGTGAAGGCGATGAGGTCGTATATAAATGTAAAAAGGATGCATTCCACAAATTGTTTTAATTATAAGTACAGTGCGACAGCAAATTGTAGAAATTAAAAAGTGGCGTCCCTTTTTCATAGATTAAATTGTTTTCTCCGCCACCCAAAGGTTGTCTGGAAGAGATCGCTCTTTAGCGATAAGACCGCCTATTGTCTACCATTATTTAATTTATGATTTCTCATGTTATATTTTTCTTGTTGGTGTGCAATAAAGAATTGTTGTATTGTATTGTATTGTATTGTATTAAATAGAAAGAGACGACATTGCAGTATAAACTTGCAATTTACACTAAGAGCAAATGTAAAATAAAAAGAGGTTGGCACTATTGGCAGTTTAAACGTAACTCAAGATGCATATTAAAAAAAAAGAAAGTAGCGACAAGGCCGACAAGGTTTAGTGCCTTTAGTGCGGAAGTTTGTATGCAGGTTTAGTTCATACCTAATTGTGCTGTGTAAAATGACAATGATATTTCGGAATTCCTTCCTTTTTTGTGTCGTTTAGAAAAAACCTGGGAGTTAAAATTGAAGGTAAGCTTTATGATACGAAAATTAGTTATAAAATACAACAATAATTAAATTTTATCTTTAAGACTTAGATTTGTAAGACAGTGCAAATAATTAAACGCAGTATTTATAAAAAAAGAAATTAAGGCGCGATTTAAATTAAAAGACAAAAATTTCAAATTTGTTTATGTGATCTATTACAATAATTCAGCAAAAATGAGTTCAGACGAGTCTGATTTCGAATAGACGGCACTCCTCCATACTTAAAAGCGGAGATATATAAAAATACAAAAGATTCATTAAATGGAAGGAAGAAAATCAAGTTGGTCAGATAATGTGTGATAAGGTCTGAATATTTCAACAATCTTTCTGAGACACTCGGATGGCTACAAAGGAAAGAAATCACTAATATTCAGCAGCAAAATATAGAAAAGTTCTTAAATCAAGCTCTAGATGATAACCATTTTGGCGATGAAGGTAAATAAATGCTGCCACTATTTGATAACGATATAACTATATCTTTTATCCAAGTATAAACTCATAATTATTTTTATAGGTTGTTATCGTGCGAGTTAATGGTGCCTGCGACGTCGAATATCACAATGTGTAATAATAAAAATGGGATATAACAAAAATATTCATTGGAAAATGGCCGAATATAAATGTCACCTACAAAATATAATTTTAATCTAATTTTCTTGTTTAATTTTTGAGAAAAGCACTATACTTGCTTCGACCGTAAGTGCCATCCTGGCCTCGTATTATATCCGGACCTCGCCTACGGCTCGGTCCGTCTAATTCCTACTCGGCCAGTATGGCTTACTTACTGGTCTCTGCCGTAATGTACTATTAATGTAATCAAATATTGATATGAAAGTAAATTTTAACCGGCTTCTAATTTTCGTATCGAAATGAAACTGCTTGTATATGTATGTAGTTCACGTGACAATATAATAATTTGGTATCCTGGAGCTGTTCTGATGCTGAAGACGGAAGGTAGCCGTACGTAGGAACTCCTAAACAGCACAAGCTAACGCTAACCCATCGTGATTGTCTCATTTGATTGTTTTATTGTACCTGCACTCCTCAGTCTTATAATTTATCATTCATTTATTACCATCTGATCCATGGATAAAACTTAAAACGATCATCATCAGCTGATAAACGCCACCTTGGTTTGTCCAGCGCCGCCTGCATCGAGCATAATCCCACGACCTTCACTAGATTATGAGGCCATCTTGTGGGGAACCCCCCATCGTCCCATCTGGTTTGATTCTTTCAAGAAAAATATTGGTCAATATTGAGTCCGACAACTAAATAGTATGCCTAGGTGGACTTATTGTTTTCCCCTTGAATTTAACTTGAAAAACCGGCTAAGAGCATGTCGGGCCACGCTCAGTGTAGGGTTCCGTATTGCCCATCCTTCACAATAGACGAAAATGACGGGAAAGATTTCAAGCTCTATAAAAAGGTCGTAAGCCTTTTGGGAGTTATCAATTATACGCGCCAGATTGAGCGTAATGTTTTAATATAGTATGTCACTTAACCAATATGTTTAACGTTCGAAGTGTAGGGAAACCGGGCGGCACTTACGTCATTTTAAAGAAAATTATGAATTTTTGCGATAAGTAACTCAAAAACGGCTCAACCGATTTTATTCAATATAGTTTTCATTGAAAGTACTTATAGAGCCCCATTTTCATATTTTTTCCATATTTTTTTTACCCGTGGTTGAAAAGTTAGAGGGGGGGGACACTATTTTTTATATTTTTGGAGCAAATATTTACAAAACTGCTGACTTTTTCAAAATATAATGCTGGAAGACCCCTATTATTTTTAAAATACCTATTCAACGACACCACACACACTAGTGTTGGAACGAAAAAAAATCACCCCTCTTTAGGTGTACGGGAAGTACCCGAAAAAATAAATTGTTTTTATTTTACCGTTTTGTCCGCGTGATACAAATACTCATACCAAATTTCAGCTTTCTAGTACTAATAATCACGGAGCTAAGCCGCGGACGGACAGACGGACATGGCGAAACTATAAGGGTTCGTAGTTGACTGCGGAACCCTAAAAAGGGAAACATTATACCTATACTATACATAATTAATATACCCACTCGTCCTGGCCCCCGCCCCCCAAGCCTGCCACGCGTAAGCCGAAGTTTCGTATCAGATTTCTGGAATTCAGAAGAAAAGATAGGACAGGTTGAAACCCTATGTAGGTACCGATTACTATTATCCAATCATAACTCGCTTTCGTGCTCGTGGATAAATCAAACAGCGGACACGTCCTCCCGGCGAGCAGCTCACAAATCATTTTGCGAGCACTATCTATCCTCAATGACTCGCGAAGCTATTACTGTAATTTCACTTTCTATTGCATTTGACGGATAGAATTTCCATTCAATATTCGATTGAGCGCAGACATTGTTTCCCGAAAGATATATCGCTCGATCAAATAATATCCCGTCTCGTTGATTTAGAGCTTTTTCTTCATTTTGCGCCGCTCTTTGTAGGGCGACCAAGCTTCCGGATTCCTCGAGACATTTTGGAAGTATTGGATTAGCACTCTTTCAAGATGAGCCAGAATGAAATACTTATGCAATTTTAAAAAATAGTTTTGACAATATACTTATACAAATTTCTGATGCACTACTAAAAAGTTTATTTGAATTTAAGATAGTTACTATTATTACTTTAAATTCATTTGCCACTCGTTGTACTCTCTCAATATTGCTTGTTATGTTTGGAAAACTTCGTTAGAATTTGCGGAGACCGAACAAATATTATATACCTTTAACTCTCTGGTATGGTTGACGGCGATTATATCTCTAAATCTGCTAGCGTCAAGTAAGGGCTTCTCAGAGGCCAAGTATATCATCTCGCCTCCATCAATTTCCAGAAAACACTTGGTATAACTCCATTGGTCAAGTTACTTTTTTGTGAAACCATATGTGTTGATGTTGTAAACTTATTACACATGTTTACATAAATTGTTTAAGTACTGCTTGAAAGTAGTGGTTGCAATTACAATGTTCTACATTGTAATTGCAACCACTACTTTCAATGGTAGACAATAGGCGGAGACAGAATAACAGAAGGTAAGTACTTATCATCTATTATCCTAAAACATGCAAGGTTTTTGAAGAGTTGACCCTAAGCAGTTGAAGTTGATGGAAAACGTCAGTACCTAAATAGTTAGGTACTTAGATATGTGTTTAAGAAATACTAGTGTTACTGAGTTCCCGATACCTACCTTTACATAATTATGGTAATTTCTTCTTTTACCGTATATTCTGAATCATGGTAACCCTACGCTTGAGGCTGCGGGATCATTCGACTTGTTACGAAAATGTGTTTCGGTAAACGCTGCTGTATCTCAACTTTTCAATATTTTATATCCTGTTTAGCGCCGCGTTTGAGGTGAAACTTTTGCTTTTGTTTAGATAATAGCGTCTTACGATTTTCAGATTTAGCAAACCTTTGAACAGTAGGCAAGTTCCTAATATCAATCAATGTTATACAATAGCCTCAAGATATAGCACATCTCAGAAAACAGAGTAAACAATAACAAGAGCTCTAAACAGACAATTTTTGAGTAGTATGAGATGAGGCTGCTGACTAACTACGTCCCAACTGACTCATCTCATAGTTGACGGGACGAAGGACTCAATTTATACCCATACCCAACCCAAGTATAAATTGGTTACAAATAGATTGATTTCAGAATTTCAAATTCTCCTTTTTAAATAGAAAATCATCATGAATTTAAACACATTAAATAACAGAACAGTTACTTTAAACTAAATGATATACTCCCAACCGAAATAATAAATCTTGGACGGGCCCTAGCGCGAGCCGTACCTGCTCTACACATTATTATTAATTCCAAAATAAGTCCCTGGCAGTTAACCCTCGCTATCACAGCTTAGCGAAATTAAAATAATAAACATCAAAGCGGCATTACTGGCAGACGCATACTCCGCAATAAATTTGATTGGATCCTTTGAGGGAGTTAATTAATTTAAACGCACCTAGAACAATAGCCGGCGGGTTAGCTATTGTATCTTTCGTATGGCTTCATTAAAGCACACGGCACTCGTGTAGTTATTCAGACTGAATTTAATTAGATCGGCACAGAGTTAAGTTGCTGGGGCGGGGCCCAAACGTTTCCCGTTACATGAAGTGGCGAGATTCCTCAGATACCCTGAAACATGATCTGTGGTAACTACCTAAATACTAGGTTAGATTTTTTATTCGGATTAAAATTCACTCACATGCTCGCTTTTGGCCAAATTTTGACTCGCGCACTAAAAATACCGGGAAACTCAGTGGTACAGCCCGGATTCCAACCCACGACCTCCTGTTTGAAAGTCCACCACTGGGCTATCGCAGCGCATGAGTTTACGATGGCTAAATTCTTTCTGCCTAAAATAGCATGTTTACCTATTCCTGTGACCTTTACATGTCCTATCAATGTCATTTAATATGGTTTAGGACGTTTTATTTCTCAAAATGCATATCGAATACCTAGGCAACAATCGAAAGAAATGAATCATATCACGAACATAAGTATGACCTAAATTAGACCTCCGGGCTCAGGCACTAGTGTCATCGTAAGTAGTATTCAGGTAGTATTCTGTAAGTATTCTTGATGAACCGAGCTGTGTGTTACTTAAATGCCAACAAGTAAACTTGCATTCAAAGTGTTTCATAATCACCACTATCTCTAGGTAGGTTCACATAAAAGTTGAATGGCATACCGGAACCCAAACGGCTTAACCAATTCGTGTGTTCCGGCTCGAAACCAACAGGAGGAACATTAACTTTCGTCCCGAATCGAGCAGCCCCAGCTCCTTGTAAAGTCGAATAATGAATGTTTTACCCCGAAAACGATAAAGAGCGCTCTTTTGCATACGAAGTTCGTTAAGTTTAATTAGTGAGCCCTACGGTCATGGCGGTGGGCCTTTGTAGCTCCTTGGAGGCGCGCCAACACCGTATTGTCTTCGGAATTATAATAATTATCTCTGCAGCCTACGCGTATGTTGCCGTTTACAATTTCGAGACCACTTCGAGACATAGGAACATAAACTACGGTTGTTCTAGATTTTGGATAATGCATTTTTTGAGTAAGAGGCTTGAGTTAGATCTCTATAGCTTCTATATTCTATATGAGGAATGACGAGAAGATTTAAGTAAATAAATAAATAAATATCAGACAACCTCACTTAAATCGATCTAGTCCTAAATTAAGCTCAAGAAGGCTTGTGTTATGGGTACTAGACGACGGTATGCACTTAAATAAATAAAATAAACAAAAATTGTTTGTTTAAAAAGAAGAACCTAAATACCTATATAGATAATTATATACTTAAATACATAGAACAACCATGACATGACATGACAAGCACAAATATTCGACTAAGTAGGTTAAAATTAGTATTTTTATGGTCTGTGATTAAAATACAATACAGGTAGGTAAGTACCTATACTTTATTGCACACCTAACAATTTTAAGCTTGGGAATAAATATATTACAAATACGTCATAATATTATCAATTATAGTTTATAACTCATCATAAATAAAGTATACTGTGTCGATTCTACCAACATGCAATTAGCTTTGTGCCTAAGATGGGTGATTTAGTTTTTTTATCTAAAGTAGACTTGATTGACGTTTTGGACGTTTGGTACCTAGCACGGTAAAACGTTAAAAAGCTATGGAGCCGACATTAACATTACTTAAATATACCAATCTACGACGGCGAAGCTCCTATAGGAGCCGATTTCCACCGGCTTGGCAACCGGGATTTGTTGAACGCCGCACTACTACACTAGTACCTATGCAAGCATTCTAATACGTAAGTGTCCGTGTCGTCAGTAGTGTTCCCTCCTGCTTTATGCCAATCACCGGCCTGACGTGGGTACACGGGCGATTACACGAATTACAGCGCACGTCCATACAGTGTACCGACCGAGTACACGGCGCTGGTAATAGTGTTAGCTTCACCCGTATTCTATTAAAAGGAGATACAGGCCGTTTAAGTTTTATCTACACCCATATTGTTAAATTACTTGGCGGTGAGGGTGGTAGGGCATGAATGACCAAAATCAATGATGTAATTTCATGACATTACGATATAATTATATGATGCTGTTTCGTCGACCCCTTCTACGCCGGCGGGACGCCTCTTTCATGCCCTCGCTCCGCGAGAGTTACGGCAGTACCGAGTACCTACTTCCTATCTACATTAAAGAAAGTCTATGATACCGTAATGACAATGTGTGTAGATAAAGTAGTGTATGCAACTGTACATAATTAAAACTTAAAATTGCTTACTCTCATAGTATTGCTTGCTCTCATTATGTAGGTAGCAGTTGTATAAACTACTATGTGTTACTAAATAGATATTAAATTTGTATACACGGAAAGAAATTATTATAACAATACTACCAGAACATATTGTAAATTTCATTCTAGTATAAAGAAACAGAATTAAGTTAAATATACCGTATTGACTTTTAACAACAAATAGTCGTATTTTAATAAATGCTAGAATATTCTAGTAAAAACATTTTAGTAAACAATACTCAAAGCTATTTATAAGTACATATTATTATTGTAGAGATAAAATTTCGATAATTGTAAAGTATACCATTATAATTCGTTTGTTGTTGCTAGCTGTCAATTAAACAATACAATATTTATGGTTGTCTCTAAAATAACGCAAGTAACAAAAAATATTTTAGATATTTAAATAAGCTAGATTCATATAGTACTGTTTACCCCATAATTCGTTTGTTATTGCTAGCTGTCCATTAAACAATACAATATTTAGGTTGTCTCTAAAATAACGCAAGTAACAAAAATTGTTTTAGATATTTAAATAAGCTAGATTCATATAGTACTGTTTACCCCATAATTCGTTTTTTATTGCTAGCTGTCCATTAAAAAATACAATATTTAGGTTGTCTCTAAAATAACGCAAGTAACAAAAATTGTTTTAGATATTTAAATAAGCTAGATTTATATAGTAGGTACTGTTTACCCCATAATTCGTTATTTATTCCTAGCTGTCCATTATACAATACAATATTTAAGGTTGTCTCTAAAATAACGCAAGTAACACAAATTGTTTTAGATATTTAAATAAGCTAGATTCATATAGTACTGTCTACCCCATTATTCGTTTGCTATTGGTAGCTGTCAATTAAACAATACAATATTTAGGTTGTCTCTAAAATAACGCAAGTAACAAAAATTGTTTTAGATATTTAAATAAGCTAGATTCATATAGTACTGTCTACCCCATAATTCGTATGTTATTGCTAGCTGTCCATTAAATAATACAATATTTATTGTATGGATTGCCTGAACTTTGGTTGGCATTGGCAACACCGCCTGGCTGCCATTGTTTTGTTTATCATTTCATCTTTCGGAACGATCAGTGCGTGGTGCGCGCGTGCAGAGACGTTGACTGTGACAAATAGTGTGATTCGTTTAAATAGATATTATAGAAGTGAAGTGTTCCAAATCAGGAAATGGACAAAGACATTGAAAAATTATTGGAATCCTGGCAGTATATCGTTCAGATTCATAATGTTCCTTCCCATATGTCCCCTGCCTAGATTTCTTACAGATTACCTACTGACATGAGTAGAAGTCCGACCGCTCTTAAAAGGTGTCATGTTCATATTTATACTAAAAACCCTATTAAACAGGTAATGAAGCATCACAATTTTAAGATCGGTCGAAATTTTACTCATTTTTCTGTCGGTTTGTTTGGAGCGCTTTAACGTATAAGAAATCTAGACAGGGAACATATTCCCAATATATATAAGGGATATTTTAAGTTTTAGGTCTTACCTCCATGTTGAGTTTTAGATAACATGAATAATAAACTTACAAAAGTTTAATGTTTTGTTTTATTTAAAACTGTTGTTGACCATGTCTTTTATTTTGAGAAGGTTGCAGGTTTAGCAGGCCCGAAGAGTAAAGTCCCTTCTACGTCATGCTATCACTATGTTTAGGTACTGTTTCTGATACAAAAAGTTTGAGTAATAAGCATTTATTCTATAAATACAAAATAAAGATAGCTTGGCGCCGAAGGTCTTTACTTTAGTACGGCTTGTATTACAAGCTTGCTGCAAATGAGTCTTTAAAAAAAGTTTACATAGTTACCGTATTGTTAGTTAAGAATAAGTTAAAATCTGGCAGTTAAGTCACGAAATTATACTTATATGAAAATTTCGTGACGAAGCAGACAGATTTCAACTTTTTTTAACAACATGGTAAGTATGTACATATTTTTTTAAAGACCCATTCGCCTTCTAAATATTGTGGAGCAAAAAATACAAAATTGCTGTAATTACCAGAAAAATACAGTAAACTGAACAATATTCATTTCTTATTTTAGTAAACTCAATCATTTGATGTGATAATGGCTAACCACAATGTTGGTAGTAAACACTAAATAAGTAGTAAAGTGTAAAAAATATATAGTTTGTTAAAATCTCAACTTGGTAATATTTGCATTAAATTTGTTAATAGTCACTATAATAATCTAGTAGTCGTTACTAAAAATCTGGTTATCTCCAAAATAAAGCATGGTGTTACGAACGATACCAATTCCGTTACACTTAACAAAACCTGTTTGTAATGGATACAGAAAGGTTTTTGTGCACTAGACACACATTTTAATTATGTGTACCAGCATTATGTTTAACTGTGGTAGATATTCCTGTAAGCTATTACCAGATTTTTGTAGTAAACTCGACAAAATAGATAGGTGTCGTATATATTACACGACAATCTAGTTACATTAACTTTATTCTGGTTACCTAAACTAGAATTTTCTCTCCGTGTACTTCGAGCGGCATTCGAACCGAGTCTCCAACGGCGTTCGGAGCCAACATGAGCGCCTTGGCTACCAGGACACAACCCGTTTGAACAATGTCTGCTGCTGGGTGTGAGTGCTGTCGCCTGCGCCCAGTCGGTCGATGAGTGTGACTGTCACGATCACGAAATGACATGAAACGATCCTCACGGGAGCGCTTGAGGCGCACAGACGTACACGCTGTGTCTGCTGTAGGTTAAAGCAGGTGCTATAGGTTGGCTTTCATTTTAAATGTTCTTTAATTATTACAAGCCTGCAATGGGCTGCAAAATCTAGTGCATGAGGTTCTATACAAGACCTATTAACTAAAAAGGCGTTTTCTAAAGTACCTACTGTAATCCGGAGTGGCTTTGTGGGTAAATCTGGTTTTGTATTGAACATGACTTTTTTATACGATACACGAACGTGAGAGATGCTAGTAGTGTACAGCTTATTTGCATGATACACCTAGTACAAAAACACGAACACCATCACACACAGATAAATTCGGCGTGTCGATTTCGACGTGCGAATACTGGGTGGTCGATTTTTTCCGATATCTCACAAAAAAGGCGTGAAGCAGCGTCAAACGAAACTCGCCCCCGCCTGTATGCGATAAATAATTGAAGGCAGTACGTTTGCTCACAAACAGAATTATCGCCGCCGTCCGCCGCCGCCGGCCAGGAGCGACGGTGACGTCCCGTTACTTTTGGGTAACTTCCAGAAACTACCATCTCACCAAGTAGTAACCACTAGGACATGCTTTGACATACAAGCGTGAGAGATGCGAGTGCCTGGAAGTTTGATTGTATTTTCTCCGAGCGGTTAAAGGTCGATTCGACGATTCAGTTGCGATACTCATGCATATGAATTGGTGATGAACAGTGCGTTTGTAGGTATAGGTTCTTAAAAAAAAACTCGTTTTTATTGAGTCATAATCATAAGATATCGCGCGGTGGATTGACACTCTCGTATACAATGTATCTGTAGGGGCAGTGGTGCGTCAGTACGTCACCGTGCGTAACCGGCTTTAGATTATTTTCAAAATTCTCGTGTATTTCCCTTTTTATATAGCCTTAAAATTGCGCCTTAAACAATGAACAAATTAAGAAATCTTCTATTGTTAGTAGGAGACTTAAAAATCAACCCCCAATCAAATTTATAGCGAAGAAGCTCCAAAAAGTTTGGAATGTTAGCGAGAATAAAAGTCTTAATTGCGAGAGTTAGTTAGCTCTTTAGTCTTGCGCCTTCAAGTTTTTTGTTTAAGAACTCGTTCACGGTGTCCGATTTATCTTCCACAAAATCTGGACAAACGCACTATTAGTGAAACAATCTTCAAAAAACATACCTACTTAGGTATGATGTCTTAAAAAATTGTGTTTAATGAAAATCAAAATCCATTAACGAATGAATGAATGCTGCACCTGACTCCAACTTCTACGGCGTTCAAGGGTGGTGGAGGAGGAAGCTAATCCATGGTGGGTCATCGTAATCCTCAGGGTGTCACGACCCTTCGACCTCGGTACGATGCACGGAATGAATAATATTTAAATCAGATAAAAAAACAATCCTTCTTCTTCTTTTTTAAAATTATTTTATTATTAATATTTTCTTCGGTTTCCGCGACTGTCACACATTTAAATAAAACAATTTAAACGGATTATATCGCGTATATTAATTATTTGAGCCTCCCTGACGTTTCAGTACCTTTACAGATACCGTTGTCAAAGGTTGACTGAGAAAAACACAATTTTTCTCTGTCAAAGTTACATTTGTGCAAACTACCCATTTTGTAAATATTAATTTAAAATAAAGGTGTTCATACATGCCAGATGGGCCTAATGTGTAAAGACAGTTACACATGTGCCAGAAGGGCATTTATTATTTATTTAAAATATCTACCAGCGGTTCACTAAAGGCTTACTGAGGAGAAAGAACCGCCAAAGAAAACTCCCAGATTGCCTTATTTATTACTATAAAATACTTTTAATCAAAAACTCTACTAAGCGTATAGCTACACGGGTTAAGGAGCATGTAGCCGATGTCAAGCACCGTCTTTGCAACAGGTCTGCAGTCTGCGAGCATGTCATGGACAAACCAAACCATTCAATTAAGTTTGATAACACTTCAATCCTTGCCAGAGAGAAACGATATTTTCCCAGAATGTTGCGCGAGGCTATTGAAATCAAAAAATATCCCAATTTCAATAGAGAAGATGGTTTGTCATTACCACCGGCTTGGGATCCTGTTGTACATCTTATCAAGGATCAAGCAAGACACAAGACTGGAAACCTTGGGCCTCGAACGGTGTAAAACAAATTAGTGTTAAAAGTAGTATATGTAGAGTTTTTGATTAAAAGTATTTTATAGTAATAAATAAGGCAATCTGGGAGTTTTTTTTGGCGGTTCTTTCTCCTCAGTAAGCCTTTAGTGAACCGCTGGTAGATATTTTAAATAAATAATAAATGCCCTTCTGGCACATGTGTAACTGCCTTTACACATTAGGCCCATCTGGCATGTATGAACACCTTTATTTTAAATTAATATTTACAAAATGGGTAGTTTGCACAAATGTAACTTTGACAGAGAAAAATTGTGTTTTTCTCAGTCAACCTTTGACAACGGTATCTGTAAAGGTACTGAAACGTCAGGGAGGCTCAAATAATTAATATACGCGATATAATCCGTTTAAATTGTTTTATTTAAATATTTTATTATTATGTATTTCACAACATTTACGAAATTAGAAAGGGTATAGCCGTGTTTGGATGGCGAAACTGCCTTTGACGAGAAAATGGTTTTCCTTTTGCTCGGATAATTATCTTTATACGTTGTAATTTCACCAAATATCAGCCCTAAATCGTCGTGGTTTTTGAGATAATAAAAAAAAAAGGAAAATCGTTTTCATTTTTTATCTACTAAAGTAAAGGCCCGATTTTTTTGGAATTTGTTTAAATTATGTAGATAATAAAGGACTATTTATAAAAAAAAATACCATGAAATTTTATATTTAAGTAAAAAAACGATTTTTAATATCCGAGCAAAAGGAAAACCTTTTCGTAGTCAAAAGCAGTTTCATTATTTTTGCTTTTTGATTCTATCATGTTTAGGAGACTGAATACGATGAATTAAGACTCTTCATAGCATAATTGTTTTGAATCATCACATCACGCGTCTTTTGCTCAATTCGGAAGGAACAAGGAAACTCAATAAAGTTAATTGTTTGGGCAGAATTTCTGCTCCGCGAAGAGTATCCCTTTTAATTAACCTTTGAATAATTTGCAATGAATACGGCAGGAGCGGCCGCCTTCATACTGTTTTAGGTCGCTGCCGTCAACGTGAGACTGTCCTCGGAGAGTCAGGACGGGAGGCAATACTCGGGTATAGTTCACATTTATTATACATTTTATTACGAAAATATGGGATGTTATTATTGAATTGATTAGATATTCCGATTTTTCCTCTGTTTGATACTTTGTTGATTTTGATTATTCTTCGAATAATAGTTGGTTTTTCTGAGAAATATATGTAAGTATTTTGCCACATGCGCGAAGCTTTACTTACATAGTCATCTATAGTTGGTAGGTAAATATAAAATACGTACTTATATACATATTATTATATGTCGCAGTCAAAAGTGTGAACTGGTCAAAAGGACTTTTAACCGACAAAAACAGGCAAAACTGCTTTTGACTGAGAGTGTTGGTCACAAGTAGTTTTGCCTGAAAATCAGTGGTTAATAGTAGGTACTTTTGACTGTTACTATCAGTCAAAAGTACTTTTGACCGCAGGCACATTCGTCCCTCTATCTCGATATTATTTTAATCCGACTCTGCCGGATAGGTTGGGTTAGTTTTTTTTTATATCCCTAACCAAAAGTGTGAACTGGTCATAAGAACTTTTAACCGACAAAAACAGGCAAAACTACTTTTGACCAACACGCTCAGTCAAAAAGCAGTTTTGCCTGTTTTTGTCGGTGAAAAGTCCTTTTGACCAGTTCACACTTTTGACTGCAACATATACATACAATGTATACATACAATTATGGTAAGCATATTTACAATAGCATACACGACGATGAATATATTGTCGGCAACCTCCCAATGCTGAACTATTTTTAGTATAATTTTTACTAATCTAACAGTGGCAGTGGTGGCAAGATTGACCGGCAATCATTGGGGTTTTACTCTGTTTGTAGCCATAGGCATATACCATAGTCATGGCTATCTGGTAGATAGATGGGTACAGACTATTTCTATGTACAATGAAATTCAAATAAATAAGTAGTAAAGGCGCAGCTAATGGCACGTAACTACTGCACCCGCTAGTTTTAAAGCACCAAGTCTATTTTCGCACAGTCGCTCGCATGCTAATGTACATATTCAATTTATGAGGCCTATTAAAGACATTGCATCGGCGAGCAGCGCCGTTGGCAGCCCCGGCACGTCGCCCCGCGTCAGCCGGCCCGCCCCGGAATACTAAACTGCCGGCTGATCCTAAACTGTACAAAAATCACACAACCACAACTGCCATCCCTTACCGACCTCCTTCAAAGAAAAGGACACAGTATTATGTACCTTCGGATAGGATCTGAATACACCGGGTCCGCAGTTTGCTCCAGAAAACTGCCTTTTAGCAGACACTGAAAAATAAAATCGCATTTCATCTGTGCAGGTTTTGTTGCTGGGATCCGGTCCTGTGTCTTGCATAGTGAGGGACAATTTGTGGAAAGGGTGTCCCGTAGCTCTGCTGTATGTTTGCCTTACTAACGTATCTACTTGTAGTTTTATTTAATATTTGTTTATTTGCATAATGTCCGACATGAGTAATAAAATATAATATCATATTAGACCGACGAAAGCACTGGATAAGTTAGCATGCGAAAGCCCGATTTCCTAGGTTTTTTAGGGTTCCGTAGTCAACTAGGAACCCTTATAGTTTCGCCATGTCCGTCTGTCCGTCCGTCCGTCCGTCCGTCCGTCCGTCCGTCCGTCCGCGGCTTAGCACCGTGATCATTAGTACTAGAAAGCTGAAATTTGGTATGAGTATGTGTATGTATAACGCCGACAGAACGATAAAATAAAATTTAAAAAAATTTTTTTTTCGGGTACCTCTCGAACACCTAAAGTGGGGGAGATTTTTTTTTCTTTTCAACACTGGTGTGTGGGGTGTCGTTGAATAGGTCTTGTAAAAATAATAGGGGTCTTCTAACATTATTTTTTGATAAAGTCAGCAGTTTTGTAAATATTCGCTCCAAAAACAAAAAAAATTGTGTCCCCCCCCCTCTAACTTTTCAACCACGGGTCAAAAAAAATCGGAAAAATTCATGTTAATGAAGCCTTATAATTACTTTCAATGAAAACTATATTGAACAAAATCGGTCGAGCCGTTTTTGTGTTATCGCAAAATTTCATATTTTTTCTTTAAAAGGTCGTAAGTTGACTTCCGGAAGGTAATAAGTGATTACAGTTTCTAGGGCGTGTACGACCTTTTTATAGAGCTTAAAATCTTTCTTAACGTAAACCTCGGGCTTAAAAAAGCAGTTTATTGAGAAGGATGAGCAACTACGGAACCCTACACTGAGCGTGGCCCGACATGCTCTTGGCCGGTTTTTTTTATATTCTTATGTTACCAATAATACAAAATCAAAAGAGAAATAATACCTCACAGTTGACGGTATATTTATTTTAATTATTTACAGCCTTAATGAATTCCAACTGAAAATATAATGAGCATTTCATTTTTACGAGTACTGGGATGATCGACCACTTTGCGAGGCGTGTCATTATAATTCAGTGAATATTGAAACAAACATGTTTGCATACAAGCGTGGCGTGGCCGGCTGCAGCGGAGACTTACTGCGAGGGTTAATTGAGACTTTGGGCTTACAATATGAATACTTGATACACGCTTTGTTTCATGGATGAACACGTAAAGGAAAAATGTGACGAGGTAAACACTAAATATTCATGGTTAGATATTCATAGTCAAAGTCACAAATAAATTTCAACCGTAATAAATTAAATTTAGTACGAAAAGTCGATGTGTTAGAGGCGATTTGACGTATTGCTTTACTTTGACGTAATTTCATGGTGTTCAGAGTGGCCAGAGTATCTGGAGCGTTCTACAGCATCAAGCCAGTGGAAATATCACTAACACCTATTTCGTGAGCTAATAGCACTGGCATATTTGCCCGTAGGTTTACTTATACACGACTAGGGGGAATTTACAGCGCCTTCCCTTTGCCCGGGATTCATACGTGCATGTGTAAATACAGCCGTAACCACCTCCAACAGAACCAACTTCCATGCCGCAGAGAACGTAATAAGAGCATATCTGCCGTGCTACGGTCAAACGTCGTATCTTTATATGGATTTCATAGTAAGATACGATTTTCTGTAGTTATGTCCCGTGTGATGTTACGGCGTTTTGGCATAGACGGGTCGTGGCTAGGATCGAGTGAATTATTCACTGAAACAAACTCGCTCCGTCCAGCTTAATGTATTTATTGTCAAAACAAAGGATGCAGTAATTTTTGAAGACGTGGCCGGTGCGAGCGGCAATTGTTTTACCTCCATTGTGGACATTGTGGCGCGGCACGGCAGCGGCACTCTAATTAAAGTATGAGCACTCGCTTTCAAATCGAGGGTTTTGTTCGCAACATCGAAGGTAAGGACGTGCGTAGAACTGTTTCCTGATCAATTTTGATATGATATTTGCCTCTATCACTTACCCGTATCATCGTTTTTTATTTTTGACTCGATTGCTTATTTTCCACGAGTTCTATTTTATTCTTCGATTTATTTATTGGATAAAAAAGGATTTTCCTAAAATCTGCTAACTAAAACAAAATTATAAATTATAATAACACAGTGAAACCGAGATGTTAAAGTTTGCACTCATAAGTTAAAAAATCTAATAATCAATTTATTTATTTATTTATTTAATGCACAGACAGCTTCTAGCTGATGCGTGCATATCACATTTGTGTCATATATGGAAGGAAGTTCACTCATCAGGTGGCTTGTTTCCCCCTTTCCTTATTTTTTTTGTACAAATATTATTTGGGACTGCTAACCAAACATCGGTAACTGTTGTACCATTTTTGATTAACTCTATAGAGTTGTAATTGGCAAGATTTAACTCACATATGTCGAGTACATGTCACCTTAAAAAATTATAATTGAAAAGTAATTAATCAGGTTAATTCAACTCTTTACTTAAACTTTTTTATACAATCGAAATGTCCGCCTGTCGCATCTTATCATCCTTTATTGCAGAAATGTACTTTAACGATTATTTATTTTTAACGCTGACTATACTTTATACCCTGGTGCTGGTAGGTGTATTTATTACCACAATTTTGAAGAATTATCGATAATATTTCATCATAACATAACTATTCCACGTCCATTGCACGTCTCCTCAAATAATGCTGTCGGCATCAAGGAAACATGGCAGCATTCAAATTAATACCTATCACACAGAAGTACACTTGACAAATTACAGAAATTGGAAACCCCCGCTGAAAGGAAAGCGAGCGAAATATAAAGTAGGCGCGGAATTACTTTTTCAGAGCACGAATCAATAAAACATGACTTTCCATTGAAATTACTCTCCATACAGCCGTAACTTCTTATTCGGGAAATCGCGAAAACAGATCTTCATTCCGCGGAGCACTCGTTTAATATTCTACCTATAGAGAAGCTTCCAGAATTCAATTACCTACATTTTGTACAACCGTCTATTGAATATTGAAATTAGCATTCGGCACAATGCTGGCGGAGGCTGGACGGCCGCGCGCCGGCACTATGTGCTCGGGGGTGGAGACTAGAATGCCGCGGCCGAGCGGCATGGCGCGGCTGTCGCTGGACCGATCTAAAGTAATCCTTGCTGTCGCCCATTCTGTTCAACGTGGAGTTAATTGCTGAATTTCTTCATTAAATAACGACGGGCTAGGTTTAATCCGACAATTGTTATGCTGTAATCAAAACAAGGTGCCCCGGACCTAGAGTGAATTTGCACGTGAATAATGTTATTGGTTATAGAGATCACCGGTGATGTCTACTTTATCGATAACAATAATTAATTTTTTTTTAATATCCTTTCAAAACTAACATGAATATTATGCTCTACTTTGATAGGCGTAACATTTAGGATGTCAATAATCATACCTATCACGTGCTATCACTAAGGTATGACGACACGTGCAAAATATAAAATTTTGTCTAGACTATTTACTGACAAATTAAGCTTAATTTACAATATAATCACATAAAACGTTAAATAATTTTACATTATTTAAAGTCAAAACACATTGCCATCTGTGTAAATCAACAGATTAGAACACGCGTGCATAAAAATATTTAAGAAAAAAATGTAGACTTGCGAAAAGTTTGATAAAGTTTATTCAAATACTTGTAAATCACGGGCCGGGCCCGCTGAACTATATAAAATTTTCCGTAGGTGTAAGTTTTTTTCTTAAATTGCATAATGCACGCGTGCTATAATCTGTGTCAGGTGACTCTTTCACGTATCCGTTAATACCTATAGCGAAACGTTCAAAACTTATTCTGAATTCTGCCACGAAATGTATGGTATGTTCAGGACTCACGAGAGCGGCCATTCAGAACATAAGGCTTGAAAAGCCATTGACGCGTAAATATGCTATCGGTTGACCACACACGAGCACTGGGTACGTAAATCTGATCTTTAGTTAACATTTATTTAAATATTAATATGTGCATCCTAAGGCCGTGTAATACCTAATAATAACACCGCCCCAATTATGGAGATGTCCCTGAAGTTTTCGTTTCTGTGACAAATAACGCCCATTTGCACATAAATGGTTGCTTACTAGCACGAATAGACCAAATAGAACGAGCCCAAGGAGCATTATAAACGTTATAAGTATATGTAGAAAAATATTATTATCAACTCTAAAAACCAACGAAACCAAATTAAAGCTATAATTTGTCGAATAGTTTTTGTCGAAGCGAAATCGGATTAACATTGGCGAGGCTCGAAGAGTTACCAAATTGAAGTCCCCTCCTAGAACCGACAGAGCTGAACGGGAGAGGCAGCTTGGACAGCGTCCCGTGCTTATGAGGTGCACTGACGATGTATGGACCGGGACACTCCTTTGTCCAGCAGTGGACGCCATTCAGCTGAGAAGATGACTCCACAAACGGCACCCATTTAAGAGCATTACACGTAAAACAGCCATTATTTCCCAAACCCATCAAAGTAAAACGAACGCTCTTTTGACCAGCGAATCACGACCGCCGAACAAATCTAATCTTTCATTTAATAACTTAAATATTTACGTCCTCAGCTCGTAAAACAATTATTGGCGGCCGCAATCACGAGGCGCTCCCCGAAGAGCACATTTCAATTCTTCGCCGACCCGCCTGCACATAATTTAAAACGCCGGGGAATCCGGGACTGATGAGATCGCGGCTCAATTCGAGCTTTGTTTATTTGCACAGGTATGTGTGCGTTATTACAGGGTGTCGAGTCGCCCCGCGAATAGGGTTGGTGTGGGAAGGTTGGGTTATAAAAGCGGGTACGGGTGGAGGAGTTGGTCTAAAGAACCTATTTAGGTTACAATGAACTAAACATTCTACGCCCAAACTAAAGAACTGAGTAAGTAGGTAATATATTTACTTGGACATATTTAACAAACACAGATAAACCAAGACCGAGTCAATTAGTATATTGTATGGTAATTGTGTACATGCGATAAAAAATGTACTTTCCTCCGTTTCACAAAAGACGTTGAAAATATTAATTAAAAAAACTTTTTTAACATTATTCACATCAAATTCATTATGTTGTACATATATACTTTTTATTCTGCAGCGGCGCCGGCGAGCGGCCACAGACGAGGCGAATGTGTAAATGCGGCATTAAAATGTTACCGTTTTGTTGTAGTTTTGCTTCTTATCCCTTTCCGTTTTGATGTTCCGTTTGATTTTTACAAAGAGAAGCTTATCAATTAGAGTTTTTAAGATTCTATTTTCATGCTAGTAAGCCGTCGTTGACGAGCTTACCTTAGCAATGCTGTTTTTTAATTCCCTTTGTTTTCTTTTGAGATCCGTTAAAGAAATCCTGGACAAATTCTGTTAAATCTTTGGCGCATGAAATGGTATTTCGCCTGCGATTTCAAATATGCATTCAATTCCCTTTCAAGGCTTTGGCATTCACAATGCGGCATTATCATTAAAATCAGGGCAACCTTTCGCGTTTACCTACTGCCATAAATAAGGCGCTTTGAGATCGAAAAGCAATACCTTTTAGGCGTCTCCTGATAAACCGGCCGGGGCGCTTAAGGATTGAGTCTCGATGTCGGCAGCCCATACAAACGCTTCTTCTTTGTCGTTCCCTTGTGGCTGAGGATCGTGAAAAGGTGTAATATGCCTCCTGTATGATTTCGTCTGTAAGGAGTCATAGGCGCTTCTTATAATTGTGTCTGAGCTTACCGGAATTCGTCCACTGGTTTGTTACTCAAGATCTGTTCGGGTATACAACTTGCCGTTCATCTGAAAACACAATTAATATTATAGGCGATTAAAAGACTGGCGGCGCCAGACTGATTTCGGTAGCATTCGTTAAGGAAGGGATTATGTCCAGTCTTCGCGGCATTCGACGTCACAGCAACATAACGTGTAATTTTCCCTCAAATTGAGGGTATATTATTCGTGTGGTGGCCGGCGTACTTCCTCCCGAGCAAGCCGGTGATCGCATCGCGTAAGCTGCGAGTTAAGACTTTTGTCGGTGGATTGGATTTATTACCGCACCGAGGCGACCCCGGCACAGGGTACCTAGATACAGGGGCTGCTTGTTACTAGCCGAGCTCCTCAGATTTCTATACACACTTTAACCGCATAAAAACTTTTTTGTTTTTTTTTTGTTTTTATTTGCTAGTAGTGATGAAACGCAAGTCAATTGCATTTAATTATTTTATTATTTGTGAAAGGAAGACAGTAATTTTGATATCACTTTTACGTAGTATTGACTCCCTAATGAAATTAGACTGAAAATAGGAAGAAAATAATATCGACGGTGGAAAGTAGAAACCCCTTAAGCGACATTTTGCTAACTTTACAGGGGAGCGTTTAAAAGTATTTATTAAAAAAAAAAATCGTAACTTTTTTTCTAGTTGTTTTAGAGACTTCAGTTCTATGAACGTCTTTTATTAAATTGTAATACCTATCCATAAATAATATCGTTACTGACAAAATCTTCTGATATAAATGTCGCTTAATTTAAATTGACCTGGAAAAAAACCAGAGAAACACTTTAAGCGACATTGCAATTTTTAGGCAGATACTAGAAAAAATCAATGAAACGACCTTTTATATCATACTTATTACTGGAATATTACTTTAAGCAACTATAGTGAGGAAAACATTTTCTCATAATTATTAAAGAGATTTTGTGGCCCTTTTTGATTGTTTGATTGATTTTAATAGACTTAACTGTAATTGGTATATCTTATCAATGTAGGTTTTATAAGTTCTGCCATAACTGCTTAGTCCATAATTTATAACAGACTGGGCTAATGATAGATGTAACATTTTTAGTATTTTGTAAGGAAGTTTATATTTTAGAACATTAAGTTTAAAAATCGATCTTAGTTTATTACACACATAATTTATATGCGGTCCCCAATTAAAGTTAGTATATTATATAATCAGCCCCAGGTAGGTTTGTTCCGTTACTAAATCTAAAGGTTCACAATTGCATGGCACGCTTCGATTTTTAGCGTTATACTAGTGTACCTAATTTCGAGTAAATCTGTCCATTAGTTTCAGAATAAATAAGTTGTGACAGACGGACGGACAGACATAGACACGAGTAATCATAAAAAAAAAATATTTTTATATTTTTACATAACTTCAAGCTTAATGAATAAACAAATTCCTACTTTACGGTACAATAAATTGATACGTCGACCGTAGCATTAGGTTTTTGTAATAATAATGTCATTGGTAATTCTTCTCAAAAAGATTAAAAACCAGACTACTTGTGTAAGATTAAACAGATACCTACTGCTTAAGCTATTTACCTACAAGTTATTCAATGTTTACGTACGATTAGGTACGACAATAAGTTGTAATGTATATTATACACATTTTTAATGAGTTCCTACTGTGATAGGCAAACTGTCTCATCTACACGTATGTAGATAGATGTGTAAAACAAGATAAAGTGCCTATCTATCCGATAAGGGATTTCCTCTCCTAACACGTAAAGCACGTAGAATAATAATATATATAGTTAAGTATTGTAAGATTAGAGATAGATAGATGGAGAATTAAGATATAGATGAGGTTAGACGGGAGTCGATATTATAGTGTGTTGTGATATTTACATAAACTATGTAAACTAGTACCGAGTTTCCGTTCCACCAACCACCCCGACGCTACGCATACTACACTACTACCTACACAAATGGGTATGTTACTTCTTAAATATATAAATTATTATTTATAATAAGTAAACACTTATAAATTAACAACAAACTCACAAAATATCGTACACGAGAAAACCGCCTCCCCACAATGTTCGCTGCCGACTGAAACGACCGACTGATTACTTCGTGTTTATAAAAACTATAAGGGTTCCTAGTTGACTACGGAACCCTAAAAACGCCAATCACAGGTATATTACACTAAAAATGGTTCACTGAAGCGACGATTGACAGGTATAACCGATAATTCAAGCCCCAGGATACCTTTTACATCTTTCACTTAAACGCCTAAAGCAAGTTTTAACGCATTTATTAAGCGACATAAATGCTCAAAATTCAACGTGTCGCTTGAAGGAGCGAATACTGTCGTAAATTTTGTGACAATCAATTAACCGACAGCATTTGTTGTTCATAATTCCAGAAGACACGATTAAGCACCAAACCTTATATTATTTGTGTTTGTAATAAAAACTTTAACGCCATTGCTACAAATTCAAGCAATTTTTAAAAACACTTTAAGCGATCACGTATAAAATTGTGAGTAGTTTAAGTGACGTAGTTCAAATTTAAATCAAATTATGTGTCGTATAACTGTTTTTTTTTTTTAATTTGTCCACTATTTATAAGCTACCTTAACCGACATCAAAGTCATCAGATCGCTACGTAACCCGGCTTAAAAGACGCAGAAAAAAAGCTGATTTCAATGATATATATAACTCAAATTTATTGAAAATGTCGCTTAAGGGGTTTCTCCTTTCCACCGTCGATATACTAACTAGGGTGCTTATAGCAACTGCCATACTTAGAAATCGAAATAATGGAAAACAAAACTCATCAACTCCTTATTAAAAAAGAAGGAAAACATTTATTCAATGTAAACATTGAAAACTTGAAAATATAATGTCGCAGAAAAGGGTCACCACGTAGCATTTTCCAACAGCAAGCCACCGCAAATTATCAGTGGTGCCCAAGAGTGAAAATGGGAAAAACCTGCAATGCAACTGCTTGTTCTGAATGTTACCTACTCTGCCCGCGCCCCGTATACGCATTGCCTGCAAATCCGCTTAATCTATCGTCGCGGCCCATTGTGTGGCGACCTGATACTTTATTACGTGCTTATGTGGTGCGGGGTCTACTTGTCTACGCGTGGGGAACAGACCTGTTTAAGGTATATAAGAAACGTTTATTCGCGATACTATGGAACACTAACAATTTGTTCTAGTCTTAGTAGTTAACAGCGCATCAAGACGCTTACGGTATGCAACTAGATCTCCAATTATGGTATTGGCAATTAGGCATTGTGGTGTTTTTCTTTTTTTTTTTTTATGTCATAGGGGGCAAACGAGCAAACGTATCGCCTGATGGAAAGCGATTACCGTCGCCCATAAACACCTGCAACACCAAAGGTGTCACAAGTGCTTGCCTACCCGGAGGACGAAGATAGAATGCCTCTATATGCTAGTAATTAGAAGGATGCTGCTTACTGTTAACACTGTAAAGCCGTTGCTTGTCAGTATTGTAGAGAAAAATCTATCCTTTATAATTTTAAGGATTATAATAAAATAACTGCATATTCATAAGACAGAGTTTATTTATTTATTCATCAGAGTCTTTGTACACATTGGACGGCAGCTGTTATGGAGCACAAGCAAAGCCACGTTGCTGCCTGTAACCTCCTGCTGTCTTAAGATTTAAATTAGATTCATAAGATGTTCTGTTGACGTATTTTCCCCTCAACTTCGCATAATTGCCTCGTATTATCCCGCAGCGCCAGCCTCAGCAAGTAGAGCCACGTAGGTGCTTGTAATTGGCTTGCAAACTCGTGGCTTCAAATTCATAGGGGCAGCGAATTAGCATTTTATCCAATGAATGAGTTTGTTAGCTGCACCCGCCGCCGCGCATGCGACGAACTTCATTACGGTTATTATGTTATAAAACCTGTAAACATTGAATGAATAATGTATGTATATTGGCGAGTCGTGCCTTATTCCGCGGTTTTGTTTGATGAGCGCCTACGAATGGTTTTAAAATATCGCGCTGGGAAGGAATAATTTGACAAACAGAAGAGTGGTCAACTCAATTGTACATTTAGCAATTTAATCCTGTGGGTATTATGTGGTCGTTGTACTTGGGTGCAGGCCAGAGGAGCCCTTTCCGGCAGTGGACGTCATTCGGCTAATATGTGGCTTGTATGATGATGCTTTTTCCACAATTGCCCAATCATTTAGTTTTTATAACTCTGGATTATAAACTAAAATAGATCTCGATTTCCGGCCCGGAAATTTGAAATGTTGACAATTACTGTTTAGTAAAATAATGAGAGAGAAATTTTCTCGAATGGACACATGTGCTAATATGAATAAATACATAAAAAAAAACATACCTACCTACTCGTGTGTGCAATTTTTTTATTAAAATAGGCGATAGAATTCTCTTTCTCTTTCTCATCATTCTTTTCCATTAAAATGTTTACATTGCCTAATTCCTGCAAAAAAGTAACCGTAACTTTGGGAATACAATATTTTCCGAAATGTATTAATTAAATACTTAATATGAATTTTCTATTTAACTTGATTATTTGATTTATTAAAAATATGTAGGTACATAATTATGCTATGCGGTTTTGAACATTTCAATTAAGAACTGTATAACCTTCGATTACATAAACATAAATAATTATAATAACTGAAAGGTCCATTAAATACCTTTGCAATTTTACAAACTCACTTGAGTAAACACGATCAATTACGCGATCGTATGAAACAACAGATTGCTGCGAATCCTTGCCCTTTTGTAATGCAAATGTGTTTGTTGGTTTGTGCTGCCACGATCAAACATCGGGAAGAGTAGTGCGTTTCGCGGCAAAGTCAACGGAAATTACTGGAAATACGTACGTTTACCGCATATTACTTTTTTAATAAATAGTCATCACACATTTCCAACTGATCTGCATCAACTTAGCTGAATGACTTCCATCCGCACCTACATAAAGGCTTCCGGCGCTCTTTACGAGATCGTCGGGACTCTTTAATCGACGTGATTTTATGAAGGGATTTAAAATAATGTGTGTCAGTTGGGCTCTTCAACCCCATATACTGATACTGCATAAGTCCCCCTAGATGCTCACAATTAGTCTGCTTCGCTCTGCTGAGAATACTTCGTCTCATCAAATCCTACTGAACAATCCGTTTCTTCTTCAATAGGTAAATGATATGCAAAATACCCTTTACACGTATAGCATTCCGCGGGAGAACCTAGCATGTAACACTATTGGAAAACGTAGTGGAATCCAAAGTTTCCATGTTTACGTCCGTGACCCGGGCCATTTGTATGTAAAATCGAGATTGTTCGAAAGGAACAGCTGAATCGTGCCCGGTCGTGTTTATAGAACACTTGCGCGGATGATTTACAGACACCGCGGCGGATTGCATTGGAACGCAACAGAAAATCCAGAAATTGATTCGTAGAAATATTACTGGCTAGGTTCTCACATAAAAACAACCAAAAATTTAAATTCTTTCTAAGTAATAAATTTAGAAAGCTGACCGACGCTAGCGTTAACTAATAAATACTTAAAGTCCTTTGTCTAATATTGCATGGAGATATTAAGAAAACATCCCAGTTACATTTTACGATTTGCACATGGTAAAAACAATTAACCGAAGGTCTAAAAAGCACAAGAGTTTGAAGTGTTGTCTTCTGGGACGCAACAAACAACTTTATGACAAAAGGACTAGGGCGCATTCATGAAAGCACAATCTACATTTCGAAAAACAAATGTTTTCAGATAGTTCGTGGTATTATTTTTTCTACATCTTGATGGGGCAGTACTTCTGACAAGGACAGCACGAGCCTTCTAACGAGATGAAATGATCCTGTGCGAGGGTACGAGATGGCGCATCACATAAGAAAAGGACGGAGCGAACCTAAGCCCAGGGAGAAGCGGGGGCAGTTGGCAGCGCCGGGGTAGATGCGCGTGCGCTTGGAGATACGCATCACGGAGTCTTATTTTGTTATGTTTAAGGCTTAATTTTATATAAATATAATTAGAATTAATTGTTAGGGATCGGGGGTTAAGTTCGAATATTGGCTAGGAGAATGGGGATCACTTCTCGGGGAAGAGCTGGAGGCGGCGGGAGTCTACATGGGGTTTTCGAGTAGCAGAAACAAGCAGTCTATTTTGTTGTTGTTTTGTTTGTTAATTGAGTGCAGTAATAAAGTATTAATATAGTAAAATCAGTGAACTGCAGAGAGCTCAGTACAAAGCTAAGTACATTATTAATATCTGGTCATGAATATTTGGAAATCTAGTTTGTTTAATTAACACTATTTAACGTACATTTTAGTACTTGGCTACTTACATCAATCAAGCGCTAATTGATGTTATTAATTTTGGTACCTATTTAATTAATGGAACACTCCAAATAACCATGACCAAACCTCCCACTCAACTTGTGTTGTTATTATGTTTGGTGTTATTCAGTTATTCTGAGAGGTTCGACTCCTTGACGAAATATAAATAATTTTCTCTATAGGTATTTCTTTAAATTGACAGCTATTGATTAAACCTAAACGCCGAGTTCGATTCTCGTCGATTTGTATACCTAATTATGTCACAAGTATTACAGTTATTGTGTTTATTATTATGGCATTACGAAGAGTGTTGGGCATTGATAAATTTCATATGAGAGAAGGTGTATGAAATACTGACATAATGTTTGTAGAAAATGTAGCCGGGTTCGAGGCCCGTTGACATTTTGATTTTAGAATTTATCTGGGAGATAAATTCAATTACTTAATTTTATAATTTAATACTCGTAGATAATTGTATCGGAATTCGAGGTCCGTTGTTATTTTTCTTTGGGAATTTATCTGAGAGATAAATCGATACACTATTATCTTATATGCGCAAGCGCATTGATGACCTTACTAAATGTTAACGCAGGAGCCCTTAAATTATTTAATAATTTATATCCTGCCCTATTATTGCCACTACAATTACAATGGTGTGTGAAATTGGTATCATACTTAATTGCTAAGTATGGCTTATTTATGTGTTTAAGTGTTGGAAATCTCATTCGTTCAACAGATTATAAAACCGTGTAATTATAATTCCCTAACATCCTTTATTGGTAAGGATTTGATTGTATTTTGGTTATTGGTTAATATTGAATTGGAATAATTTATTAATTTAGTATAGAACACGAGCATCAAGAGTTTTTCTTTAGCCTGATTTGTTTTCTCTTGATTTACTGATTTGTTTGGCTCTAGGAACTAAATGCAGGCCTTGAATAAGATAAAGTTATCTATCTCATTCGAGAGATTAGTCAAAGTTTCGATTAAATACTATTATTACAAACCAACTGGAGTTATGGTACAATAAATATAATTTTACCTCCTCTCTGAATTTTATTTATAGCGTTATTTAGGTTCCCTCTTATTATTAAATTCTGGTAAGCAGCGAGTATGTGAGTATGCTTTCGCTTCGACTATTTGTCATTAAACTTCAGGTTTAACTTCATCATTCAAATTAGTAGGTAGGGTTTGATTGGTAGCTATCAGATACCATCACACGTGGTGCTCGGTGACTCAGGATCTAGACTTTGTGCTCCGAAAAAAATCTAAACACAACTAGAAAAGAGTTTCGGGTTATTTAAAGATAACAATAAAAACAAAAAAAAACACAACGTAGGAATACATAAACTTCAATAAATTTTTGACGATCACTTTAATTTTTGAACCTTTGATATTTATACATAATGTATAAGTCTGTAAGTTTATTCGTAAGAAAGGAGAGGGGTATTTTTATTAAGTTACATTTTTACAGTACCTAAGTTTAAACTGAAACTTGGAGAGGGGTATTTATTGTGATTGAATTTGCTGCTATAAGTTGAACGAGTGAGAAACCACACACATTGTTATTTTAATTTTACTGTATTTTTCCTTGTGACTTTTGGACCAATTTTCTTACAACAGGTTAAATATCATGTTATGCGTCGTCGGTCAGGTTTCTAAAATATATTTGCTAGTGTCGCATTTAGTTATTGTGTAACAGTTCATCAGGATATACGGTTAATATAGTAATATTATTATCGTTAATTCAGAGTACCTTTAGTAAAATGGAAGGAAATAAAGATTGTGGGATTGAGACCTGTATAGGTCTAGAGTTAAAGGAACTTAGCATTGTTGGACAATTAATAACAAACGAACGTTTAGATATAGTAGACAGTCCTATTGATGAGATGAGTAATATGAACAGTGGTGTTTATATTGTACAAAATGGTGGCCTAGAGCGTTTGTTGAGAAGGTACTAAGAGTTACTCAATAATTTAAATTGATTTTGAGACTTTATAGGGCATTGATTTTATCGCACAGGTTTGATATGAACAATACGTTACTATAATGACATTTAACATTGTGATATTTACACTTGAGGAACTCAGTCTTACCGACAATGCCGTCCCTGGTATTAACAGTGTTTATTTAAAAACTTTGCTTAAGTAATTCATGGCTTCCCACGCTACTGATATTGAGTATCCTATTAATTAATAATTGTAGGATATATTATATACTTAGCTGTACCTAAATCCGTTCGACATTTGTCTGGTTTTTCAATAAGTAACATTTAAATTATTTCACACACTTTTACATTTATGCCCAATAGAAATGGAAAAGAGAGCAGAAAATAGAAATAAATATAGAGATCACGTTGTTCTAGTACTTAGATGTGTAGAGCAGGGCAAAGCAAACTGTTGAATTAGTACAGTCGGTGATGTGATGCGCTATTATACAAATAAATAAAATGAGTGTACTTTAAACAATTTAGTGGTTTAATGAGTCAGTAGTTACTCATACTCATACTCATTTATTAATAAAATGTCAACATTTTACAAGTCAATACAGTCAGTTGACTAGTTACTTTACAGAGCGACAGGATATTGTTAATACTTATAAAATAAATAACACGTATAAGCCATGAATTTAATATGTACAACTTACAAGCATTTTCCATGGCAGTAAATAGTGTTTGTGAGCTAACGATACGGTTTGATAAAACGACATAGTTGGCGTCGTTATGAGGTTTTGTTTTGAAAGATTTGTAAAGTTTATGGTTTTTAAATTTTAAAAGGTACAAGTTTTAAATATAATTATCATTTTAACAAGCATTGTTGTCTTAGACCAAAGGGGCACTATTGGAAGTACTACAATATTAAGAGGTGTCGTTGGAAATGCAATAATAGAAACCATACAAAACGAGTGTTTAGTAGCAAATGTGTAGCGAGCCTTTAAGAAACATGATGACATAGAAATTGTTTCATTAATGATATATTATACTTTTGGGAACTCTCGTCATCACCGTATCGAAAACGTTCACTGCTGAATAAGGCCTTTTCCAGTATTATTGACCAACATTGAAATATTTTTCAAGTTAAGATTTAGTATTTGTGTTCGGGTTTGAACATGTGGTGATTTAAATATAATCATAAATTAGCAGACGTATGAGATAAGTAGATATAGTGTTCTAGTTTTCGTTTGAATTGATTATATCTACGGGTTCGATTCCCGATTAACATTGACTGATATTTGTAAGCATTGTACTACGACTTTAAAAGTTGAGTAGTCGCAAATGAAGAATTAATTTGGCAAATAAATTGTAAGTAGTTTTATGAACCAACTAAATTTTAGATGGGCTTTATTGATAGCAAGTACGTGCAGTGATGCTTTTTATTACAATCAGAGTGGTCATAAATATTTGCACTTCCTATTTTGCACTTGAATTTACATCAGGTATCAATAGAGTGTGTGTTGTTATTTGGTTAACGAGTAATATACCAGGTGTTTAAACTATTATAGACAAGGTGGTTGATTGTAGGTGGTGATAAGGATTAAGACGAAAATTGCAGGTGTTGCTACTGATAATGTTATTTCAATGGAGACAATAGAATTCCTTTTATTATTATTAGAAGTTGGCATTGGTAGTGTAGTGGAACTTATAAAACCCATCAAGAATGTTGCAAATATATCTCAGTTCCAGATAAGTTATAATACATCGTAATTACTTATAATGTATTTGAATTCGGTAACATATCAGGCGACTTTATTTAGTCTATTTTGAATTTTATTTGGAACTGATTAGCGTAGTGTACCTGGCGAGAATTTTGTGGTTATCGTCTTATTTATTATGACAGTTTTGTTTTGAACACGTTGAGAATATTAGTTTTGAAAATTAGAAATACCTAGATTTGGGCAGACAAGGAACGTGACTTCAGTTCGTATACCTTTTAATGTTTTACAAATTCATTGTTGACGAGGGATACTTATACTGTATTGCAGAACGCGGCAATATAATATAAGTTAATTTTGGATTGGTTGTACTTAAAATTACAGATTAATTCTGATTTCTGATCATTATGATAAAAGGTATTATTGGTTGGGTTAAAGGCAAATAATATTACTCTCAACATTACTTACTCAAGTAGTAATATTAATATTTTAATTGTTTAGTCTTATGTTAACAAATGGAATTGTGAAAATAAACTTGTACAGAATATAAAATTACACATCATATTGAATATTAAAAAAAAATATTAAAATTTATTTATGACTTTGAGCTGGCAATTAGTAGATGTTAAATTTAACTTTGAGAAAATTATATTATGATACGTAAGTTTTGACTTAGTAATTTGAAATTACCTAGCCACTGTAATATCCGACTAGCTACTGACTTAGGTGTAGAAATTGTGAAGTTATTATGACAGTTTCGACATGATCAGCGGAGGTGATTGGCTGTCTGACTTGAAGCTCCAATGGTCATGAGACCGGGTTATAGTTACGTTAAAAATTTAATCTGATTGATCAATTTTCTTGTTTTCGCTTAGTTATCTGATATTGATCAATTACATTTTTGTTGATGTCAAATTGTTTCGAATTAAAACACGTAGCGCAACTACGTGAAACCTATAATAGCAGCGGTACTTAAACTGTTCTGGCTCAAATATTTTACATGCTTACCTCATGTTTATCTCTTTTATTGTACAGAACCGTAATGGAATGGAGTTTAATAATATTGTAATTTAAATTAGAACAAAGATTCTTATTACATATAAAAAAAATCCTGAGGAGTCTATGAATCGCTGACTATTATAAGGTAGTAGGGGATCGACGAACTGTCAAATTGAGCTTCTACTTGTATATGACTTGCATAAAGCGTTATGATCCCACATATAAGCGCTGGTTGACCTGATATGGCCAAATAAAATGGAAAAAAATAGCCATTATACAATATTTATTTAAAATGGAAAAAAATAGCCATTATACAATATTTAAATAAAATGGAAAAAAATAGCCATTATACAATATTTATTTAAAATGGAAAAAAATAGCCATTATACAATAATTAAAAGGGTACCCTAACACACCAAACAAATACTAATACAAACAGAATGCATTCTATAAAAAAAAAAAAAAAAAAACATATATATATATACACTTATGTGTGTAACAGGTCAATCCATATCAATAATATATCGAAATCCCAGTCAGACTGAGGACGACGAAGTTACGTAACTAACAAAAAGAAGTAGCTACTGGACATGACACATCTTTTCGTACGCAGGTAGCAGACAAGTCAATGTTACAAGGATTGGCACTTTTAGACGCTATAGATTAGCTCGGAGAACACATACATTTCGCTGAGATCTGGACGCAGTTTGAACCGTTTTGTATTGTGTGTCTTCGGCTAAATATGTCTTTCCGAAGGAAATGCTGTCGCCTCAATCTAGTCTGGACGCAGATTAGTTGAGAATTAATTACTCTCGCTTACGAGCGAACGATGGTTATAGGCAGTTATTTACTCTCGGGATCACATATCTCTTTAAGTGTGTGGCTAAAAGATTGTCAGCTCAATTTCGTTATTTTTTTTTATCCAAGTATTCCAAATGTGTAATTTTAAATATGACCAATTCATTATCTTATAGAGGCTCATAAGAAATATAAATGGGTTATTATATTCTTATAAGTTGCGTTATGATGCTCAAATCAGGTTAAAGTTCAGCGATTAAGCAATGTACCTAACTTAATTTTTTATAACAAAACTATCATTCATAATATTTTGCATTACTTATCTGATATACTATTTTTTTTTAAATATTACATAATAGACGTTACAAACGATATACTACTACTACCATTACTACCGTAAATTGCCACCTACAACCAACGCAGGAATAGATTATTACATTATTCAAATTATCTGAAATTTTCATCTCAGATTACACCAGAAATCTCAAAACTTGAAATGAGACGTATTTACTGAAAGTTAATACAATCATGTGATGAATGATTTCACAGTGTATGGGAGAGACAGGCATTAAAAATTACAGGTCTCAATTCTATTTACCTTTTAATTATAGAGTCATCAGGTTTAAGTTATATGATTAGGTTATAGGTTTTTATAGGTTTGGGTCATAGATTTCAGACTAAGGTTGAAGTAAATAAGATACAGAGTTTTATGGGGCATCTGGATCATTAGTCAAAAAAAAAAAAATATATACTTCTCAAAAGACAGACTAACAAGTTTTCATGGCATTTATTGCGGGGGATTTGCATCTTCAGATATGGTCTAAATTGTAGAGTTACAACATTATGTACCTATATATTGTCCGCCATCATCACATACGAGGGTTAATTTAGAGGAGTTATAGAGACACGAGATTTTACTTATAGATTTAGAATATAGGGAAGTGAGAGGGGTGTGACCTAGGTATGGAGAGTCAGTAGGTTTGATGTGAAGAAAGCTAAAAGTTTTACGTAAGACCAACGTTTTAACTGTCTTCAGAGAGGGGAATGTAATGGCATGCATTAATTGAACTATAAAAAGTTATAAGCATCTAAAAACCTCGCCCAGAAATTGATTCGTAGAAATATTACTGGCTAGGTTCTCACATAAAAACAACCATAAATTTAAATTCTTTCTAAGTAATAAATTTAGAAAGCTGACCGACGCTAGCGTTAACTAATAAATACTTAAAGTCCTTTGTCTAATATTGCATGGAGATATTAAGAAAACATCCCAGTTACATTTTACGATTTGCACATGGTAAAAACAATTAACCGAAGGTCTAAAAAGCACAAGAGTTTGAAGTGTTGTCTTCTGGGACGCAACAAACAACTTTATGACAAAAGGACTAGGGCGCATTCATGAAAGCACAATCTACATTTCGAAAAACAAATGTTTTCAGATAGTTCGTGGTATTATTTTTTCTACATCTTGATGGGGCAGTACTTCTGACAAGGACAGCACGAGCCTTCTAACGAGATGAAATGATCCTGTGCGAGGGTACGAGATGGCGCATCACATAAGAAAAGGACGGAGCGAACCTAAGCCCAGGGAGAAGCGGGGGCAGTTGGCAGCGCCGGGGTAGATGCGCGTGCGCTTGGAGATACGCATCACGGAGTCTTATTTTGTTATGTTTAAGGCTTAATTTTATATAAATATAATTAGAATTAATTGTTAGGGATCGGGGGTTAAGTTCGAATATTGGCTAGGAGAATGGGGATCACTTCTCGGGGAAGAGCTGGAGGCGGCGGGAGTCTACATGGGGTTTTCGAGTAGCAGAAACAAGCAGTCTATTTTGTTGTTGTTTTGTTTGTTAATTGAGTGCAGTAATAAAGTATTAATATAGTAAAATCAGTGAACTGCAGAGAGCTCAGTACAAAGCTAAGTACATTATTAATATCTGGTCATGAATATTTGGAAATCTAGTTTGTTTAATTAACACTATTTAACGTACATTTTAGTACTTGGCTACTTACATCAATCAAGCGCTAATTGATGTTATTAATTTTGGTACCTATTTAATTAATGGAACACTCCAAATAACCATGACCAAACCTCCCACTCAACTTGTGTTGTTATTATGTTTGGTGTTATTCAGTTATTCTGAGAGGTTCGACTCCTTGACGAAATATAAATAATTTTCTCTATAGGTATTTCTTTAAATTGACAGCTATTGATTAAACCTAAACGCCGAGTTCGATTCTCGTCGATTTGTATACCTAATTATGTCACAAGTATTACAGTTATTGTGTTTATTATTATGGCATTACGAAGAGTGTTGGGCATTGATAAATTTCATATGAGAGAAGGTGTATGAAATACTGACATAATGTTTGTAGAAAATGTAGCCGGGTTCGAGGCCCGTTGACATTTTGATTTTAGAATTTATCTGGGAGATAAATTCAATTACTTAATTTTATAATTTAATACTCGTAGATAATTGTATCGGAATTCGAGGTCCGTTGTTATTTTTCTTTGGGAATTTATCTGAGAGATAAATCGATACACTATTATCTTATATGCGCAAGCGCATTGATGACCTTACTAAATGTTAACGCAGGAGCCCTTAAATTATTTAATAATTTATATCCTGCCCTATTATTGCCACTACAATTACAATGGTGTGTGAAATTGGTATCATACTTAATTGCTAAGTATGGCTTATTTATGTGTTTAAGTGTTGGAAATCTCATTCGTTCAACAGATTATAAAACCGTGTAATTATAATTCCCTAACATCCTTTATTGGTAAGGATTTGATTGTATTTTGGTTATTGGTTAATATTGAATTGGAATAATTTATTAATTTAGTATAGAACACGAGCATCAAGAGTTTTTCTTTAGCCTGATTTGTTTTCTCTTGATTTACTGATTTGTTTGGCTCTAGGAACTAAATGCAGGCCTTGAATAAGATAAAGTTATCTATCTCATTCGAGAGATTAGTCAAAGTTTCGATTAAATACTATTATTACAAACCAACTGGAGTTATGGTACAATAAATATAATTTTACCTCCTCTCTGAATTTTATTTATAGCGTTATTTAGGTTCCCTCTTATTATTAAATTCTGGTAAGCAGCGAGTATGTGAGTATGCTTTCGCTTCGACTATTTGTCATTAAACTTCAGGTTTAACTTCATCATTCAAATTAGTAGGTAGGGTTTGATTGGTAGCTATCAGATACCATCACATCGTGTTTATAGAACACTTGCGCGGATGATTTACAGACACCGCGGCGGATTGCATTGGGTCATACAACAGAAAATCGAATTTACGTGTGAATGAAAAAGGCGGGTAAGTCGGCCCTTACATCAAACGGGCTGTGGAGACCATACCTTTGGGTACTTACCTGAATATCAACATTTTCCAGGCGGTGCTTCCTATCGAAAATCAGGTATATGTGTCGCCAAGATCTGAATTTAATCGGTGTTTTTCAATGTCACATAAATACTCCTCGTTAATGTTTGAGTTTTCTTTATTAATGCTTAAATTAAAGGGCCATGTCCGAATTAAAATTTGAATTATTTATCAGAGGAAGATTCTATATCGTTTATATTCTGCCCGCGTAGCTTCACTTGCGACACGGGGATGCTGGCTGCATCGCATTACGCTAATTATGGCGTCTATGTTGCACCTACCGCACATCCCGACCCGGACATTAGGCAGCTTTTAGGGCGGGCATTATTGAATTATAGCTCCGGGAAATGTTCATACAAATTATTAGTTAATCTATAAATATTAGCCATTAACTAATCTATAATTAATATGGCCTTCTGCGTTCTGCGAGATTTCAGTTTAATATTTGAACGAGATTTCGCCATAAACGCCAATATTGGACGGGATTCATCACCCAATAACACGAGGCATAATATTGGGCAGATTATTGTGTTACCTACGCGTACGCCAAGTTTACGTGTTTGCTCTTTCACATACTTACACGAAACTTGAACACGGACACACAAAAATGATAAACCCGTTAATTTTTTTGGCGACTAAACTCTTCGGTGTGAGCTTTCACACCGATAGCGCAGCGCACAACTAGCCACGGTGATGTAACGAAATTCGCTGTGTCTAATGGACTTTCAACTTACCACCGCTAAATATAAATATATAAATATACATTTATCCTTATATAACGACTTGTCAGTGGTCAATTATGCTTAATGCAATTTACATAGCAAACATACAATATCTTGTATTCGTATCAGTGGTTTAAACATACATCTGCTATTAAGCTCAAATATCCATAAAGACCTCCACGTTTCTCAAAAATTTATTGACCGGCGTATGACAATAAAGAATAACACGAAAGACTCCGGCGATACGGATAGGCGATGGATAGATCACCCAGAATACTAGATTAGCTAGGCTTTATGTAGGCCTAGTTAGAGCTGAAGCCTCGTGTGTCGAAGGGAGATGACGTACAGAGAGAGGATTATTAAATGAAGGGCTAAGGGAAAGAACTGGCTAAGTCACCTCTATGATTTTTTACAGCACCTACAGACAATTAAAGTTGGCAAATCTGTTAAAGGCTATAAGGTTTAAGTTAAACTATAGCAAAACATCCAAACCCAGCGAGGATAATCGCTGATTCGGAAAGTCTCATGATGAACTGAGGAATTTTGTGGTCTATACTGGCAATATACTTAAAAATAACAGTAAAAAATCTCCCGTTTTTCCCCTTCCCTTTCAAATGATATTTTGTTTTTACATTCTAGACTTTATATTTGAACATCTTTTATCATTTATCCATGGCTCAAGAAACGTAGCAACCAAAGGCTCACTCACTCATCTAAAACCTTAACTGAAAACCTTAAAAAAAAATCTGAATCGGTAGGTAGGTAACTTTTTAGGTAAAAACATAAAACGATGCCTACAGCCGAATGAAGAAATTATTCATTTTCTATAGAATAAATGCTGTTTAAAACTATCTAACTGAGTTACATTTACCTAGATATGGCAAACAAAATTCAAATGCAGTCGAATACAAACCTCTTTCTTATTTAATAACTCATCTGAAAGGTTCCCCTTTACCGAAAACACTAAGCACACCAAAGTGTATGGATGTATGCAGATGAATATGTGAGTCACATCCAAACAGCAAACAGGCCAGTTGATTGCGACGGCCGCTGTCGCTGCCGCTGCTAACGAACTGATTGGTCCCGACAAAAGGCGGCTCACACAGAAAGGACTCATGTCTCTTACAAACTCGTGTGAAGGCCTGCATTTCTGGGCGGCCATGAGAGAATGCGAGATTATTTGTGGGAAACATGATACTGTTTTAAAACATTGTCAAGTTTTTAGTAAGTATTTTTCATAAATTATATTTATAGATCTGACTAATGATAGCAAAGAATTAAGAAAAAAATAATGGAAATAATTGTAGAATCTAACAAGTAACATCGTATCAAACGAATCGAAAATGCTGAAACGAGTAAATAATTCGGGTACGCCAAAGTTCACATAATTTTTCAATCCCGATTATTGGAACTCCAAAATGTTACTCAATACAATTTTTCATCATAATAGAACTATTTATAGGTACTTAGTCACTATTACTACCGATTATAACTCCGAACCATTTAAAATCATAATGTGAATAATCATAAATATCTCTAATATTACTTTTTATTTTCATACATTTATTAAGTAATCATAACTGTTTATGAACCAATTTTTCACTGTCATACATTTTTTTAAGCAGACTGTACAAACCAGTCATAATTTAAGATGGCCATCCTTCTAAAAATATTCTTAGGATTTAGAAGGCTCATCCTGCCGAAGAAGAACTTCCGATCGTCAAATCACTTCGTTTGTCTATCACGAGCGCTTATGTTCCGTTTATATCCGAAAACCGTAAATTTGCAGTTACATAATAATAAGCAAACGCATTTTTGTAGAGGTTGGAAAGTAAACAACGGATGGATGAGTAAGTTCGAGGGCCAAGATGAGGCCCTAGATAATACGAGTCCATCTATTGCACTTTCGGCCAAGACATTATTATATTATATGAGCACTCTTAGAGTTTGTCAAACGAGTCGTGTACCTTGAAAGACGCGATAAATTCTACACAAATACAATACAATTCCTTGATTAAGTTTTTAAAACTGGGGACTCATAAACTCCGCAATCCTGTATTTTATAAGCAGACTGCGACAAAATGGAACATAGCTCAAAAACCGAAAATTGTAGGTTAGGTTAGGTTTGTATTATGACCAATACAAAATGACCAGGTCAAAATGCTTGCATGCTTGCTTGCATGAAGACTTGTAAATAATCTGCTATTACATCAAATTTTTATAAGCAAATGCAGAGCCAGGATGGATTCGGGAAGAAACTTTGTTAAGTAAGTAAGTGTATAATACCGTTAGGAAGAGCTGCGCCAAAATGAAACGTGGGTCCTAAACCGGAAACCGTAGGTTAGGTTAGGTTTGTATTATAACCACGTATAGCGGAGCGTCAAAATGCTTGCATGCTTGCTTGCATGTACACTTAACTCACTATAACTCAAAACAAGCATTATGAATAAAAACATATGAAGAACAACTGTATCGACATGTTTAAATGTTATGATTGACAAGATTATTGTAATTTATGATTCTGTTCTGAATAAAAGAAATATGAAAATCATCATTATGAGTACACACATAATCTTAGTGACGCCATTATGAACTACGATGTTCTGAAAACTGACGATTATGAACTCGGTTGGTAAGTAGTAGTGCAAATTTATGACGGACAAAATTGTATGAAGTAAAAAATTCGGAAAAGTGATGATTCTGACAATAAATCGGTAGTAGAAGAAAAATTCGGAGGATCAATTTTATGTGAGCCAATATGGACCCAAATACTTAATTCTCAAAAGTCTTCAGCGTTAGCATTTATGTCAGTATTCCGTAACTTGTGCATAATATATTTTCAAATTGAGCCTATTATTATATTTAATTAATTATTGTAGCACGTGAGCTGTGAAATGTTAGTGAATTTCGGCAGATTACCGCAGCCGAAACTGTTTCACCTGGTTTATTCCTCCGGAAACCTGGTGCTGGGCGCTGCGCGCTGGCGCCTCGCCAGGTCCGTATTTACCCAAACCGATCACGCATATTGATTCGCACTGCCAATTTAATTAATAACCATGGAAAATTCTATCAACTCTGAAAGATCTCAACTGTAGAGGATCCTGTAGGAAGATATCACCTTTTATGTAAGTGCGGATGAATCGTTCGCTGCCATCGGCTCATTTGCGTAAATGACTGGTGAAATATTCACGTTGAGCAGGTATTTGTAGACGGTGGGGAGGTGTCGTCAATGTTAAGAGGAGCGTAAGCGACAGGGACCGCAAGAAGCGATGTCTCGTTTTGGATTTGTAAGAATGATGGGGAAGGTTCATGACTTAAGGATGTATGATTGTATTATTAGAATCGGTATTAGTATTATGTACAAAGCTACCCAGGCCTTTACTTGGCTACCCAGGAACTTGTTTCACGAATCCCATTCGACGTAAGTCCAACCGGTATAATAATATGTAACTATCTTTGTTTAAATTTCATTTAGATTACCAAATAGTTCGTTTCTTCCTTAAAGTCAAGTATTGATTTACAAGTTTCTATTAAAATATTGCAGTTTATGTGTTGCATACTTGTACATGTACATTCTTAGATCACCCCGATCAGAATAGTGCAGATCGAGACACGGAATAGAGATACGAGACAAAATGGTGTTTCGTTTCAAAATAAACGTTTTGCTTTTTCACTTTTTGTATACCTACATATATTTAAAAATTTACGACTTAAATTGATTCTGGTCTTTGTATGGAATGAAACTTAATTTCCTTGAAATATGGCGGAAAAATACCAAACAAAAACCCTTTCGGCAGAATTAGCAAAGTTATCAATAAACTTCAATCCTCCCATATTAAAGATGGGTAAGCAATTTAAATAAAAATTAAAGGCTGTATTCCGTTCCGGATTGAGACCCTTGGTCCGTGGGTTCAAGCAAATGGCAAAAAGACTGCTCCCGCGGGCTGGCATCTTCCTCGCTCAACGTTGCTTTTCTGCGAGGAAATGCTGTCAGCGTCTTCGGGACCTTGCCAAAGTGGCCCGATTTTTAAAGTATTTTTAATATAATGTTTATGTTTCCTTGGTTTATCGTACATTTAGGTTGTTAAGTTTTTAGTTTGAAATTGTATTCGAGTTTATAGATATAATGTAGATTAGTTACAAATATAACTTATATCTAAAAGTTTTATAATAAAAGACACAAACGGTCCAATATTACTTAACAGCGTTATAGTCGTATGATATTAAAACACATAAAAGTTATCGCCTCGGCACAATCTCTAAAAATGTGAATTATTTCACCGACATAAACAGATTTCATGCAGATTTTGGGCCACGTAATAATAAATTTCTAAACAAAAGAAATGCCGTAGCAAAAATGTAATAATAATATCAATCGCTCACTCAAAAACAATCCAATTACACGTCAAGGGTAAAACCAACCACCTCTTCAGCTGACAAAATAAAGCGAAAAATGAAGACGGATTATGTGGGAGCAAAAACAAGTGAGCGCCGAAACGAGGCAAAGAGGGATACGCCGCGAAGGTGCTTGTTGCTGGAGGCAATAATGGCACGCGCTCGAACTCGTGAATGTAATGCTGGTTTTACGTTTATATTTTTGTGGTTTGAATAATGAGAATCATTCTAAATGAGGCCTATGACTTAACGAAAAACTTTTTAACGAGGTTTTATTTTTAGGAGTTGGAATGATAATACAGTCGAAAAATTACGCAACAACGCTCGAAACTTGGACTATAAGTACTTACATATTTCAGTGACGGGACACCTCGACTGGTGAAGGTGGTTGACATGATGAAGACACACACAGACATCGACAAGCGCATCAATTATATGTCATATATGCGGCCGAGGTTATCGCTCTCGAATGGGCGCTATCGAGCCATGTCTGTAAGTGTTACACTTTATTGGACGCTGCTTAAATGATCATTTATAGATGCAATAAGCCAATGATGATGAGAGCACATGCTAAAGTAGACAAATCTTGGACATGTGTCCCCGTCGTGAACATCGTCGATTTAGTCCCTGAGATCTCAAGTACCTATACATAATCATAACAAGCTATTCTTCGTGCACAGATGCGCCGTCACGACAAATAGCTCCGTCCATCCCAGAACAAATGGATTCATACAATTCTTCCCGGATAATCTATTTAAGGATAAAACCCGTCTAGCCCCGTCCCGGCGCGCCGGCGCAATTTCACGCCACGCCGCCGGGAGGACTTCCTTGACACTCCTCAGCTGTCAAAGTGCTGTTGTGATTAGTTTTTCTCCGCGATGTTTATTTTAGGTTTGTGATATATCGTCTGAGGAAGCGGAAGAAGGATGGGTTGATGGGGTTTCACCTCCAATGCAACAACCCACTTATGTAATACATTTTGAGCCCATACAAGATAGATGAGGCTATATTCAATGTTTCTAATGACAGTTATCTGATATATCGCCACTGTACGACACCCTCCCTTTATTTATAATGAAAACTTATCAGTATCGCTTATTGCGGCTCGAATAATAAAATTCTAAACTTATATCAGCCGTATCACTGATATATAAACCCAATGAATCTCAATCGAATTAGGCCACAGATTTTTCGGCACGACAGTTTCATATACATAGTAGAAAAACTAAGGACGGGGATTTGTCTTGTACAAGATAAATTATATATTAAACCATCGAAACCAGTTACAACGAATTGCTCCGTACCGCTCACCTGCGGCGGAAGAAAATAATTTCATAAAGATGCCACGGGAATCCTCCGAACGTTTCTACATTTATTTTTTCTAACACGATTCACTCAACGACATAGTGATTTATTTTTTCTCAAGGCAGAAATGGATATCTTATCCATATTCTATTAGTTGTCTGATTGGAAGAAGTTGAATTTTATCTAAGATGTAGTTACATTTACTGTGGTTCGCACAAATGAAACATTGACAGACAAAATTTGTGTTTTTCTCAGTCAAACTTTGAGAACGAGAACGGTAATCGGTAACTGTATTAGTTACTGAAACGTAAGGAAGGCTGGAAAAATCAATATGCGATATACGTAGTAATGTCTTTATATTGTTTTAATAAAATTCAGGTGAGAACTGCTTTCTAAATCTTTATATTCGGGTAAATGCGATGAAAGTTCAAATTTTTGTCCGTAATTTCGTAATTATATTTCTATCTACCAAACCCGCTACCGCGAATGTGAAACATCAGACACATAATGGATCCCTTTCGGCATTTTGTGATGATAATTTGAATTTACCGTCCGTGAGCATTACGGTTGTACAAGCGGAGAAGATCTGGATTTGCCGAAGTTTCACCTCCCACGGGTGTTAACGACAGCCTTATATTATAATCCTTGCCTAAATGGAAAGTTTATACTTGAGTTCTCCGCGGACGCATAACAGATATCATTATTACAGTACAGTAAATACAGCTGCCGCTGTCGAACAGGTACCCGTATTTGAAGCTGTATTTAGTTATACAATTCTTAAATTAGCAGGATTGGAAAAGCGTTATCGCAAGCTCAGAGGAGATCAAGCTGCTTGGGACCAAAATGGTACTGGGGTTCTTGCCAACAACAGGACTTGCCTTGTAAAGTGAAACATGTAATGTCTCATTATTTTAAACGTGGATACTTGATAGACAAATGGTCAAGTTGTTTCCGGTGACTCGGCCATAGTTCGTCACAAATATTTTTAAATAACACTTATTTAAATTACAACCTTGCAGATTCTTTAGTCGCCTGACAGAAGTCAATTAATAAAGAAAATAATTACACGAGGCCATAAAAACGGGCGCCTGCTGTGTTCGCTCCCCTGCCTTCTCCCGACGCAGCTTCAAGGATTACTGTAATTACAATTTGTTGTAAATTTTCTGCTCCAAATATAAACAACGTATTGTCGCGAACACACTGAAATTATTCGTAAATTGCTAAAAGCTTTTGTTAGTTGACGCTCCACGCGTTAATGCCCTCGTTAATTTCGTGTTTCAATGGAATGTTTTCATATTTTATTTGAGAACTTTAAGGGTCTTTTGAATATGTTTTACAGCATTTAGATCTTGATTCAAAAAGTTGCTCGTTGGAAGTATTTCTAAAGTAGACATTTAAAATTTCAAGCGGTGCTTTTTTATTCATATCCTAAATCGAATGATAATACAGTTCAGCATCACTACTTGATCCAACTTTTACCGTTGGATATCGCTCGGCTGCTTTGGGAGAACTAAATTGTAATTTTAAGAAAATATACACATCTGAACCCAACTGTTCCAATCAAGGAGGGCTTATTCTGACACTCGATCGATAAGACCGAAGTCAATTAAAATGTATAACTGGGGGCTTCAGAGTTCAGATCCAACTAATATAATTACGGGCAGTTGCGACTTTACACGGATTCAAGCCGTCTTGTTATTGAAATATTTGATTTTGTTATGAGGTACCTATAAGCTATGGGAGCAACTCTTACAAATTTCAAAGCAAATCAAGTTTCAAAATGATTGGTTTTATTCATACTTTGAGTTTAACGAGACTTTACATGTCAATTGAGAAACTAAATGCAGCATTGCTACCTATTTTCATACAACTCGTTTAATATGAATCGGAGTTGTAATAGCCGAAAATGGTAATGATACAGATATAGGTTTATTTCTGAGAAAATCAGAAGGAAGAATTGAAGTGAGAACGAAGCTAAAACAATTCTGCGGCGTATGCTTGGACTACGGCAAAATGATAAATTTCAGATATCTAACATAATACCGGATTCCATGTTCGTAATGAAAAAGATTAAAGTATGATTACGTGGCATTAGAGCATCATTCAGAGCTTACCTGGATCGCTAGCACTTGCCATTTTATCCGATAAATGGTGCAGAGCTGTGTCATATTTCCGTACTCATATTTATCTGTGGCAAGAAAGACACATACATAAAACGTAAATTAATCAACGGTAACGTGCACAAAGGCGCTTATTTACCTATTAAAGTATTCCGTGAAACCCGACTGCAGCGGAATGAGGCGATTGTTCTTCGCCCGCTGCAGTAACTGGCGGTGCTAAATAAATAACAAGCACAAAAGAACCGCTCAAAGCGAGTTCTTAGCCAGCCATTACGAATTCGCAGCGTCCAGCGCGGTAGCGACATTAAAAGCATACCTTTCCATATCGTGTAAACCTCTTGCAAATTTATTCAGGACACTCGTTCGCGACTCGTCAAATAATATCTCGCTGATATTCCGGCGCGCCTGCAATACGGACTGTGCTCCGCCGCGTTACGGTGGCCGAGCTGTTGCGCGCGAAACATTTCAATTTAAGTATTATTCACGTAATTTGCATTGCAGTGGCCGTTGTAGTGGGGTACCGGACTGACTGGCCTGTCCTCTGGATTCGGAATAATCACGTATTTTGCATCAGGCTCCGCGGCTGCATTTAGAAAGCTGTGTAAACACTTATCTTAGTTTAGAAGCATTATTTGCAAAGCCGCGGTGGACTCGGCTGCGAATAAATTAATTTTCGCTGTAAAAACTTCACGAAAGTTTGCTCAATTCATACTTTTTAGCGCAACACGAGAGCCGTTAAAAAATAACACCAATTCAGTGAATTACTGTCGCGAACACTTCCCTGTTAGTGTTTGGATTCATTAAACATCGATTCTCCGAGTAAATCAATTCCTTTGTTTTATTACAAGTGATTTAACACGGCTTGCAAATTGTAGTGAAAGGCCATTAACGAACGTAAAACGTATTTCCCCGTCAAATTTTGAACGCACATTCGATAAATGAAATTCAATGTACTAAACCGCGCTGTCCCCAAAGCCCGGAATATTATTCAGTTTACCAATTTGCGAAATTATGTAAAACACAAGTATCCGTCGAATAACGAAGCGAAGGTCGGCTGTTTCCGGTCACCGCATCGGGCCCTCTGTAACACGGACAAAGGGGCTACACCTCTATTAAGTTACTACCTTAATCTTCTTACTTGGGTAAAAAAATTCTTCCCAGCGAAGAAGGGAACAAGTGCTGTAGCGGCACAAAGAGATTTAATGCCGTTTCAATTTGGTCTCTTGAATGTTTTTTTTTTCCTGTAACACCTACGTCCGATTCGGGAATTTCAGGATTAGGATTGTCACTGTGTGTGTGCTTACAAAACTTATCGATTATTTTCGTCAGATGAAATACCAGTGTTATCACTGGTATTATAGCCATGTTGACTATTTTTTTTCATGAGATCAGATGCAGATATATATAATGAAATAATGAACTTTATTCTGCAAGTAGGCTACAAGGGCACTTTTACTTTACATGTCTGAGTCTACCGGCATTTCACAAGAGGAGACCACTGTTGAGAAGAAACGCCGAACGAAAACTCAACAGTTAGTCATTTTTATATACGATTTACTATACCAAGACTGCTCTAAAACTCAGGAATGAACGAACAAGTGTCGTCATCGTGTGGGTTAGGTTAGGTATTGTACCTATCTTTTGGGAAAATAAATGATTTGCCATTTTGGTCGGGAAAAAGTGCGTTCAAGTTCATGGTTGTAATACAATAATATGTTTTACTGAATCATGAAAATTCTGAAAACAGTGTTCAAATTAGGTTTTGGCTAAAATCGCAATCATCAGTCAAATCCCTATTAAAGTTTAGATTGTCTGATGAATGTTTCACATTCGTGTCAAGATTTTTATTTATTGTAATATGTCGTGGTGATTTGGTGAACATACAAGATGATGAGATGAGACATGAGAGATCTGATGAGGTATAGACAAGTCTGAACGGTATGACAAATACGACCGGGTTTGATTCAAGACCTGAGTACAAGTTTGTTTTACTATGTGTGCAATTTTCTTGCCATTAACGACTAACACGTTTATCATGTGATAAATAAATTATACATAAGTACTTTCGCTTGAATGTAGCTCATCCCTTTCACATAAAGAAATACGCAAGCAAATAAAAGCCACCTATTACTACGAAGATAATACCTATCTGCTCTCTATTCTTAAAAATAGCTGCACCGATAAGAAAGGTGCTTTTCATTTGTGCAAGGAACTTGTGGGTAACGGGTTAAATGAACACGTCATTTTGAGTTTTACTCGGAAACGCGACGCCGCAAGTGAGTGAACCAGACGAACATATTACTTGTAATATCATCTTTTTAGCGATATACATGAGTGGTCGGCCGATATGAAGGCATTTATGAGGGCCCTGTCGCCTCGGTTGGTACGTGTCTCGGGGGACCCCAGAGCTGGCGCGTACCTCTCACAGAGGATCGCTCTTGCGATCCAAAGAGGTAACGCCGCCAGCGTAATGGGAACCATGCCGCAGGCAGACCTTCTGGATGGGTATTCTTTTTATAGAAAATGTATATATTTTATTCTTATTTTTTCTAATTAGTTTTAACAAATTGTACATAATAATTATCCTTTCTTTTATGTTTATCTGTAGTTTTTAGTATTGTAAATGTATGTGTTTATTTTAAAATAAACTTTATAACACAGTCTGATATTTGAACATATTTACCTAAAGTTGGCAAAACATGATATAAGGCATAAGGGCCTACGTTGCATCATCGCTACGTGGTAATTTAGGTCATATAAAATTCACGGCACAACGTCATGACGTCGTCACAGACGTCACAGGCGTCTAGTAAAAGAAAAATACAGACAATCGGGATAACTTTGGCCCCTCCGTACAACTTTGGCCCACATTTATACACTGCCAGTTTTAATTGTTTACTGCTACAGCGCATAGATAATGTACTTCAGGTAGTAAAAAAACAAAAATGTGGTTCTAGTCTCTAAACTGGCAATGCTGGTGATTTTTTTCCGTCACCACGTCGATTTCCACGTCGTGACGAAGTAGGTTGTAATACTTTAGCCTTTAATCGTGAAATAACACTTTCTATTTGTAATAATGATAATTCTCGTACATGAGCGCGGTATACTTTAAATACAACTGTTTATCCAGAAGTTGGTTCGCGTTTGGTGCGGATGTTCATAAAGTCATTATTACTCGTAACATCGAGCTCCGCCCGAATAACGAATAATTATCATAATTATTGTGTTAACGAATAATTTACGAATATGCTCAGAATGGAGTTGAGTTTTAAATTTTATTTCGTCATGTCACGCGATCAATTGCAAAGCATTTAATTTTATGCTCGGGAGTAAAATTGTGACGGAATCAAATTACAGTCGATATTGTAAAACACGTATATTTTTTTAATTTTAAGTGCTAGAAAACTTAAATCATATTGTACCTATTCTAATGGTAAAAATAACCAAGCAAACTCTTCATCGCAAGCATTTTTCTCTGAAAGAGTTTATACACATGATATATAATACAATAAACCAAACCTTATCTATAATGGCTTCCAAATTCACGAAAAATTAAACTGGTTTCAGGGAAAATAATTAAATGAATAAGGCGTTACTTTGCGGAAATACATATTAATTAAAATAATATTGCTTTGCTAATTATATCGCGGATTAGCAAAGCAATATTATTTTAATTGGGTTCAGGGAAAAGACAAAAAAATATTGTTGATGATTATGAAATAAAAATTCTACGAAATAATCATTCTACTAAACGTTTACCTGTAACACAATGGGACTAAATAAAGAATGTGACTACCTATCCGGAGAAACTAATTAAATCTGATATCTGGTATATCGTATAACCGTTCACTTGAAGTACTGAAGTATATTTCTAGATAATACTCGACACGTTGTCCGATGCATGGGGGTGTACCGTGAGTGCCTGCTTCACTCCTAACGGCAAGTCTTTGATCACCACCGAGAGCCAGACTAGTGCATTAGTCGTATTACACAAGCGAAGTGCCTTTCAAGCTCACATATCCCATCCACACCGTAGGTAACGTGTTAATGTTAATATTAACAATTAAATGCCGTAAAGTTTACGAAAAAACACTGAGTTTTGAGTTTCTTTCGGCGCTTCTTCTCAACAGTGAAATGTTCTTCTCCTCTTGTGAAATGCCGGTAGACTCGTATAAGTAAAAGTGCCCTTGTGTGTACTGATTATTCCGTAAGTATGTCAAACATGACAAGGGCCTAAAACAAGCCCTTATGTCACGAAGTGATTATTTGGACGAGCGAACGAAGTGAGCGAGGAAAAATATATTTGAGTGTCATAAAAGCTGTTAACCCAGAAAAAAAAGTCGGGTGGCCGATCAGGGCAGTACGGAGGTTGATCTGCCATCTTGGGACTGCAAAAGGCTCTAGTGGGCGTGATCGCACAAGAATATTCGTCAAATTCGTCGTCAGGCCGGTTATCGAATATGTAAGTTTTCGAAAAATTAATGTAGAAAGATCTGTTAGGACACTTCAATAGAAATAAATTACTGTCCAGTGAACAGTTCGGTTTCACAAGGGGACGTTCCACGACTGATGCAGCATCTAAACACATTTATGACAGCTGGGAGGAATCTTGTGATGCAATTGGGATCTTCTGTGACCTTTCTAAGGCATTCGTTTGCGTTCATCCTGGAACACTCATTTTGAAATTAGAACATTATGGTCTGTCTTCAAATGCTTTAAGCCTTATGTCTTCATATCTCAGTGATAGAATGCAAATAGGGGATGTAAATGGAACCCAGTCCAATGGAGCTATAGTTAAGCTAGGAGTGCCACAGGGCTCTATTTTAGGTCCATTTCTATTTTGGTTTATATAAATGACTTACCATCTATAGTAGATAATCTTTGTAATATAGTACTATTTGCTAACGATACATCATTAATTTTCAAGGTTAACCGGAAATCAACCGACTATGCGGAAATTAATTGCACACTAGATAAAGTACTTAACTGGTTTACTACTAATAATCTTCTATTAAATGCCAAGAAAACTAAATGTGTTAGATTTGCTTTACCAAATGTTACGGCGGCAGATTCTACTATATTATTAAATGGTGAATGTTTAGAAATGGTGAATAATGCAGTATTCTTAGGTATAACATTGGACAGTCATTTGCAATTGAGTCCGCATATAGCAGTGCTTGCAGGTAAATTAAGTTCAGCGGTGTACGCTGTTAGGAAAATTAGACAATTGAGTGATGTTGATACAGCTCGCTTAGTTTATCATAGTTATTTTCATAGTGTCATGTCATATGGTATTCTGGTTTGGGGCAAAGCAGCTGACATTCAGACTATATTTGTGCTACAAAAAAGAGCGATTCGTTCTATATATAACCTGAATCCTCGAGACATTTTCAAAGATATACACATCTTAACTGTAGCGTCCCAATATATTTATGAGAGTATTACGTATGTTATTAAGAACATAGATTCATTTACAAAAAATTCCGATGTCCACAATTTTAACACTAGAAATAAAAATAAAATTGCTATTAGAAAGTCGTGTTCGTAAAGTATATAAATCATTTTTAGGCCAATGTATTCATTTTTATAACAAGTTACCTGATCATATTTTAAAATTAGCCTTTCCATCTCTCAAAAATGATTAAAGAAAACTCTAAAGTCAAAAGCATATTATACAGTAGAGGACTATCTGACAGACAAAAATGCATGGCCTGAACCAGAAACCCAGTAACTGACTCCTTAGATTGTACCTGACTAGTTTAAGGGACACAGTTCTAATAAGAAAGCATATCAAACGTACATAAATTGTGTTAAACCGTCATACTTTCTTGTAGTTTCTATATTTTATTCTTACACTAGTCCTCATTTATATCTTAGAATACACTTTTAATATGTTTTCTTCGAGAACTACGTATAGTTAAGTTCATATTACTGTAATAGTTAAGTATTATCCTTTGTGAAAAAAATGACTGACTGTTGAGTTTCTTTCGGCGTTTCTTCTCAACAGTGGTCTCCTTTTGTGAAATGCCGGTAGACTCAGACATGTTAAAGTGCCCTTGTGGCCTACTTGCAGAATAAAGTTCATTATTTCATTATTTCATTAATAGTAAACGAACCATATTATCTTTATAAATGTTGGAATAACAGAGCTCTAACTCTAAGATCCATTGTGATATCGCCAATTAAGCGATGTTTTGGCTTCATCACGGGCACATAAAGCGGACGTAAATCGAAGTTATTACTTTTTAGGGTTCCGTACCTCAAAAGGAAAAAACCGGAACCCTTCCGTAACGTTTATTTTATGCAATAAAGATTAAGTCAATAAATAAATAAAAATGTTTAGTTAAGTTCTTGTCAATGTCACATAATGCAGCTTGAGCTTGAATAGTAAATTGTATTGAAAATCAGTTTTGTATGGAGAGGGATCATTATTTCATTAGCAGGGCGATGTAGGCTTAGTACGGGCGCGCGGCGTCAGCCGTGTAGCGCCATCTGTTGATACCAATTTCCTTGTCCGCGCATCACGCCGACACGACTGGACGGATTTTAGCAAATTTGGTTCAGGGATAGTATAGTTAGACATCCAAAGATGGTAACAAAAGTTTTACTTGGACGATGATAATGATTGAATATTTTTAATGTTAATTATGTGTACCTGTAAAATGTAAAATTTAATATAATGACGTATAAAATGTATTTTTATGAATAAATAATTGAATTGAATTTGACGAAATTGCGGGCACTTTCTGACTATAGTTGTATAGTACAGCTATTGCTAGTAAAAGGTGGTACCGCAATGTCTCCTTGAACTCGGTACTTGGTGACGCTTCACGGTGGCATTTATGGCTTGTCTAACCTTTTCTGGTTATAAAAGAAAAACAAGTTTTTTTTATCTATTAGTTATTTCATTTTATCGGATAAGAGACTGGTTAAAAAAATATCAAATTGGTCGATCGTCGGCAGGATCTGATGATATTTTGATTCTGCAGATATCGAGAGAACTTGTCAAAATCAGTTGGACCAATTGCATTTTTTTTATTAATGATGTTGTTTTAGTAACTGTTGACGTAGAACTGGTGTCGAAGGCTACAAAGAGCCACCCGAAATAAGATTGATTTTCATTCAAGTTACTTTTAGTTAAAAAGTGATTATTTTCTTTAGTTTCTCACTTCTGTACGTAATACATACTTCACGTGAACAGAACTAGTACAAATGATTTTGATTACATTTGAAATGTACGCGATACCATATTGGATGTACATGGTAAGTGTGCACAGCGGGAATAGATCCCCACGTGGATGTGTTCGTGTCGGTGCGCTTTTAGTGATAAGCTATCGCGTGATCTGCTGTAAATGCCCGCGGCGGAAATAATAGCTTTTCACGAGCAAGTGTGGCGAACACGTATATACGGTTGAATATGTTCTGGGGACTAATCCGGTTGACATCAGCCGTATGAACGATGCGACGGCCATATTATGCGATACTAAGGGGCTCATAAGGGTGTGGACATAATTTTTTTTAAGATGTCTGTCGGTTATATTTTATATAAGCATCTGTATGGGACTATATGTACATTCATTTTGCTTTGAGAATCAGAAATAACTGTTTTTTTGAGGAAGTCAATCGATTCTCTTTTTTATTGGGATCAAATGTCTATATGGGACTACCTACACTTAAATAGCACTAAAAACGCTCCACACGAATGGCCTACCTACATATGACGTCATCTGTGGATTGGGTATCAATATTTGTATGGAGACAATTAAGTAATTTGCCATTTTCACCGTGAAAATGTGCGTTTAAGTTCATAGTTGTTAGTAGTCAGTAGTAGTCAATTATAGTTTTGTTAAATTATAAGGATTCTGAAAACTTCAAATTGTTTAAATTCTTTTTGTATTAAAAAAAAAATAACAAAAATTTCGTACTTAGGTACCTTTGTAATCACATAATTCAAATACATTTTTTTTTTCTTTGTTTCATGAGATATCAAGCTAAATTCGTATAACTACATAGGTACACTATGTTGTATAATTCAACATCAGTCGCATCCCCTGCTATGAGCATTCTGAAAACAATTTCAAAGTTGGTACTGGATGAAAAATAAAACATAATACACATCATATTCATATTATAAAACATTTTTTTTTGCGATTTCAACCGACACGAAAATTAAGTATGTATTAGCATTTAACCAAGCTGAAATGGACAAGGTTTGCTAGGTCGGTCATTTACAGCGATGTGCTCTATTCAAAGTAATTTATAACAACTCATTCTGGTGTATATTTTAATGGCGTAAATATTTGGATGGAGAATAAGAGGAGTGAAATATAATTTATTTAGCTATTTAGTCTTTGTATTTAGTAATACTATGTCGATTGTTGAAGCACACAATGAGGGTTATAATAATGTTTTAGCTCACACGATTGACCTCACGCTAGATCCATCATAATTTGTGGTCCCGTGCGGTGTAAACTGTGACAGTGTGTAGGTATAACAATTCTATAAGCTATTGGAATTTTTCACGATAATATTTTACCATAAATTGCGATATGAAAAATATATAAGTTTGAAATTGCTTTTGTGTAAAGTGGGGTCTGCGGTCAGTGTACAGCATGCTGATAAAGTATGAATGATGGAAACGGTTCTATATTAATGGGACTCAGAATCGGTTATGAGTACTGCACAGGTCCGGCCATGGTTGCGTAGGCAAGGGCCGTACACATTTTAATAACCGAAATAGGTTTTCAATTAAGGTTTTTTATACTTACCACTTTTTATGTTGGCAATATTTTAGTTTTTGCGTCATCATTCGATTCATATACAAACTTACCAGTGAGAGTCAGACTCACGTGCGAAAGGTTCCATACCATTTTCTTTTTATTTCTGACTTTATTTTTAGTAAGTATGTGTTTTTATACTGACCATAGTAATACATACTGTGTACAATTTTCAAGTGTCTTACCCCACGATAACCATTCGACTGTTAGAAAAAAAAACGCAAAGATCCCTAAAAAAACACGTTTGTTGTATGTGGTCCTTTATTTTTAAGGTATTTTATTGTTATGGCGGCCATAAGTAAGTAATTCACATTAATTAAAAATTTCAAAGTGTTTATACCTATAACGGTTGGAAATATACAGCCCTGTGTTGTGACAGACGGACTTAGTAAAAGGGGCCGTTAGTTCCCTTTGGGTATGGAACCCTTAAAATTAAAACCGACCACAGATGCATGTTTCTATATAGCTTTCTAGCGAAACTAAACCGGCTTAAACTCTGCAAGATGAAACAAATATATAATTTTACATAGAAAACTACCGTGATATTTATGGAAAAACGTCCAAATTGCTACAAGTGTAGCTATGGTACAACAATTTTGAGGAGTTCTGTCAATATCTACAGGGTCCATACTGACCGACAATATATTGTTAGTTTCAAATGAACGAAGTGTTACTTTTTGATCGTTTACTAAAGTATTTTTTCTTGCAGGTACTAGTGACGTGGCATCCACAGAACTCTTACCGGGTTGACTATTCACAAGGCCATTGAGCATCTTTGTTTTTATAGTTTTTACAAAAAACTAAGCCCAAGCTCCGGCTTGTCTAAGAATACTTATCGATGCGCCTCTAATAAGTACCTTGGTACTTGTATTGCGTACAGACACGTATTTATCCCAATCCCTACCAAACCTGCGCGTATCTACTACATTTAGGAAAATAAACAGTGACTTTGTTACTACTTGTGTACCTCAACTACATACGTCAAACAACGATAAATTACCCAACTATTAATCAAGGAATCAAACGTCAAGGCTCCAATCAGGCTCCCAATCAAATAACTCGTACGTTCCCAAAGAAAAACGAATTATTTACTCATTATTCCCTAAGCACTTACGACGTTCTTCTATAGGACTATCTTGCCGAGGTAAAAGCAGTAACGTCCTACTAGTTTCCTAAGCACTTACGCCATTCTTCCGTGGAGTGGGAATGTAGTTGATTAAAATACGATCCATTTGTCTCAGTCCGGGGCAGCTAATAAGGCGGCGGTCCTCTAATGGGCCGCAATCGGAGGCGATAAATAAGAACATTGGCGACCCGGCCAAGGGGCGATTAATGAGACATGTGCCCCGGACACCGGGCACGCTTGCTAGTTCCCGTAGCACCGGGGGAAACTATATATCGCCCCCTGCCTGCTATACGGCCACATCTCAAAAAACCATTTTTTCGAGAAATCGCTTGTTAAAGTTTTGGCAGCGTAGTGCGTGGTAGTAAAACAGGCCTTACTCCAAGAGTTTTCGGTCAATTCATTTTAAATTTAGCTTTTTTTATTCTACATGATATAACGCTTCTCATGAATACGTCTTTTTTTATAAAACGTGTATATTATCTAAGATACGAGGCCTTTAAGATAGGTACTTGGAGTTGTGGCCGTATTGCAGAAACATTTTGTTGAAATTTTGAGATGCGTCCCAAAACCGATCAAGTATTATTGGAAAATAGTAACATAAAAATTATTATGCAAACATTAAAATGATTAAAATACCTTTATTAATCAACTTTTGTTACAGTAACAACATCACTGTAAGCGATAATCAGTGCATGCAGCTTTAATACCAACTTTCTAGATGCAGATATCATCATCATTTTGCAAATAATTAATGACTATCTGGTACCTTCTCTTAAAGGCACTTGTATCTTTAATTATCGTGTTAACATGTACCATGTACAAGGAGGCCCCGTAGTTTTAGGTTTTAGCGTGGACTAGGTTCCCGTTGATATAAGTGTACTGTTTCCCAGAATTCTTCAACTTCTTTACAATATTCAATATTTCATAGTGCAGGATAAGCTTTTCGTTGTCTACTTTTAGGTTTAGCAATATTGGATGAAGACTGGTTTGAATCAAAGTCCCAATTTATGTGAGTCACAAGTGATTTACAACGAATTTTTAGAAAACCTTGCACCAACATGTAGGACATGGCTCTCACAGTTCTATTTAGACATAGTCTCGAATAATATAATTCCACCTAAGTTCAACTGCATACACTGAATTCGGGTAATTCGGGTTCTACAAACTTTTGGACAAGCCAATCTACAATCAAATTAAACCTATAGTTGACAAAATAATTCCTGTGGAGCAGGCTGGATTCCGTAGTGGTCCGAACTGCGTGGATCAGGTTTTGTCGCTCACAACACACATAAAGACAGGCTGGGTTTCAAAGGTAAGAGAAAACCGTAGCAGTCTTTATCGACCTTTCAGCTGCATTCGATACCGTATGGAGACAGGGGCTTATCTATAAGCTCATGACCGTAGTGCAGATGGTGGGACTAATCAACTCTATGCTCAGCAATAGGAAATTTATCGTCCACCTAGGAAACACCTCAGGCAAAGTCAGGAAGCTGAACAATGGACTACCGCAAGGATTGGTCCTGGTCCCGCTCCTGTTTAACCTAATAATTATATCGTGTGTGTATAGGTTGAATAGAAGTGGGGTCAGGACCGATTCCGAAAACAGAGAATCGGAAATTTATGTATGCTGATGGATGACATCGCCTTCACAAACCAAGATGCCAAATTTAAACCCTCGAAGAAAGCCCTTCCTTGCGATCTGGAATGTTTTGAGTAATAATTAAAAAAATTGATACTGCAGCCCAATGCTAGTAAAACAGAAGTTACGACATTCCATTTCTGTAAGAAAGAAGCAAATTATGAGCCAAATATCTGCTTCAGAGAGACGGCGCTTAAATTAAATCCTACACCGAAGTACTTGGGTGTCACTGTAGACCGCAATCTTATACCTATGCGCCACACATTACTAAGTTAGGGAAGAAGCTACAGACGCGGAATAACATACTCCACAGATTAAGGGGAACTACTTGGGGAGCACCAGCTGACGTGCTACGCACTACCGGTCCTAGCCTAGTTTACTCCAGGGTAGAGAACTGCTTGCCAGTTTGGCTCGACAGCGCTCATGTGCATCGGATAGACGTGTTAGACCAAACCATGCGATGCATATTGGGAACCATCAAATGTACTCCTCTGGTTTGGCTGCCTGTGTCGAGTCATACAGCTCCCGCCCAGCTAAGAAGACAACAGCCACTGATCCACGAAGCACAAAAATTCGTGAATTGTCCCGATTTGCCCATCCATGTAGAGTTCGCAAACCTGCCGCCTCATCGGTTGAAGTCGAGGCACCCACGTACAATAGAAGAACTTATAATTGTATAATATGAATGACTGTACCTACATAATATGCCATACGAATAAATAAAATAAATAGTAAGTAGGTACTATCGGTACCCACTGTTGTGAAGCAATCAAAATGACGTTTATTTCGCTTATATTAAAGGGATTCATCGTAATAACACTAGAATTTACGTTATTCTTATAGGACGCAACTCAAAAAAAATATTATAAATGTATGCTATACAGCCACAACTGGCAAGTGGCTGTCTTGCAGGGAGTCAACTGACAATTTTTGGTCAGATCCATAAGGCCACTTGTGAAAATAAGGCTTTTAAGGATACTTTTTCTTATGGCTCTCGAAATAAGGTCATAAATTAAACTATCCTGACTACGAATCTGCAAAAATCCAAAAAAAAATTTTTTTTGAGATGTGACCGTATAGCAGGCAGGGGGCGATATGTCCATAACTAATGCTACATACAGTCCATGAGCTAGGGTTTGGGTTTACGCCGTCATTAAATGGTGACATCAAATGTGCAAGACAACTTCCTCTACAACACTATTTATAGTATTTACATACACTCAGACAGTCAGGCGGCTCTTAAGGTACTAAACTCTGATGTAATTAACCCGAGGATGGTCGAGAACTGCAGGCAGAGGTGTTATACACCCTGGGTGCAAAGAATGGGGAGGTTCAGCGCAGGTTGTTCCAGGACGTGCCGGCATGGAAGGAGATGAGAAGATGTCCGCGAACTAGCACGAATTGGAGCTTTTTTTTTTTTTTATGTCATAGGGGGCAAACGAGCAAACGTATCGCCTGATGGAAAGCGATTACCGTCGCCCATAAACACCTGCAACACCAGAGGAGTCACAAGTGTTTGCCTACCCGGAGGACGAAGATAGTATGCCTCTATGCTAGTAATTTCACCGGCTATCTTTCCCCCACACCGGAACACAACAATGCGAACATTGCTGTTTGGCGGTGGGTTAGTAGGCAAGACGGTAGTAACAATCCGGACGAACCCTGCACGAGGCCCTACTACTCCGCGAATGGATTACAAATGGGACCCGAACCTACATGTGGCATCCCTAAGCTCTATACTGGGAGATCAAACATCTCGGGGTCAAAAAAATACTAGTTCTTCGAAACGACAGCAGGAAAACAATAGGTAGATAAGTTTGGTCACAGGAATAAGGCTTTACATACAACCTGGAATAGCAACTACCAGCACACTAAATAATAAGGTACGGGTGAAGGGACACTACCCATCGGAGAGCAAGCGAATATGATGTAATTGGGATGTCCCAATTCCGATATTATAACATACGGAAAAAATCGTTAACCTTGTTTTAAGTTAAATACTTACATAAAAAAAGCTTAGATACGGCGACAGGTTCATTAGGTAAATATTGAACTAATTGTCCGTTTCCAAAACTGCGTTGTAATGTTTTCATCCTTTCTTCGTTATTATGAACTGTTTTTGTTCCTCTCGTGTTTGAATTTAAGTATGAAAATGGACTGTAGTGACTGTAGTTAGTAAAAGCAGTAAAAGCAATGGCCGCTAAACGTTTACATGAAACTTACTCTCATTCACGTGAAAGATACCTAAGTATAAAATTAAATTTAAATGAACGGTATATTTTTCTAACAAACGCTAACCTGGCAGCGGCCGTAACCCAGTTTGCTGGAGCGACTGTTGTCTGCGAGCATGTGAATGCGCGGAGACGGCTCCATAATATCCGCAGCTGTCAATGGCTGGCGGCAGAGATGACAGCTTGACTAGCTTGTAGCTGTTTGTGGCTATATTCTCAAACTGGAATGTGTTATTGTGTCATGACATGATCAAGTATTCATGTGTAAATTTTATATTTATAACATTATAATTCACGGTATATTTTCCTGCAAGCGGTACCTTGTTACCTGGCACTGGTCATAATCATAACCCAGTTCGCTGGAGCTCAGCCTGTTGTCTGCGCCGCGTGTGAGTCGGCTCCATATCCGCCGCTGTCGATGGCGATGGCGGCCGACAGACGACAGGCCGACTAGCTTTCATATCACTGTGGTAATTCTAAGAGTTAACAGTGATATGACTATTTTGTAAAAGTTAGTCTCTGTTATGTTAATGGGCGTTATTGAGAATGATAAGCCTGGAAATGGAGTATTTTCCAAATAATCATGTAGTATTTTTTTTCGGTCTCTAGCAAATATGAAGACTGACAACTCGTGGGGGCTCTTGTCTAATTAATCGCCCCGGGCGGGTCGCCAATTTCCTTATTGATCGCCGCTGATTGCGGTACACTAGAGCCGCCATCTTTTTAGCCCTAGAAGAATGACTCAAACTTAACAAGATTAACATTTCAATAAAATGTTGCCTCAGTCCAACAGCGTGAACTGAAATAAATTTTATGTCAATATTAATTAGTCCAGAACTGGTATAGCTTGACAAATATACAAAAGAACAATAGCCATAATCGAAAATAAATTATTGACTTAGAAAATATTACCAAAACTTTAAGCAAATATTAGGATAATAATTATTACCTACTAAAAATATGTAAGTACTTGCAGCTTCAGTAAATTTAATGTATTTGGTGGAAAGAGACAATTAGACTGATATTATGTAAAACACTATTAGGAAACCACACACTCGTAAATACGAGTGACAAAATAAACAAGTAAATCGTATCTAGATAGCCAACACGGGTTACTCCAGCCCCAGCCCGTAACGACATATCCTCCCGTCCCCTCCATTTTTATAGGTGGTTGTAATTTCACAGCACTATTTAGAGTCCCCGCAGGAAACTCTTCCCACATTCATCTCAGTTCAAAGAAGTTAGATCTGAAGGGGTGTCACTATCACCGCAGCTAATTAATTTCCCCTGCTCTCTACACGGTAGGGAGCAATTTTACCGACCGACATTTTTCTGCACTCGATAATGAGTTATGCTAGGTTCGGATAACCGATTCCAATTTCTATATTTTAGGGTTGCTGGATATTATGGTAACAATATTTCAAAATTTTATTACAAATAATTAAAGTTTTATGTTTTATCTATAATTTCAAAAATGTTCACTAGTCTATCAACTAGTCTAACCAATACAAAAAGAGTAGAAATTAAAAAGTGGCAATACTGTAGTGTCGTTCTTTATTTCTAATCAATCTAAGAAAACTGGCCAAGAGCATCTCAGGCCACGCTCAGTGTAGGGTTCCGTAGTTGCCCATCCTTCACAATAGACAATAAAATAAAATTTAAATTACGAGAAAGATTTCAAGCTCTATAAAAAGGTCGTAAACGCCAAAGTCACTGTAATTACTTATTACCTTCTGGAAGTTATCGATTATACACGCCAGATTGAGCGAAATGTTTTAGTGCAGTATGGCACTTAACTAATATGTGTAACGTTCGAAGTAAAAGAACACCGCGCGGCACTTACGTAATTTTAAAGAAAATTATGAAATTTTGCGATAACTCAAAAACGGCTCGACCGATTTTATTGAGTATAATTTTTATGGAAAGTACTATTAACGCCTCATTTTCATGATTTTTTCCATAATTTTTTGACCCGTGGTTGAGAAAGGGGGGGGGGGGGGGACACAATTTTTTGGATTTCCCGAGCGAATATTTACAAAACTGCTGTCTTTATCAAAAAATGATGTTTGGAGACCCCTTTTATTTTTAAAAGACCTATTCAACGACACCCCACACACTATAGTTGGACCAAAAAAAAATCACCCCCACTTTAGGTGTACGGGAATTTAGGTGTACCCGGAAAAAAGTTATTTTATTAGTTTTTATTTTACCATTTTGTTGGCGTGATACATACACATACTCATACCAAATTTCAGCTTTCTAGCACTTATGATCACGGAGCTAAGCCGCGGACGGACAGACGGACACGGCGAAACTATAAGGGTTTAGTTGACTACGGAACCCTAAAAAGGGGACGGCACTACAGTATTGCCACTTTTTAATTTCTACTCTTTTTGGTCAGACTGTACACGTAGTATTATTTATTTATTATGTATTAAAACTTTATTGCACATTACAAAATCGAATAAAAGTTTAATGGCTGACTAAATGATATAAAGCATTCTCTATTAAATAACGTGTAGGATTATTGGGCGTTTATATATTATGTATTATGAACAACAACCATCATCATACCAAATATTGTTAGTGTAGGTAAGTATTATTAAACTTGAAGATATGAGACTGGTTAAAGTTATACCTTGGCACGTCCTATTTAAGTTCGTTTTAGATAAAGTAACATGTTAGGAGTAGCGCGGATCGTATGTTACTGCTAAGTAAAAGAGGGAAGTAAGTCATCATTGAAAATAGACACTTTTAAACTCACGTTTTAAAATATGAACAATGTATTAAAAGTTCGTATTAACCACCTTCAAGTAAGTAAGCTTATTTCTGTCAAAGATATGCAGATTACAAAAAATCATACACACATTCTTAATGAAATATTTATATCGGAATATGTTATATCGGAAACTGAAAGTCGTATTATACCTTCATATTATTTATTGACAACTAGCTTTTGCCCGCGACTACGTCCGCGTGGAACTTGGAAGTATGGAAGCAACCTCGTACAACACGATAGATATCCACCTAATCACAATACAATACAATACAACAATACTTTATTGCACACCAAAAAAAGTTTACAAAAGGAAACAAGATAAATACAATTTATAAATAACGGTAGACAACAGGCGGTCTTATCGCTAAAGAGCGATCTCTTACCACCTTAATTAATAAAAGGGATTATTAAAAGCGCCTAAGCAAATGTAAGAGCAATTGTGCTTTTGGTCTAATAATTACATTTCCTACAGGGTTATCAATGTCATGATGAATTATTTACTCACTTTTCAATCTTTTTAGGGATAATTTCCAGGATGAAAACTATCCTATTTCCTTCCTCGGATCTTAAACTATCGCCATGCCAAATTTCATCAAAATCGATTCAGCGGTTTAAGCGTGAAGAGGTAACAGACAGACAGACACACATTCGCATTTATAATATTAGTATGGATGGATGTGACGAAGGCAAAAAAGGTTCGATACTATTTAATTGTGTAACTGTCATTCTAACTTTGAAGATCTAAGACATTGTTTTCATTTTTGCGTCTTTACCAAAAAACACAAACAAAGTAGAAAGACCTGCGATTTATTAAGCACTAGTTGTGCCCCGCGGTGTTACCCGCTCATCCCTCGGGAACACTCAATTTATTCGGGATGAAAAGTATCCTAGGTCCTTTCCCGGGTATCAAACTATCTCCATACCAAATTTCATCTAAGTCGGTTCAGCCGTTTAAGCGTGAAGAGGTAACAGACAGACAGACACACTTTCGCATTTATAATATTAGTATGGATAGTATAGATTTACGCTATTACAAGTGGTATGCTCTTTAATGTGCCATTGGCCTTATTTACCTTTCACGAAGAGAAAAATACCGAAGTTCTCCAAGCCAAAGCATTATCGTTTAGATACGTAAATAAAAAAGCAGTTGGGATGAATACATTTCACAGTCCAAGCTGCTCTAAAAGAATATGATGAAAAGAGGAGATATCATCGCTGACCTATGTCCCCAAACTGACGTACTTTTCTCGTTTCACTGCGATTGAACTAACTCAATAGTTTGCTTTTCGGATATTGTGGCGATATTTCAGAGCTCGCTCCTTCCCGTACAATTCCGATACGAGCAAGTTTTGAAGTCTAGTGGCTGTCACAACACTGAATATAGTGGCCCTGCAGCAGCGTGCACGTTGAGTTTGTTTTATTGTTATTACTCAGCTGTATTGTGTGTCGCTTGTTCTTTGTTCTTTGGAATGTCAATGCAATTGTATTTTACCATTTTTTATGAGGTCGCGTAAATAAATACGTACAGAAGTTTGGTCTTGCGTTTTCCAGTATTGACATATAGAGTACCATATATGCGACGACTCAGTAGAGTCGTCGCTCAGAATAAGCCACATGATGGCATGATCTATCTTTCATCTCGTATTTAATATTTTTTTAAAGTCATCCGTCGTTTTTGCACTTTAAGTGTGCAAGTCAGGTCTCAGGGCACATGATAAGGTGGGAATCACGTTATAAGGAAAGCATTAGCGGTACCAGATATAATGAGGGACAGCGGCCATGAATAGAATAATCGTTGCTGAGGACATGGAACAGGCTCTAGTTGACATTAATAAAATACAAGATACATTTTAGCTTAGCGCCTAAAACGAGGATTCTGCCCCAAACAAAAAGGATAAGGGACGAAAGAAGAAGAATTAATATGATTTATTCATTTATGAACGTGTAAACTTACACTGTATGGACGTGATCGCATCCTCGTCCAAATGTATGTTTAACGTGATTGTAAATAATTACTAGAGTGTACACTAGAGGGCGCCATTTCAGCTAATGGACCTAGGGCAGCATAAATTGGGATCTGATTAATAATAATAATAATAATAATTTATTTATTCACTCCACCACCAAAAAGTACAGTGCAATACAATACAATTCATACATTTGTAGATCTGGTTACAAAAACTTGCGTGGTGGAGACTGGTGCCTGAACTAGGAAGGACCTGTATGTCAGGTCACCAGGTCTCCGACACTCGGATGTCTATAACGACAGTAAAGGTTATCTAACATTACAATTTATTGAAATAGATGATATCTTAGGCTATTGCAAGGAAATATTTTACATAATAATGGAGCAAGTAAAGGAAATTAACTAAAAAACTAAATATGTAGCTATAGGCTAAAAGTAAATATAAGAATACCAAAAACAGGAAGTACACGTGCCAAGTAAGTAACACGTGCGTATGTGCGTGCGTATGTGTTGGTTTGTGTGATATTAGTATTTTTTCATTTTTACATTTGTGATATTATTAGGACTATGATATAGGTGTCATAATTCTTTCGGTAGCGTAGTAGTCAAGTGTTTGGAGCCATTTTGTAACAGCTGCTTTACATGATACTTTAGAGAGCTGATATATAGAAATTGCACTATTTACTCTATTATAAAGGAATCCGCCGAGGAAACAGAAGAATCTATGGGCAAAGATAGTGTTGAATTTTTTAGGGTGACAGATACGATCATTGCGGCGTTTACTTGAAAGAATGGCTGGATCAAAAGGTAGGACCGAATGCTTTCTTTGTATAATGCTAAGGATAAAGAGCTGTCGTACAGTCAGTACTTTGCATTTGCTGTAAAGATCCTTGGTTGGGTATGTGAAAGGTAATGAGCTTACTTTTAAAACTGCTCTTTGGGCCCTTTCCAGTTTAAGTAAAAGGGTTTTGTGTGCACCTCCCCACGAGGAAATGCAATACGACAGAACAGACTGGACTAGAGCATAATACACTGACTTTATTATAGCAACATCAGCAACATGTCGGAGATTCTTAAAAATGTATATTAGCTTGCGTACTCTAGATGTGAGCAATTCAATATGCGCCTGAAAACTAAGTTTATTATCCAGCATGATACCCAAGTACTTGATTTGCGGTGCTTTTTCAAATTTCAGGCACTGGCAGTTCTGAGTATTCGGATTTTGGCACGTATGTGCAATAATTGCGTGTGTTATTGATTGCATGTGGTTATCATTTTTTAGAGAGAAAGTAATATATTTTGTTTTGTCAACATTTAGAGTGAGACTATTTTGTTTCAGCCATTCGGTCACTACGTTAAGACCCCCCTGCGCATATTGGAACGCCTCACTCCACGAGTTTCCGTGAAACACGAGGGCAGTATCATCGGCAAATGTGAAAATTTTCCCATTTTTTAACTGGAGTTGGCACAAAGCATTTATATACACCAAGAATAGGGTAGGGCCGAGGATACTTCCCTGTGGGACACCATAAGTCACGTCAACTTCTTCACTCACGTAATTTGCCACCTTGACACGCTGGGTACGATTTGTTAAGTAATCTTCAAAGAGACGCAGCTGAGCTCCACGGATTCCGATTGATTCTAGTTTGGATACGAGAACGGGGACAGAGACTGTGTGGCTTTGGCGAGGTCTAGAAAAGTTGCAATTGTTTTGTGCTTTTTATCTAGGTTATTTACAATATGGTTGGTTAGTTCATGTACTGCATCTGAGGTAGATTTGTTTGCACGAAAACCAAATTGTGAAGGTGATAGAATGTTGTTGTTCTCTAGGTAATTTACCAGTCTGTGATTTATTATACGTTCTAAGATTTTTGATAAAGTTGGTAAAATTGAAATTGGCCTATAATTATTGACACAGCCCCTGTCTCCACTCTTATGAACTGGGATAATTTGAGATTTCTTAAAAATTCCCGGAAAGCTACCAGTAGAAAGAGCCAAATTACAGATGTGTACAAGAGGTGGGATTAGTATAGTTTTAAATTTCTTTACAAAACTTGCTGAAATCTTATCGAAACCTATAGCACAATCAACTTTGAGGTTGTTTATGAGTGTATTAATTTCAGCCTCGTCTGTGGGATTAAAACTGTTCAAGCTTCCGTAGTTCAGCTTGTACCTGTTTAGGGCTATAATAATTATATTGGCGGTAAGTATATAATTATGAAATTAAATTTTATTTTAATGTGTATTTTTAATCGCATTTTTTTAACGCTTTATTTTTATTATTGTCTAGTTGTATATTATTTGGGTTTCGGTTTATGACGCAAGTATTTCATTAATCAATTTTATCGCATGAAATGAACTGTGCGTAAATTATAAAAACCTATGCGCTCGCACACGCAGCCCGGAGCTAAGCCAAAAATAAAATAGAACATCATTGTGGGACATTTAAAATTTATAAGCAATCCTGCAATGATATTTTTTTGTGCATACATTTTATAAATGATTAAGGTGAAATCACTCAAATAACGAGACAAGGCAAAAATGGAGTGGATTAGTATGGATAGTAATAATTATTGTAAAAAATATATGAAAATCCATGGGCCGGTTAACATGATTTCCATAAAGTTTGGCTTATAAACTAATACTTTTAAATGATATTAAGACCGCCTGTTGTTACCCTATTTAATTTTTCTTTATTTCTTTGTTATATTATTAATCTTTTTCATGTGGTGCACAATAAAGAATATTATTATTATCTCCTTTATTATTCTTTCTTCTTAGGCTAGGTTTTTAACAATAAATTTATATAAAAAGTAAAATACAATAAAGTAATTACAAAATATAAATACATTATAAAAAACCTAACCTAGGGTGCCGCTGGCAGCGGGGCAGGGCCCAGGCTACCGGTGGTTAGGGCTGCAAAGAGAGGAACCTCCTGACAATGCGCGCCGTGTCCAGGAGTACCGCCTTCTGTATCTGACCCTTGATCCAGCCATCTAGCGAGAGTCTCTCAAGGTGTTTGTCGAGACTCTTCGCTATAAGACCGTTCGCCGAAACGACTATCGGGACAATGATCGTCGAGTCAACATCCCACATGGCGGTCACCTCGTGAGCCAAGTCAAGGTACTTGCTGAGTTTGTCCTTCTCGGCCTTCACGAGGTTCTCGTCATGCGGGATGGTGATGTCGACGAGCACTGCCTGGCGCTTAGATCGATCTACCAACACGATATCAGGCTTATTGGCTACAATAGTCCTGTCCGTGATGATAGATCGATCCCAATAGAGCGTGGCACGACCATTTTCGAGAACTGGCATCGGTGCATCATCATTATTATTATTATTATGAAGCAATGATTTTTGGCAGAACTTTATACATATACAACGAAAAATACTATACCCATCCATAAGCCTACTTCTGCCTGGCATGTGGGGAAAATGTATTTTGGTAATCCTTCGGGGACCATGGAGGAGTATTAAAGAAAATATCCAAGATCCCATCCTTTCCCCGTCGATGACGTATCTGCCTATAAGAAACGTGTATTTTGCTACGTAAGCGAATAGTATTGTGTAGTAGCTTACAGCTACGTAGGTATGTTTTTCACACAAAACTTACGGTTCTTTCTCAGAATAAGAAGACACTCGCTAGACTAGATTAACTCTCTGAAACAATAACGAACAATACGCCAATCCCATGCTCGTACAAATTGGAATATAAGTAGTAGAAAAACGATTTTTTTTTCATATAAGTAAAAATATGCCATCATCATCGACCCCAAAGTACTCTACAACCATCGGTCTTGCGCGGCCCTCATCAAATTTCTGATCGCGATCCTAACCAGGTCTTCGGTCCTCCTTGTTGGGGGCCTTCCTACGCTGCGTCTGCCGGTCCGCGATCGCCACTCAAGAACTTTTCTGCCGCAACGGCCATCAGTTCTACGAGCAATGTGCCCCGCGCACTGCCACTTAAGTTTGGCAACTGTCTAAGATACATACTTAATATCGACAATCAGGGTTCTGTTGCGTATCTCATCATTTTCCCATCCTGCAAGGAAACTCTTTAGCTCCATTATTCTTTGAGTAGCTTTTAGCATTCTTGTGAGGTGTGAGCGACCACGTTTCAGTACCTTTTATGTCATCAGTCATCACTGGCAACACACATTGGTTAAAAAGCTTCGTCTTAAGACACGGCGGTATTAAGAGTAAGGACCGAAAGATATTCCTTTAACCTTGTTTTGCAATGCCCGCAACTGTAGAATCCAGCGCTAATCCTCGAGAGGCAGCAATATCGCGGTGACTACTCAGTAACCGTTCACGGACACCTTTCACCCGCGCAAATTGGACGAGACGGCGACCATGCACCGCGCGGGACACAAGGCTCGGCTGCTTGACACTTGCACAAACGGTCTTGGGGCATTATGCCATACGTTGTGTTTTAATGGCGAATTAATTAAATAAAAGAAATATCTCGGTTTTTGGCTTATAATAAAAGATGCAAAATATTCATGTTATGAATTTTTTACAGCTTCAGCAAATCTGTAACTTTTTTCTGGGAATGGGTTATGTTATGTTTTTTCCCGTCTTGTATCTTTGTAGGATGGTTTTGGCTAAATCAATTTTCAGAGTAATCGTATCGTGCTAACGTGAAAATGATGGTCTGGCCCCCTGAGCAGTAGCTCAGGCACGCTTAAGTGCACAAAACCATGGATATTGTGCTGGTTTTTTATCCCATTATTACTACCTACTGTTATTTAGTTCGTCGGTGACATTATGTTCAAATTCAGACTCCTTTTAGCTTAAGGTTTTCATGAAATCAGTGGGAGATAAATTTCAGTTTCGGGAAATTTTAGTATTGAGAGTCCCGAAAATTCCGAGAGTTTCGGGAAGGGCGGAAAGTCTACCCTTTTTAAAGGAAACTCAGAGCGAGTCATCCCAGCGGGCCGTGGGTCCCGCGCCATGAACATCCCATTGTACGCCGTATTTTCGCTTCTATTACCTGTAGTAATCAGTTAAAGGGACACAATGGCTCTTTCATCCCATTCAATAGGAACAGATTTTACAAGATAAATGTTCCCGTCGGTGCGCGTCATTGCCGGTGATCGCCTCAAGTGGCCATTTTGAAAGGTATTAAGCTAATTCTGAACGTTCTAGACGGAAATTGTGCGCTCTGATTCAAGAATGCGGGGATTGGTTGGTGATATCGGCTTTTTAGATTGGTTTCGCGCATGTGTATTGGTAATGTGTGTGTGTGGGTTTTAGTTTGTAATATCATTTTGTTAAATTTCCGGTGAGTTCAGTAATCGGATTGGAAGAATCTATTTTGAGTGAAATTGCTTTCAAACTAATCAAGGTTATTGAATTGAAAACACACATGATATGTTTACAATGAAGCGAAAAATTTCAAAATTCAACGGTTCAGGCAGGGTTCGATCCTGCGTCTCTAACGGCTTTCCGGGCCAACATGGGCGTCCTACCAATTGGACCATCGAACCTAATGCGAGAGCCATTGAATTTTTCAACCAGTTGCTTCTACATGCCTAAGATTCAGACTTTATAATCGGCACCATATCATGTTGATAATCGATAGCAACGTGTGTTACACCCAAATTTATTAGTTTTTTTAAAGCAGTATTGTCTGCTAACGTAAACCAAATGTTCACAATAAAGCGAAAAATTGAAAAATTCAACGGTTTGGGCAGGGTTCGAACCTGCGTTTCCAACGGCTTACACACCACATACACACAACATAATATTTATGATATGTCTCGCCCATCTTTCTGTATTGAAGACACAAACTCAAAATTCAGTTTAACCATTAATAATCTCCCTCAAAAGATATAATAAGTAATTAGTAAGCATGCCAACGCACTTGTTTTTACAAGTTACGAGCTATGAGACAGATCGATGCCAGGCCAAAAGGTTCCCTATTCAGTCACCACTAAGCAGAGTGATTAATTGTCTAGGCCAGCGGCTCTCAAACTAGCTTATATATTTTAAAAAGTGTTTTGTAGAACATCAAAACATTAAAACGTTTTCCGCTTTAAGTAATGTCTCCAACGTATTATTTTTTACAATTTTAACGTTAAAATGTAAAAAATATTTACTCCCAATTCACAAAGTATACATATTTCATGTTGAAATGTGTTTCGTTTATAAAATCCAATATTGTATTTTCATGCTATAAATCTATTACCGCAGCAACGGAATAACAAAATAACTTGATTTTAATACATTTAGATAGAATTTAGATCAGGGAGAGAAGAGCCAAAGGGTAAGGTACCTAATAGATGCCAGAAAATACACAGATTCTGAAGGATAAATAGAATCCCCACGATAGGGAATACGTTGTCCCACCAAAAACCGGGCTATCACAAAGCACACTTTGAGAAAAGCAGATATATAGGTGATTATTCACCGCCTGTATCGCTGTAATCAGTCTTCCATAAATGTTTTTTCGTATATTTGTGGGTAAAGTAATCCCTTAAGTAATAGGGTGGCAGACACTCTAATGATAGGTTTTAGTTTATAGACTGAAACCTATCCTTGGATATGTGACCTTTGGTTGAGACCGTTGAGAGGACACTGTAATTGGGGATTTAACCCCCAAATTTATACTAGTCCGCATAGGGATCCTTCAAATTATACGGTGAAGATTTTCTACACGGCTAGCGATACCTAATTCTTTAGTTAGTGGATGGTTTCATAAATCTTTGTCTCATGGAATTTGATAGATACAGATTTGACAGATTTGCAGCGGGGACACAATTTTTTCTGGCACAATAGACAAAATTAACAACGATGGGTCGTTACAGTTTCATCCACTCCTGGACCGGCCTGGAGAAGCTTCCGCCATGACGGGTCCTCCGCCGCCCGTATCCAGCGATATACCACTCGGGAGACGCGCTCACGCTGCATCTTCCGGTGCATGGTCGCCACTCACGACGCCATTTAAGTGTGGCAGTTCTTCGAGCTATGTCGTGTATGTTCCTTATCGTTGCCTTCCAATATAATTCACATTCAGATCAGTTCAATAAGCGGATCACACAAATACTCCACCATTAATCTATCAATATAACTTCAGACTTCTCGGAATAGCCACGTCCACATGCAGTTTACAGCGTAGTTACCAAACACGCAGGCCATATAGGTAGATTAGTTTCACACTGTCTTAAACAGCGGCTAAATTGAATTACACGTAGATAATGCACGAAGGTATAATAAAATACAGAAAAATTAGTGTCTCTATAGCTGTGCTAATGGATGGTAAATTAACGGATTCCCAAGGTTAGAGGGTGACCTTGGATGTATAACATTATATTCCAATGATATCGACCAACCGAGCGAAGCTAAAAAATATTTATTTGCTTTAAGTGTGGTATGTTACATTTGGCTGACATATTATGGCTTGTATTCAGAGCACACACACACTAAACACATCAATATCACAGCATGCAAAAAATAAAATATTATCCTCGTGAGGCCTAATGTACCTCTAAATGCGCAAAGTAACACTTACAGCTTGGACTCGGACAGTTTGTGCTATTCGTACACGTAAACGCCCAGTGTGCATTACGATGTACAAGATTCACTCGGTGCATTCTATTCGACTAGACCCTAGAGCATCTTGAAAATAATATATAAAACGATTCTAGTTGAGGTCTTCACAAAAAAATTGTCATGAGCCGCAGGCACATACAATATATAAAGAAATTGTACATTAGCGCATTGAGCGTTTATTGGTTTCATGGTTTTATTTGGGCTTGGGATTGGCCTCACGATGTTATTTCGTTTGTCATGTCGTCAGCCCCTATTTCTCAACCAATTGATGACACAATTTGTGACCAGGTTCAAACTATGCTGTTTTTTTATCAAGTCAGGATTTAGAAATTTTTCAAAATTGCGGAGCTATGAAGACAGAAAAAAATACATATTACAGCCATTTCGACAACTTATCTCGAGGTCTACAACCAAAGTCACCTCAAAGTAAAGTATCAACAAAAGTACAAAGTAAAAAGTACCTCAAGTTTCTCCAAATAACCTTTCCAACTAGTAATGCAATCACCAAACACAGAGGTCATATAGATTAGTCCCCGTGCCTCAGAGGCGGCCAAGTTGAATTAACGGCTTGCGTACACTGTATTGTAATAAATATGCCCTGTTGTGCGTAATAGGACCGAGGCAAACCGGGCTATATTGCTGCTAATGGACTCGGGGTATCTTGGAGTGTAATTTAATTTGTGAAATCAAAGTGTAGATTATACCTATACGGATCTATCCTGGGACTAAGGTGATATCAACGATTCGTTCGTCAGGCTAGCGCAAGGTGGTCTATCTATGGTCTATGGCAAAGAAAAGAAAGACTAGGACTAGTTATAGATAAGCATATCAATTGGAATATAATAATAATAAGAGCAAAATTATCGAGTTTCGCATATGCGCTACGTGAAATAAAAAAGACCACGAATATACAAACGGCGCTCGCCACATATTATGCCTATGCCAACTCATGGCTTACCTACGGTATAATTCTATGGGGAAACAGTACAGAGTTCTCCTCCATATTTACCCAACAAAAGAAGTTAATAAGAATAATAGTCAATATAGGTTAATACAGAAACATGCAAGCCACACTTCCAGCATCATAAAATTCTTACGTTGCCGTGTATCTATATTCTCGAAATGTGTAAATTCGTTAGAGAACAAAATAATTTATTTAAGAAAAGACATGAACTTTCTACAACGCACATTCTGCGGCAAAAAAATAAACTTCTACTGCCAGCATCTAAACTAAAAATACATTCAAATAGCACTTACGTCATGGCCATAAAAAATTATAATAATTTACCAAATTCACTGACCAATGAAATCTCTGACAAAAAATTTATGAAAATATTGAAACAGCTACTACATTCGAAATGCTACTATGCTGTCCAAGATTATTTAAATGATAAATTAAAATAAGCTTTGTAATTTAATTATTATTCTTCTAATTATTATATAGCGCCGAATAATTTCTAATTTAAATTAATACTTAGTTACCCAGAAGTTACGATATTTAACACGCATATGTATGTTTGAAATGTAATTAATATTGCTGCAAGTGTGGCAAATTGGTGTGACTACGGATCGGTTGGGAAATTAATAATATCAACATTTTATAGTTTTGTAAAATAGTTGTACATAATTGTTTAAATTACATAAAATTAATAATGTTTTAGTCTGTAAGAAATTGCAATGCCCTAACAGGGTTTCATGTACCTACATTATAATTACCATACCATCCATTGTAAAATGAACATGATTCGCAATAAACGATATGAATATGAATATGAAAGAATTTATTGCCACAACTTACACAAACTTGGTATGTACGTACTAAAACTAACAAGAAGAAATATAATAACTTGTCCATGCATAGGTTAGCTTAAAAACTAAGTGTGGCAAACGGTTGGGGCGTCAGCATAATGCTAATCGTGTCGTCGAGCGACACTTCAGCGCTGTTTTTGAATTGGTACGCGATAGTGTAATTCATTCTGTTTTTTTTTTATTAACGTAGGTACAGTAAGCAGCTGAGAGAAAAATTAGCTGAGCATTATAGCACGCTCACAATGATCTGTACAACCCCTATTCTCTAGATAATACAGTTCGTGTGCTTATAATTTTGAACAGCTGGCGTGCGTGGCAACTTCTGCTGCTGACTGTACTTAAGTCATTCTGACATTCCAAGTTATACGACTCATCATCATCATCATCATCAGCCAAAAGACGTCCACTGCTGGACATAGGCCTCTCTCAGAGAACACCACCATGACCGGTCCTGCGCCTCCCGCATCCAGCGGACTCCAGCGACCTTCGCCAGGTCATCAGTCCACCTTGTGGGGGGCCTACCCACGCTGCGTCGTCCGGTGCGTGGTCGCCACTCAAGAACTCGATGGCCCCAGCGGCCGTCGGTTTTACGAGCGATGTGCCCTGCCCATTGCCACTTAAGTTTTGATATCCTTCGGGCTATGTCGGTTACTCTGGTTCTTCTACGGATCTCTTCATTTCTGATTCGATCTCGCAAAGAAACTCCGAGCATAGCCCTCTCCATTGCTCTCTGAGTGACTTTGAGCCTTCTTATAAGGCTCATCGTGAGCGACCACGTTTCAGTTCCGTATGTCATCACTGGCAACACACATTGTTCAAAGACTTTTGTCTTGAGACACTGCGGGATATTGGACGAAAAGATAGTACGCAGCCTCCCAAACGCTGCCCAGCCAAGTCGGATTCGACGATTGACCTCTTTCTCGAAGTTGGACCTACCTAACTGGACAGTTTGTCCAAGGTATACATACGAGGGTGGTATGATAAGTAGTGAGCCTACCCATGAAAAAAAAAAATAATAATTTTAATTTTATATTTTTTAACGTAGTCTCCTTTCAAGTTTATGCACTTTTCCCAACGCGTCTCCAACTTCTTTAAGCCCTCAAAAAAATATGTCTTCGGAAACTCGGCAAAATACTCATCCGTGCCCTCTATGACCTCTTCATTTGACATGAAGCGTTTGCCTCCGAGCCAAGATGTCATGTTTGGGAACAAGAAGAAATCGCACGGAGCCAAGTCCGGGGAATAAGGCGCGTGCGGCAGTATTTTGTAACCCATTTGATCCAGTTTGGCCTTGACGAAGTTTGATGAATGGGCCGGAGCATCATCCTGGTGAAACAGCACTTTTTTGCGGGCTAAACGGGCCATTTTTTTTATTCTCGATCGAATCGTGATAACAAATCAGAGTAATAATATGGCCCCGTGATTGTTCTTCCTTTCGCTAAATAATCATGTGAATAATTCCTTGCGAATCCCAAAATATGGTCGCCATCACCTTCCCAGCCAACGGAACCGTTTTTGCTTTTTTTGGAGCACTTTCGCCGGGACAAGTCCACAGCTTTGACTATTGTTTTGTTTCTGGAGTATAGTGGTGGATCCACGTTTCGTCCACGGTAACGTAACGCATAAAGAAGTCCTTCGGATTACGCTTTAATAGTGCCAAACACTCTTTGGAAGCAGCCACACGATTTTGCTTGTTTTCTTCACTTAGCAAACGCGGTACCCATCGGGCTTATAGCTTGCTCATGTCCAAATGTTTATGAACGATATTTTGTACACGCTCCAGTGACAAGCTACATTCCTCAGCTACGTCCCATAATTTCAGTCTATGATAGTTCATCAACGGGTGCGCCAAAGTTCACATAATTTTTCAACCCCGATTATTGGAACTCCGAAAATGTTACTCATACAAGTTTTCATCATAATAGTCACTTTTTATACTTAGTCACTGTTGCTACCGATCATAACTCCGAACCATTTAAAATCATAATGTCAATTATCATAAATATCTCTAATACTACTTTTTATTTTCATACATTTATTCATCATAACTGTTTTTGATCCTATTTTTCACCGTCATAATTTTTTTAAACAGACTGATTTGTACTCATAAACTCTACAATCCTATATTTTATAAGGAGACGGCGACAAAATGGAACATGGCTCAAAAACCGAAAACTGTAGGTTAGGTTAGGTTTGTTTTATGACCACGTATAGCGGAGCGAGCGAAGCGAGCGGAGCGTCAAAATGTTTGCATGCTGGCTTGCATGTCCACTTAAGGGGCTCCCTACAGAAATCAGCCAATTTGATGATTTTTACATCGTATCTAGTTTGTGGATTATAGAGTTATAATGTCCTATTTAATATATATTGTAGTATGGTCTATGCTTAACACTTTGTAGTGACCCGAATTTTGATTTAACGACTGTGTATTTTATAAAAAAATATTCGGTGAAGGACCAAAAATACACTAATCTCGTTTCTACTTTTATCCCCGGTGTATATGTAGAAAATATCTTACATTTTATTGTTCTAAACCATATTCCACAAAATTTGTTGTGAAGCTTTTTCTATTTTTCTCAATACTTTTCGAGAAAAACGCAAAAAACCGTTTCCACAACTTTTTCCCCGAAAAAATCGTAAACTTTGACGGCCTGTATCTCAAAGTCAGTGACATGTGAAAGGTACTTGATACGGTATTTTCTTGTGGAAAAACTATGTTATTATGATTAGCTATTTATAATATGGGAAAATCTATCGCAACAGATCGAAGGTCATTGAGAGCGGGGAGCCCCTTAACTCACTATAACTCAAAACAACCATTATGAATAAAAACATATGGAATAATTTACTATTACATCAAATTTTTATAACCAAATGCAGAGCCAGGATGGATTCGGAAAGAAACTTTATTTAGTAAGTAAGTTCCGTCAAACAGCAATGTTCGCATTGTTGTGTTCCGGTGTGGGAGTAAGATAGCCGGTGAAATTACTAGCATAGAGGCATTCTATCTTCGTCCTCCGGGTAGGCAAGCACTTGTGACTCCTCTGGTGTTGCAGGTGTTTATGGGCGACGGTAATCGATTTCCATCAGGCGATACGTTTGCTCGTTTGCCCCCTATGACATAAAAAAAAAAAAAAAATGAGGAAGATCTACGCCAAAATGGAACGTGGGACCAAAACCGAAAACTCTAGGATAGGTTAGGTTTGTATTGTAACCACGTATAGCGGAGCGAGCGGAGCGTCAAAATGCTTGAATGCTTGCTTCCATGTACACTTAACTCACTATAACTCAAAACAAGCATTATGAAGAAAATCTGTATCGATGTTTAAATGTTATGATTGACAAATTATTTTAATCTATGATTCTGAATGAGAGAAATATGAAAATCAGCATTATGAGTACACACATAATCTTAGTGACGACATTATGAATTACGATGTTCTGAAAACTGCCTATTATGAACTCGGTCAGTAGTAGTACAAATTTATGACGGACAAATGTATGAAGTAAAAAATTCGGAAGAGTGATGATTCTGACTACAAATCGGTAGTAGAAGAAAAATTCGGAGGATCAATTTTATGTGAGCCAATATGGACCCTTCATCAACATATCACAGACTTTTTGATGGTTTCCTCCGTGGTAACTTCATTTGGACGTCCTGGGCAGGCCTCATCAAACACAGATGCTCTTCCATTTCTGAACTCATTATACCACCGCTTAATTATGGCAATCGAAGGCGACGCATCGCCATACACGCTATCTAACTCGTTCTTTATTACATCACGCGTTTTTCCCTTCAAAAACAGGAAACGAATCACTGACCGATGTTGTTCTTTTTCCATTTTATACAAAGACTTCCACTTTCTACTGTTTAAAAAGCTATAATTCATGAAGTAATTGACAGAATCATTTGAAACTGTTAATTTTCCCGCGTCCAAGATGGCGGCTCTGAGTAAAGACATTTTTAATATTCAGCCATACCGCATTGCTTCACGGCTCATTACTTATCATACCACCCTCGTAGTTGTCCACAACAGTTATACGACTATTATCATACTTTTGAGATAAAAGCATTTGTCTCCTGCGGGGACTGTACATTTTTAGATGGGTCATATTTTTCTTTCAGCTTAATTAAGAACAGTACCAAAAGAAAGTAAATAACAATGCCAAGCCTACGTAAATAAGAATATTAGACTTCATTGCAAATATAATTAGATAAATAAATACCCTTTAATTATAATTAATCAGTATTTATCTAATATGAACTTGTTTTACCTGACTGTAAATACATGTAAACTAACGGTTTTGTTTGAACGGCTTAACTCCATCGAAATCACTTTTTAGATCCACGCGATAGACGGTGTACAACGCTGCCAATTTTTCGTCTTTGTTGAAATTGGTTCCAAAGCAAGCCTGGATTCAAATGGGTCTAATCTCTACGTAATGAGCTGCATTGTTAATAAATCCTATTAGTGCAGGCGGCTCGCTGCGAATAACCGTCGGATTTACACTGGCGTGGCGCCGTGTCAAGGGGGCTCCCGTGGTCACCATCGACATACGTTCAGGATCGCTAACTGGTAGAGAAAACCCGAATCAAATCCAATCAGGTCATACATAAATGATGGTAAATAGACAGAATAAAGATCAAGTGCATAGAGTATTGCCGATGAGATAATTAAATGATTGACTTGATGATCATTAAAATTAAGCTTTAGTAGTACCTAAATGTAAGGGAAGATTTAAATGTTTTGGTAATGTTTAATAGTGACGGAAATAGGATCTTGGAGTATAGAAGGCAAAACAGCAGTTGGATCGCCTGATGGTAAGCGATTACCGTCACCCGGTGGACACCTGCAACACCAGAGAAGTTACAAGTGCGCTGCCTGCCTTTCAGGTGGGAGTACGCTTTTTTCTTGAAAGTACAAATGTCATATATCGGTCTGGAAATGCCGAAAGCGACAGCTTATTCTATTCTATAGTTTACTGGAGAGACGCACAGTTGAGGACAGCCCGCCATCTAAGTGCTGTCATATGATAATCGATTGATGTTTTGGTGTTTACCGTTTTTTAGGGTTCCGTAGTCAACTAGGAACCCTTATAGTTTCGCCATGTCCGTCTGTCCGTCTGTCCGTCTGTCCGTCCGCGGCTTAGCTCCGTGATAATTAGGACTAGAAAGCTGAAATTTGGTATGAGTATGTGTATGTACGCCGACAAAACGGTAAAATAATACCACATTTTTATTTTTTATAAATAATGACACAAAGGTAAATTAAGAAAGAAAAATTGAATGCGATCTATTGCAATCGAAGCGGGATTAATTTACCTTTGTGTCATTATTTATAAAAAATAAAAATGTGGTATTACCACATAAAAAATATGAATCGATAAAAAGATTCTATACAAATATTTAGGTAAAATAATAACTAAAAAAATTTTTTTTTTGGGTTCCTCTCGAACACCTAAAGTGGGGGTGATTTTTTTTTTCGTTTCAACACTAGTGTCTGGGATGTCGTTGAATAGGTCTTTTAAAAATAATAAACTATTCACTCCGAAAATAAAAAAAACAGCGTCCCCTACCTCTAACTTTTCAACCACGGCGGGTCAAAAAAATATGGAAAAATTCATGAAAATGAGGCATTATAAGTTTTTTCAATGAAAACTATATTGAACAAAAATCGGTCAAGCCATTTTTGAGTTATCGCAAAATTTCATAATTTTCTTAAAAGGACGTAAGTTGACTTCCAGAAGGTAATAAGTAACTACAGTTACTTTGGCGTTTACGACCTTTTTATAAAGCTTGAAATCTTTCTCGTAACTTCAGTCTATTGTGAAGGATGAGCAACTACGGAACCCTACACTGAGCGCGGCCCGACATGATCTTGGCCGGTTTTTTATCTAGACAAATGTTTCATAAAGATCGTAGGTATATCTAAAGAAGCATAATTTAGTGGGTACAAATCGTGATTTTGATTATTATTGTAAAACAAACCAGATCAAATCTATTAAAGTTAGTACACAAAAACCTCTAAAAGCATAAATCATTTACGGTTTCAGGGAAACAAGTCATAATTACTCACACTGTACCTTCGCCGTAATAACGTGAAAAAGTGGATAAATACTATTTATTGTACAATAAAAAAAGTACGTACAAATAATCTTAATTTCATAAGAAATTCTCTACCAGTCAACCACTGGGTTAAAAAGAAATACGTAGTAGGATTATAAGTTATACTACGAATGATATTAGGGCTAGTAGATCTTGCCATGAAAAGTCAAGTTTGTCGTGCGACTCTGCATCACCCTTCTTACTCGCACGGAACTGTAACGAAAGAGACAAAGAGTCGTGCAACAGTTGTGGTATAGGGACAAAATAAGCATCGAGTTATCGGACAACTTTTTGTGCTAGCCCTGCAGCCAATATCACTCAAATGAAGCAGTTAGGAAAGACATAGTGTGAAATAACATATTTAGGACAAGATTCGCAATCCAGTACAAATGTGCTCCGGGCCGGGTCGTGTAGGCCAAACGTACCACGCACTTGCCCCAACAGCGCTCGAGACGGCTAAGCAATCATTTCCACCCTTGTCGATGTCGGCGCTTCATTTACCTGCGCTTAGCTCCAAGTTGAACACTTGCGAGCTCGTGTTTGATTTCAATGGTTCGATCGTAATCGAGTTTTATTAACTACATCTAGATGTAGTATATTAGTGCTTTCACTCTTATTTTGTCGAAAAAATAAAACTTATTTTATATTTATATCTCAACTTTTTCACTGAAATTAATAAAGGAAGGTAGTTAAGGTAAGTTTTTCGTCAATATACGATGACAGGACATTATTCACTACATCTGTACATCTCTCCATCTGTAGTATGAAGTGAAGGAATATGTGAAGACGGTCACGTTTTGCTTAGACATTCAAAGTTACTCCTTATTTTTGTTGCACATTGGTTCTATTCGACTACTTTGCAGTAGACAAGACATACGCTGGGGTGACCTGTACTTTTGCCCAGGATAACTGGGAATTTCTATTTTCCACGGAAGACCAAGCATTGTTAGCCGAACAATTCGAACAGTGATCCAATTACTACAATCACGACTTGTGCCCACAAATCGTGACGTAGTACAGTCAGCAAAGAAAGTGGTCTACCACTTTTGGACTCTATTACATGTAAAATAGAGTCGAAAAGTGGTAGACCACATTTTTGGTTGACTGTACCACACATTGTAAATTTCACTATTTTGATTTTTGGCTTAATTAAGCATTAACACCAATGCAATGTGTGTGATTTGATTATTTCTCAAACCTCGTATGATAGTAAGTTGAATAGTTATGAAAGTATCTTTTTTACCGTAGTATAGAGTTCTGTTTTGAATACAAAATCCATAGCAGATACGACTTGGAGAAATTAGTTGCCTTATTTGATGCCGTGATAATTAATTCCAAACTACGCTTTATTGCTAAATACTAAATACATAGATGACAGATTTGGGGTTAACACATTCGCCTGTACACTCATTAGCAATATTACGGCAATTCCTGCTATTTAATTATGCATCAACAATCATCAATGAAGTACGATGTACCTCTAAAACCTGAATCAATAAAACTTGTAATTTTCCGAAGAGATTCTCTTTATTATGTAGATCAAAAAGTTAGAATAAGATTCTTGAAATTAGTAGGGGCAAAGCCACAGAAAAGGAAATCGAATTTCGAATTTTATTCATGTCACGGGTCCTTCTTGGTCTTGCTGATCTTGCGCTTGATGCGCTCGATGTAGGCGGCCACGATGTTCGAGAGCAGCGGGAGCGAGAGGGACTTCTCGTCGTCTCTCACTCCCACCTCGGCGCACAACTCCGCGCGCTTGCGTCGCTCCGCCGGCATCGCCGACTCGGATGTCATCACTGATGCTGAAAGACCAGAAGTATCTATTAACCTTTTTATTCGTACCTAGAAGGTTCGGGCACTTGAAGTGTCGACCCCTAATAAATGGGATAAGGGCAAGAGAATGATGACGACGAAAGTCTAGTCGGTCAGTTTGAAAGCAAGTGCGTTCTGGGAAAAAGAAAAAAGCATTACATTAATCCCATAAAGAAACATCCCACAACCATCCATAGATCATCCTAAATCTGTCTATGATTCAGCGTGATAAATAAGCCCCAACATTCGCTCAAGATCACGTTATACTCGTACATTATAAATGATCCATAGCCAACCCGTTGAAATTCTTATATTGTCCGGAATCCCCACAAAGGTAAATGTTTGTCTAAAGGTGCTCTCTTGCCGCGACCAGTCATCTGTATTGTAACGTTACAAATCCAAGTATAACATCATTATCATTACAGATAGGGAGAACCAAGCAAGCTTGGAAGCAACCGAGGTAGGCAGTATTGTAATGTAATCAAAATCGAATCACATCCGTACTTTAACGGTGTACATTTATCCGTTCCACTACAGGTAGGTAATGAGCAGCACGGCGTCTCTGGGCTCGAGCCTTCGCCTAGCAGTGTAGAAATACAAATAAAAATACTCTTTACTGCACACCTCAAACATCAAGGAAAAGCAAAAACAACAAGAGATACATTAAAGTAACAGGCAGATTGTACTGTAATGGGTTGATTAGGATTTGTAACTAAGCGCCTAGAGATAAGAAGTACCGGTGTACAAGTAACCGTTCCACTGCAGGTACTCCAGCACCAGTTCATTGGTGAGTAGCACCCCGTCTGTCGGCGGGGGCGCCGGCGGCCGCTGCTCGCCCGCTTGCTGCTCCTTCAAGATCTCTGTCACTTTGGCGCGAGTCTGGAACCATCACATGCATCTTTCATAAAGTCGTGAGTCTCAGACATGAAATTGCCTAGTGTTCAATTGCCCACCGCCGGGACTGATCGGAACTCCTGAGGATAAATACCGAATCGATTCAAAATAAGTCGAGCGATATTTGACTTCTACAACGTGAGTAAACTTTTCATATTACGTATTTTAATTATCACATGCATCGTTTATGGGGAAATTCACCAAAAGTTTTTATTTACTCCTCAAAATCTCGTTAATCAGTGCTGAATCTAAGCTAAGATACGGACCGCATAGTATAATAGTGTTAGTGTGATGAAGTTAAATCTATTTACGTTAGGGTTTTGGGGAAGTTAACAAAACTTCTGTTCCTAAAGGCTGAAAAATAAATGAAAACTTTGACTTTAGCCTTGAAGAGTCTTAGTGCTCGAGTCAATCCACTGCTTTTGTTAAATGGAACAAGGACAAATCCCCCTGACACTCCTTTGTATTAACAGTAATAATATTTATAGAAATATTGTTACATTGACGAGGTACCTCGGCGTGTATTTTGTCGAGATGTCCGCTCTTCTGTAGCAACTTCTTTATCGCGTTCAAGAGGTCCTGTTCCGTAGTTTCCTGCGTTATACTCATTATAAAAAGCCGTTGTAATGTTATAACAATGTTGACTTACTGTTGACGTGCCTGACGTGTCCTGACGTGTTTGACGTAATTATTTTTTCTTCCGTTTGTAACGTTTAGTATAAGTTTGTTTTTTCTAAGGTTTAATTTTGAAACATTATTTATAAATTCATGTTCAAAATACTTCCTGATGTGTAGGTATTGATGTTTTTTCAATGTTAGGTAGTCACCTAGAAAAGAAGCCTAGTAGATTGCACGTCATACGTAATAGAACGTCTTACAATAATCGTTTTGGTAACGTTTTGGGAAAAGTATTAGTCCAACCAAATACTCAACATGCAAATATTGAAATAGTAATACTAACAATTATTATTTAAAAACTTGAAATAAATAAAAAACAACAGATATTAGGTAATAGGAAAAAAACATAATTATATAAAGCGTAAATGTGTAAGAAGTTTCTTCCGCATATTTTCCTAGATTATTATTTTTCAATAGTACAGCTTCAGTCGCTTCATATACTTAAGATGCATAATTAATCAAGATTATGCCAATTTTTGCCCAGTAACGATGACGAATGTAGAAAAATACGAAGAGATATTTTAAGGAAATGCTGACTAAAGAGGTCTCATATTTTTTAAATAATATAATTATTATTATTATTAAGGATGGTATGAATTTTAATTTCATGGAGATTTTTTTTTTTAATCTAAGAAGCAATTTCAAGACAGTAGGTATATAAATTCAATTATTTCTTATTGATACTAATTTAAAAACGCTCAATAATATTTTAAGTCAATCTACATAAACAGAGTAAAAACTAAACGACAGATTTCAAATAAAATATATAGTACCAAACGTGCTATAAGCGACAGAGCACAACAGCCACAAATGCATCCCTCCAACTTCATAAGTGATTCGATTTCAGTAATAGAAGTTTAAATTGAGAGACAATTTCACAAAGGGCAAGGAGCTTGCGTGCCTCAAACGACTCTCTTCCAAATACGACTCCGAAAGTTCCTTTATTTCCCATTTCACTTCCTTATACAGCCGCAAAAACAACCCTCGGATCGACTGCAATAAAGTACCTAATAAAAACTACAGTAACTGCGACCAATGAGTTTGTGAAAACGAGCACGAATTGCAATCGTAACAAGCAATATTTCAAAATCAAATCACTCCTTAAAATGGGGCGATTCGAAGTTATAAATTGGGTGATCTAAAAAGTGGATGATTTTGAATAGATTGGCGGGAAATGAAGCGGTGCTATTCTCAATTTTGTGAAGAAAAGTTTTACACGAGAGTAAAGTATTATCACTATTTCGAAATAAATAATATCGTATTTAACATCGCAAACAATCATTAGCATTTTGACGAATATAATCATCAATTGGAAACGCTGTCAGATGTCTAGTTGCCCAGATCTCCGGCTGTTTATTTCTACAGGTCGCACGTATTCTTGGAAATTGTGTGACAATCACGTGATAATTAAGATTCGATAAATATGTAGTTTTGTCGTCAATTTTTTGACGTGACAACGTCTTATAATTCGATGGAGCCGGGTACACGCACGAAAAAACATGACTCATGCGGCGTTACCTCGCTCTGAGGCGTTCCATTTAAGGCTGGAAGTGCAAGCGAGAGCGCGGAACGAGCGACAAAGAGGCACAATCGGCCTCCGCGCTCAGTATCAGTATTTCAGCTATCGTCAGTAAACCGACTTTAGAGACAACCGATTTATTTTTTCGAAATGGCGGATATTTAGAATTTGAAAATGTGAAATTAACATTAGCACGTCAATATAATCAACGATTTTGCAAAATGTTTGCGAGTACTGCGTCCAGAGCCCCTAGTATTGTTAAGGTAGATTATGATATTATTATACAGTGATTTCAAAAAATCCAGATTACTCCCATTAGTTCCAACTGGAAATAAATGCCTTGTAATTCCCGCGCTCAGTCAACGAGTCGCGACGTATCTCTAATCCTAGGCTTACTGGAGCATCCGCTCTTTTATTACTGAGACTTACATCTATTCTGGGACTAAAAGCCTTTGAAAGCCGAAAGACGATTACGAAACGTGCGTGTTTTGTTTTTGTTGAGTAGATATTGCTGGAGTTTTGAGATTCAAGCATATTTTTCTCGAACATGCAATGAAATGTCGTCAAAACGTGCGTTAAAACAGGCTTCAAAGTGTCACGTTTCGGGCGGAACAACTCGAGAGAACTGTTAACGAATTTCTTACAATATTGAAGGCAGGAAGTAATTTTTTTTAACAGGTTGGACAACCTCACACAAGTCGATCTAGTCCCAAATTAAGCTCAAGAAGGCTTGTGTTATGGGTACTAGACGATGATATACGTACTTATATAGATAAATATATACTTAAATACATAGAACAACCATGACCCAAGCACAAATATTGACCCGAGCCAAACGCATTGTTTACAATGATTATAAAGTTATGATATAATACGTACTTTTAAGTACTTTATTATAATAGCAGTATTTTACAGTAAAGCGACACGTACATACCTACATACGATTAGCACTAAGTCAGACAGCATTTTTATCATGGTCATAGTATTTTTTTTAGGTTAATAATCCACTAAGAGGGCGTTCCTCAAAGTGCTCACTGATTGTCGGTACTACTAGAGCATATGTACATTAATATGTATGATCGAATATTAACTTTTTAAGGGCTGTGAACCCAGGAGCTCTAGCTACTGAAAAAAATATGAGATAATCAGAACATTACCCGCCATTTTGTAAACTACGTTGCGTGCAAACCCGACCGGAAAATACAGCGCAGAATGAGTCAATACAAACATAACCGCGTTTCTGCTTTATTCGCGCGCTAAACGACTGAGCGATTTTGACAAATGACAAACGATGCGCCAAATGATTCGCCGTATCTCGGATACTAAACATTTTTCTTTCCACCGAGGCTTGATGTGTTTGCTGTGATAAATGTAAATGGTCAGACTTGTTAAAAGTTACGGAATGTAAAAGCTACATAATTGGCTCTCCGTTAACTACGAGTATACTATTATATACTATTTATATGACCAATGTGTCACTTGTAGCTGTTGGTTATCATAATAATTGTATTAATGACCGAACGGGCTCTAGATTGTCGTCTTTGGAATAAATTGAAAATAGAACTACAGAACTAGATTTTAACGACGTAAGAAACTATTTTGTAAACTAAATACCTAAGTGTTTCTTTAGTTTTAGGACAATACAAAATTTTATAGTTATAATAAGTACTAGTATGCGCGCGTTACTACTAACCCTTTTAACTTAAGAGTCTTAACTCTTTGCTTTTGCTTTGCTGTTATGAATCTGTATATGCCAAAGTACTTACCCCTGGTTGTTAGTCCTTTTAGCATGATGAATCTACAAAGAAACAGACATAAACATACTAAATGTAGGTACTATCGGCAAAAGAAAGAACAGAACACTTTCAAAACAGTTTTAATTGCAACAATTCTCCAACTGTTATTATCACTGCCAAGATATTAATTGCTGCAAGCGAAATGCGTCTTTAAGATAGTCGAGCGAGCTTATGGTTGATAGTGCTTTCCGCATTCATCACCATTTCGGGTTCATATCCACCCAATGTTGAGTAAAGGCCTTTTCCTTTTCCCAACACTTTGCCTGGTATTGTGCTTGTCTGATCCGAAACATCAAATAAATTAGACACGATCTTGTTTTACATTAAAGCGTTTTTCAATATACAAATATGAGCCAATGTTTCTAAATTGCTATTTACTGTAACGGGTGTAGTGTTTATGTCACAACTGGCAGGGATCTTGGAACAGTTCCAGTAGCTCCCCCGACTTGTCGCGTGATGAGACTTTAATTTTCCCGCCAGTCTACTTTAATTTAGCATTTCCAATTTTCAAGAAGCTCTTCTTGCTAACAACTGGGATAAGATAGGATGTTTATAAAACTGTAACACATCCACGGAATTATCATCTTATTGTTTCGTCTTTGTTAATGTCAGTTAAAATAGGAAAAAAATACCGGCCAAGTGCGAGTGGGACTCGCGCACGAAGGGTTCCGTACCATTATCTGTAAGTTTGTTGTATGGGAGCCCCACTTACCTACATATTTATTTTATTTTATTTTTAGTATTTGTTGTTATATAGTGGCAATAGAAATACATCATCTGTGAAAATTTCAACTGTCTAGCTGTCACCATTCTTGAGATGCAGCCTGGTGACAGACGGACGGACGGACGGACGGACGGACAGCGAAGTCTCAGTAATAGGGTCCCATTTTTACCCTTTGGGTACGGAACCCTAAAAAACCTATACGTAGTAAAAATTCGATTGCCATGGCTACGTTGGAACCTGTTCTACAAATATAAATATACACACTGTTAAAATTTCAGGCCTTTCTTGATTTTGCTGTGTGTGCCGAGTAAAAAACACGCGATGAATATTTTGAATACCAACTAAACTGATCGCTACCGGTGCAGAAAGCCCACTTCAAATCAGAGACACAAAGATTACGTGCACACAGAAGACTCACGTTTCGATGCGCTTTGCCTGTCCGCTCCGCGTCTGTCCAGTGTCCAGTAAGCATGCAATAGGGCGTTGTATGCAGTCCACCCGCTGTAGTGGGGAATTATTCAGAAAACTGCGTTCGGGGCGGAATAAAACGTTTCTAAAGAAAGCTCTCTCTTCTTTAGTGATATGCTTAATTTACCATTCAATAGGAATCTAATACAGGTTGAATATCAAAAAACGTTATTTATGTGAGTCAATGTTAATTTCTGGGCCTTAATATCTATGTAAGTTGTGCAACGTAAAGTACCACGGTGACGGTGACCTAGAACGTATCGACATCGTGCTACGTTGTCGTGATGTGAGGTTAAAAACTATCCAAAAACCGTTGTCAACAACACCAAGAAGTTAATACGGGTCGAATTATACCGATGGTTTAGCTCAATCCTAGCGTGTTTTGTAAATACGATCGCTGTACTTCGTTTAGATCGGAGTGCACCTGTAATGCAGGCAGCTACAAATGTCGGGCTGTTAAGCATTGCAAGCGCGTGGTTCCGATATTTATTAGATGCTTGCTAGTTCGGAGTCTACATTATGAGTCAATATCTCTTTTTATGAAGCCGTTGCGCTATTGAATTATTTATGAGGGAGTAATCTCAAATGAGCTTAAATTTATTATGTTTGTTACTCGAGGAGCTAATGAATAACTGAAGTACTAAAGCAGTTTCTAAGTAATTATTTTATGCTTCAACATTTAATGCAAAAAACGAAAAACAAAAAGTTAGTAGTTGCTTAAGTATGGATCGATTTGGTACACTGCATTGAGTACATCGAGATTTGAGGTAATTATTATTACTATCTTTGAATGTATTAATAATAACTTATACTAATATTATAAATGTGAAATTGTGTATTTCTGTATGTTACCTCTTCACGCGTAAACCACTGAATCAATGTAGATGAAATTTGGTATGGAGATAGAATAGAATAGAATAGAATAGAATAGAATATTCTTTATTGCACACCTCAACAGGAAATAAATACAAACAACAACAAGTAACATTCAATAGAGGTAAACAACAGGCGGTCTTATCGCTAAAGAGCGATCTCTTCCAGACAACCTTTGGGTAGCGAAATTAAATAAAAACGTCAGAAATGAGTAGGAGATAGTTTGAGTCCCGGGAAAAAACGTAGGATACTTTTCATCCTTAATAAATTGAGTGTTCCCGTGGAATAAGCGGTTAACACAGCGGGGCACAGCTAGTGATCTATATATCCTTTCGAAACGCCAAGCGCCAACTTGCCTCAGTGAAAGGTAGAACAGTATTTTGCCTCAGAAAGTCTTATCGCTGATTGTCGGTACTACTAGATTAGATCCTAGAATAGATTTAGTTTACCTAACTAAACAAACAGTCTCAAGTGTAAGTTGCCAACGCAACGTGTCGATCGCGTGTGCGTTGCCCATTTAAATGATATCGCCAAACCGCGTTCAAGAAGTTTTTGTGTTAAAAGGCAACTTTACTTGACGCTCATTATCAGTGATCCGAATAGGTAGTGCAAATTAATGTGAATGACCTTTATACCTTCATCTATGTGAATGACATTTTATAGAAAAACAAAACGCAATTGACGTTATGTAAATGACATATCGAAAAAAAAAACGAAAAATTCTCTACTACTAAGACTCCTGTCCGTCTGTCTGTCTGAGTGTCCGTCTGTCACCAGGCTGTATCTCATGAACTGTGATAGTTAGACAGTGATATTTTCATAGATGATGTATTTCTGTTGCCGCTGTAACAACAAATATAAAAAAAAAAACAGAATAAAATAAATATTGAACGGGGCTCCCATACAACTAACGTGATCGGTTGCGTTAACTTTGCACCTCATTTGTATCCGGCGCCATACATACCAGGTGCAAACTTAACCCAGCCAGTTAAGATGAGTATTTGTATAGAACCCTCGATGCTCGAGTCAGACTCGCACTTGGCCGGTTTTTAAACCACAATAAAAAATATTCCCCGAATCTCAAAAACATTCATGTTAAGTATGACATTTAAGGTCGTTCACCCCTAACTGCACTACCTATTCTGAACCCTGCTGATTATAGCTGGTGACCGGGTCGATACGCGTGAGTCATCGCGTTATTTATTTTGCTTTTATTCGCTGCAGTTGCTCTGGAGTGAAACCGCATTATACATTGATGGATCCCCTGGATTGTACGAGCTGCATGTTATTTCAAGCATCGCATCAAGCTCATACTCGTATACTAAATTCAGTTTTCTTTAAAAAATATCCGTATTGTTGCGTTCCATTGCTTAATGTTACGACATCTCGGCTCTTTCTTGACTCGGGGTGTATGATGTAGCCAAGTGGATATTTGTGTGTGTACTTGCGTTTCAGTGTTTTATCACAAAAAACACAGCAAAGTTAATTATCTGGATCGTCAATTCGGAAATAACAACATTCTAAGTGTGCTCAAAATTTTTTTTGGCTTGGTTTTTGTATGAATATTGTAATTTTTCTGCCCAAATTTTGCTAATCTATTTCAGTCCTCTGAAATGTGCGATGTGGTAGTTATCACTGGCAATAATTGAACCATATTAACTGATTTTTGCCCAAAGAAATTTACGAGGAATATGACAAAAATACATTTAAGAAAAACAAATTTCTTAATATTTATTTCGGACTACGAATATAATGCAGAACACTCTCTAAACCCGTAAATATATGTATCGCAACTTTGGACAGAATTAAATCTAACGCATCTCCTAATTGTTTAATTTGAAACATACTTGTATGGTAACGTATGTATTACCTTCCGTAGCATTAATAAGTGACATGACGCTACAAGCCGACGTGATTCCTCTGGAGACAGTGGTAACGCTCGCCGAGGGATCACCGCGTCCACAGTAGGTTATTTATACTCCTCGCACATTGCCCACACAGACATGTACGCCTTGCAAGTGCATACAGGCGCAGTTTACAGCATTACTGTTTTGAAAACGGATCAAGTCTATTTGTATCACAAAGGCACTAAGTACCTTTAAGTAGATCTTTGAAAGCTTTGTCTTAACAAGACCAGAGTTTTTCAGTGACTTACCATAGGGGTTTATCTTTAAACAGAAGGTTCTCTTATTTAATCTATAAAATATATAGAAAAAAAACTATATTGCACGATTTACAGTCGGAGAACAGATACTTACGGTAAACATGAATTCCTAAGTTCGTTGTTAAGCAAAAACCCTTTCGGCAAAATGAAATTCTAACTTGTAAACAAAACGTATGTATATATTAATATATCGTCGTCTAATACCCATACTACTTAAGAGCATTGTTTAGTTTCGGACTAGGTCAATTTGTGTATGTGTGTAATTAATATTTATTTATCTTTCGTTCAACCACCCACCGCACCAAGGAATGTAAGTGACGTGCATGTCTACTATCTAATAACATATCTAAATTAGGTGGCAATACTAAAGTGGCGGCTAGTACCTGTTGAATAATCTTTACCTTCGACTAACCTGTCAGTTCTGTACAGCCATCTTCTGACTTTACATTGGCTGGGAATTTATCACCGTACCTTTGATTATCTTCAGATGCATGTCTACTATCTAATAACATATCTAAATTAGGTGGCAATACTAAAGTGGCGGCTAGTACCTGTTGAATAATCTTTACCTTCGACTAACCTGTCAGTTCTGTACAGCCATCTTCTGACTTTACATTGGCTGGGAATTTATCACCGTACCTTTGATTATCTTCAGATTCCCGCGCGTTCCACCCACCGCCGGCTGCAGCCTTCGAGCTGCAACACCAAACAAGAGCCCCGCTGCACCCGAGCCGCCGCGGAAACAGCCGAACGGTCTCAAACTTGGAGCATTACCCGCGCTCGCGCTCAGTTTGCAGAGGGCCGGCGCGGGGACCGCACGTCGCTTTGCGCTGCGAGGGCGATATTTACGTCAGTGACAGTGCAGTGGTAAATGGTAAAATGAATTAAGGTATGGTCTTCTTGCTGGGTCACGACATTTGATAAGTTAGTTGGATGTGGTATATATATTTATTATAAATGACATGGATTTCATCTCTTATAAGAAATAATATTAATTATAGTTTATTCAATGATAACTTAATATTACATCAAAAAATTAAAAACAGTAGCAATTTTATTTTCATTGTGAATAAGAATAAATAAATTACTCCAAAAAAAACTAGTGCCCTCGTTACGTTTGTGTAATTTGTGATCTTGCTGAATTTTCATCAACATCGGGTAGTTCATGAATTATACCGATAGAAACAGAAAGTCTACATTTTATTGTACGTCTGTATATATTTATCAAATCAACGACTTATCCAAATGTTTGTCGTGGCTCACGAAGGGATAATACCCTGTATTCTTCTACCATACAGTGTTATTGTCGTGCGAGCGTGAACAGAAGTGCCCTAATTACTGTAGGACGATGTAAGGTCGGTATAAAAATGTTCTCTACCACCATTTTTGTTCACAGCCCTTTGACTTACAAATCAACGTTTCGTTTATTCAACTTTTTACATTTGGCTCAGCTTAATTTCGGGTTCTTGTTTACATTCTTACTAAGCCGTTCCCACCGACACCTGCTTTCGCAGGATATTTTCCTGGTGCCGGTGTTTTTTCTGTATAATTAGGTAAATCTGATTTGGGGTCGTTAGTCCGGCCGGACCCGAAAGTTTTGATTGGTAAAACGGATGATCGGATTTTAGAGGGATTTGAAAGTTTCCAAATTCAGGAGTTCACTTTATTAGTCACTAGGTTTTGCCCGCGACTACGTAGAAGTATGCAAACACTACTAATATTATCTTCTGTAAGCACCGTGTCTGTATTTTGTTCAGAATCAGAATCATTTATGTATATAATCAATAGGTGCGTAGGTGTTATATTTCTATATATATTTCTTAGCAACACTATGTTTTGCCGAAGGGCATACAAAATGGTTAGAGACTGCAGCATGCTTAATACAATATAAAGTCGAATTATAATAATAATGTTATTATTTTCTTTATTGTTTGGGGTTGTCTTATGAATTGTGATAGGTTGTCGTTTTAAGTTTTCACGAAATGTTTCATTATGGGAGATAAAATGATAGTACTTGAACCGGCTGAGCGCGACTCGGAATCTTGATCGATGGATTCCATAATACCTCTGTTTCTTATATATTTTATTTATTTATTTAATCTTTATTGCACAAAAGAAAACTTATCATACAAAAGGCGCACTTAATGCCATGAGGCATTCCCTACCAGTCAACCTTCAGGCAAAGCAGATAAATTGTGGGCGGTGCAACTAACTTAAACAAATTTTTATATTTTGTGTAGAATAAGATTTTAAATAAATGTTTATTGTTAGAATCTTATTACAATATCAATATCTGACAAACACCGGAGCCCGTGTTCCTGTCAAAAAGGAAGGCAGTCTCTAAGTACGGTACACGGAACCCCAAAAGATTAATAAAGTTGAAACTATGCATGCTACGCCGAGTGGTTTCTAATAGTGCATGCCAACTACGGCGTAGCCGCGTAGCACTTGACGGCGTAGCACTCAACGGCGTAGCACTCAGCGGCGTAGCAATCGTGTCATTTATAAACCGATTGAAAAAGTTAGCTTTAGTTCGTTCGGTTTAAATTTCTTCATTGATAATGCAATGGGTGTAAATTAACTCTGGAATTCAATTAACGCTATTGGATTGAAAATGTGACAGCTTTGTATGAATGCAAACATTATTGTTAGTGAATGAGTAGGTACTTTTATATTCAAAATAGTTGCTTGGATTTTTTTCGAAGCTTATTAAAGAAAAAGAACCATAATATGTCTACCGACTATTTCATCGTTGGTTCTAAACGTTGTAAGTATAGTTTCTGACGATGTTTAGGAACGGTAAGGACAAATTAAACAAAGTTCCATTTAAATTAAATTACAAAGTGGTTTCAAACTTAAGTCGAATTTATACATGTATATATAAATTACGCGATGACTTTTGAATGATACCAGACTGATGGACCACGGACACGGTTACACGACCTGTTCAGACTGACAGTAGACTGACGAAAAATACGATAATCGCCGTTAGGACAGAAAAGACGACAGTCATTTAGTTACCAATTGGTTACCAACTGAATTATGGATATAGTATAAAAATAAATACATATACATACTGTTGAACCTCCTCCATTTTTACGTAGGTTAAAAGGAAAAAAACCTGTGCTAGAGCTGTGCATAGCATAGTATTTATAAAAAATCGGTCAAGTGCGAGTGGGACTCGCGCACGAAGGATTCCGTACCATTATCTGTAAGTTTGTTGTATGGGAGTCCCCCTTAAATATTTATTTTATTTTATTTTTAGTAACGTTATAGCGGCAATAGAAATACACCATCTGTGAAACTTTCAACTGTTTAGCTATCACCGTTCTTGAGATACAGCCTGGTGACAGACGGACGGACGGACGGACAGCGAAGTTTCAGTAAAGGTAGACTTCCGACCATCGCGGCTTTAAGGCAGCGGCCGCAGCGTCAGAGCCGCTGCGTCTGTGTCGCAGCGGCTCTGACGCTGATTGGCTTCCGAGCAGCGCGACTCCGGAGTCAGTTCCAGTTATATTACGGTAGTGCAGTTGTGTTCTTATATCCAAAATTAACCGATTAATTAAAAATATCTTATTAGAAGAAGAGGAGGATGATGATCTTTTGCTTCGTTACTATTTTAGTATGGAACGAAGTCCACCAAACTCAATATTCAAAAGTCGAAAGGAAGAAGGCATTTACAGCATCTTGAAAAAAAACCATTTAAATGAGGACGACGAGAAATTCAGGAGCTTTTGTCGGTTTAATAAAAAGCAGTTTAATTTTATTTTATCACTAGTATTTATATATTAAATCGTACAGAATGGAATGTTGTGACACTAAATGTATGAGTTTTTCGTCTTCTTCATCAGTGAATATGTTACTACGGTCCATTTTTTTGATATTTCACCAAATAACATAACCTAAAAACCATGTGCGATCGCAGCGATTGCGCGACAGTGCTTGCGCAAACGTGGCACTGCCGCTATCGCCCAGCGTCACTGACGCGGCGTCACTGTCGCGGCGACTGTGACGCCGCGTTCGAACGTTCGTTCATACGTTTCTGTACTGCATAATACTATCGCTCTATCGCCGCGTTACTGTCGCTGCGTTAGTGACGCCGGAGCCGCTCTAGTCGAAAGTCTACTTTTATAGGGTCCCGTTTTTACCCTTTGGGTACGGAACCCTAAAAAGACGCATACAATGAGAGCGGTTAGATAAGAAGCTGACTAGAAAGAAGAGATCATTACACGAATGAGATATCAAACGGTGACGAATTTATTGAATGAGATATGAAACGGTAATCGGTGACTAACGTGAGAATGGCACAAACAAGTTACACGATCAGTATGCTGTCAGTCATAATGGTCTTTTGTCAGAAATATATCCTTTTTATTATTCCGTATCCGCAGCATTAGTCCATCGATCCGAGAGGGTTGCACGAACACTCTGTCGTCATCAGAGATCAAAAAACGCGAGTAAAATCGATTAAAATGATGTATGACTACCATCGTCATGTCGTCAAACGGGTCACTCAGAACTCCACAAATGCATAATGATCACGAGCACTCTGTAAAGAGTGTACCGAAGAAGAAGAAGAAGATGACAAGCATGTAATGACGATTCTAGCGCTTCAATGAACTTTGCTCGCATTTTACAAACCCTGTTCGTCATTGTAACCAGACTGCTGGGCGGAACTGACGCTGAACTGAGCGTGTAACCGGTGTCTACAGGAAGATCGTTCAATAATTAGTTAAGCCGCTTTAAATACGTCAGCTGTTTTAGAGGTCTGGGGTTTTACCGTTTCAGCTATTAAATGTTAATTTAAGCTAATCTAGATACAAACTACACAATGCTCCACCAATTTAGTAAAATTACGGGTTACTTAAGCACGCATAATTGTTAAAAGTTGTATAGATTGGCGTGCGAGTACACGTGCGTACTTCACACGCGTTGACTTAAGCCATTAAATGTTACTTTTTAACAGCCAAGAAAGATTTTAAACAAATAATTTACACAATGCCCCAGCGATTGAGTAAAATTACGCGTTATTAAAACCCGCGTATTTTTAAAGTTAGTAAGGCGCAGGGCGACACGCGGCTGGTGTTGCCCTAATGGCGGCCGCTGTAATTTGCGTCTACGGTTAAAATGATTAATCGCACGATTAACTATCATCGTTGCGTGGATATTCAATTGTCTATTTATATATTTTGTCAAGGTTCTTTGAAATATCGAGCTGGTTAAGTTTATGAATCACGCTAAGGAACACGCTCTCCTTCTTCGTCAATATTATAATACTAATTTGTGCAAATTGTAGACATATAAACCGCGTCTGAGATGGTACGGAACTCTCGGTGCGCAAGTCCCATTTCCACATGGATGACGTTTTGTTTTATACTCTGTGCAGAGAAGCGGCACTCGGCACCGGAAGGATTAAAATAGTAACGAATAGTATCGAGTAGTAGTGGGTATTTTATCACACTTATATTATAAAGGAGAGAGTTTGTGAGTGTGTTAGTGTGTATGTTTGTTACTTCTTCATACTCAGACGGCTGGACCAATTTTGAATAAATTTGGTGTGGCGGTAGCTGACACCTTGGATTAACACATAGGTAAATTTTTATCCCCAAAAAATCTAGTGTTATCGTGGGATGAGCGGGTACCACCGCAGGGCACAGCTAGTTGTATACCTAATTAGGGGAAAGGTAGAGTTTTGATCTAAATATATATGGTTGATTTGTTATAGTCGGTAACCCTACGTTTTGCATTAAAAAGTGTACTCATATAACACACATGTGATAACTCTGAATACGGCTTGCTTTGAAAGGGCTCGCCAGCGCTTTGGAAATATATGGCGTCCGAGCTATTTCTCGCAATTTACGAGCATTTTCAGCACCTTCACTTTAATTAATGACGACATTTTAATACTACAATACTATTTGATAAAACAGTTAGTTGTACATCAAGAGGCCTTGGAAATCTTTTAAATAATTTCTTGAAATAAATTATGGTGAGGGTTTATAACCAAATGTACCTAGAAGATACACCTAAAATACAAATAAAATAGTCACATAAGCGAGCATCCCATCGCAGGCATTCGACTATAACGTAACAATTTTTAGGGTTCCGTGGTCAACTAGGAACCCTTATAGTTTCGCCATGTCCGTCTGTCCGTCTGTCCGTCTGTCCGTCCGCGGCTTAGCTCCGTGATCATTAGCACTAGAAAGCTGAAATTTGGTATGAGTATGTGTATGTATCACGCCGACAAAACGGTAAAATAAAAACTAAAAAAATATGTTTTTTTCGGGTACCTCTCGTACACCAAAGGTGGGGGAGAATTTTTTTTTTCGTTCCAACCCTAATGTGTTAAAAATAATAGGGGTCTCTAAACATTACTTTTTGATAAAGTCAGTAGTTTTGTAAATATTCGCTCCGAAAATAAAAAAAATAGTGTCCCTCCCCCTCTAACTTTTCAACCATGGGTCAAAAAAAATTGAAAAATTCGTAAAAATGAGGCCTTATAAGTACTTTCGATGAAAACTATATTGAACAAAATCGGTCCATCCGTTTTTGAGTTATCGCAAAATTTCATAATTTTCTTTAAAAGGACGTAAGTTGACTTCCAGAAGGTAATTTATAAGTAATTACAGTTACTTTGGCGTTTACGACCTTTTCCCGTCTTTCCGTCTTTGACCGTCTCTTGTGAAGGATGAGCAAATACGGAACCCTACACTGAGCGTGGCCCGACATGCTCTTGGCCGATTTTTTTTTATAAAATTGACATGACATTTCGGTGAGGACACTCCCTTATATTATAAACATTGGGTATCGCTCGCCAAACAAGAGCATTCACAACTTATTTGAAACTAACTGCGCACCGCGGTGCTACCCGCTCATCCCACGTGAGAAATATTTTTTTTCGAGATAATAAATAGCCTATGTGTTAATCCAGGGTGTCCGCTACTTCCATACCAAAATGTATAAAAATTGTTTCAGCCGTGTGTAAGTGTGGAGAAGTAACAAACATACTCACAACCTTTCGTCTTTATAAATATTACTGTGATAAAGTAACAAAGCAACCTCTACTTAAATTTTACCAATATAGTGTAAGCCATGATTTTAAAATAGGGACGAATGGGGAAGGTATTGTAAGTTTAACGCGCGTAGCTGTCATTCTGACACTAGTTCGTGTTTCCTAAAAGCATGAAGTCATTTTGGGTTTCGTTTGTAACATTTAAATGCAGGCCCTAATCAGCTAATGAAGTAATTACTTTTACTATTTCATGGTTGCTATACATATTCTGAAATAAGCAGTGTATATAGAAGTGTAGTAGTTTAGGTATATCACAACCTTAAATCTCCTAATTCAATTCGAGTGTTTCCGAAACTCCCATAACCAATTCAATAACCAAGTAGGTAACCAACTATTAGCGTAAAGAAAAAACTTTCACCGATTATAATACAAACTATTGGTTAACACCGGTTACACTCTAACTGAATACAGAACTTCTAATGGAAATCCGAGCAAAGCGAGAAATAAGTAGTTAGCAAAAGTTTGTTACATTGTTCCATACACGCAGTTACCGGAACTTTTTCGGTATTACCGCGGTCATTGTTGTTCTCGGCATTGTTTTATCTCGATAAATAGATGCTGTGCGAGTAAAACCTGCTTCCTCGAAACGGGCCATTGAAAATGATTCCCATTTGTGCCCCTTTCTAACAAAACATTGCGGATGCTATTGAATTATTTCGGACAATTATGAAGTATATGTCATTAAATAATAAAGACGCAAAGAATACCATTGTACTTACGTATTTTTTGCGAAAATATAACATAACCCTGTAAATATCTGACCAGCGCGTTGTTTATCTAATCCGGATAAACAAGGTTGCTTCGTACAGAGTAAAACTATGTCCACATGCAAGACCAATAAATAAAAAGTGTGTCAACTATATATTTAGTTCGGCAGTAGATTGTCCAAAATAATATGAAATCGTAATTTGTTCCGGTGGATTACGTAATTGGCATAAACATATGGCGCCGCCGCGGTGGCGGGACATATCGCTGGGAATTTGGTCCAAATTGAATCATGTGGTCTCCGCCGCATCAATGAGCCGGAATAAAAGTCCGGTACCGTTAATGACAATTTTTCGCTGAAAATTTTACCGGTAAATTCTATTATTAATTTAATTAAAAGTTTTTACGCGGCTGACCACGAATGAAAAGTTTCTTCTTATTTTCCACGGGGACGTAACAAATGAAATGAATGGCGTAATAAATAGGCCCTCAATATAATTTTTTTATTGTTGCTATAAAGCCTTTAGAATTACTTGCAATACACGTGTATAAATGATTCGCTATGAATTATGTCTTTGCCTGTTGTTATTATTGTTCCATTTTATTGTTATATTCAATAAATGTCTTTATCTTATTTGTATATTATTTATTGTTATTAACACGTTTTTATTAGCTTCACTTTTAACTAAGTTTGTAACTAACAATGATGTAATCATGTCTTTCAAGTAAATATTTTAAACCTACTTCTAATAATTAGAAGTACTGTCCTAAATATGAAACTTTCCACGTTTATGTAGTTTTCGTGACAATTGTCACTATTAATACCTCACCTGGTGATGGATACAAATGGTGTGGTTCGAACTCGTGTGAAGTACATCTAGAGAGAGAGCTCTCCGTGTCGCTGAAATTTCGCTTCCAAAAACAATCCAATTTATACAAGGCTTACGATTCAAAAGAAGACAAATCCATTTATAATCTTAACATTTTTTAAGCCATCTTAATCTTCCACGTGTTTTTATTTACGTGGGACAAAAAGAAATATTTCCTTTATTCAATACATTTCAGCCTTCATTTGCTTTCTAAAAATAGCTTGACTAATTTTTCCTGCCATAATATAAATTGTTTCTCTACAAATGCCAGGTTTACAAAAATGGCCATTTTCGTAGGTGCATCCGTGAAAAAAAATATATCGGAAAGTTCTTTTACACTCGCGAACGTGGTGCGGATATAGATTTCAGTAAACGTATACTTTTGTAAGCATATAGTACCGATTCTTCAGTCCGGGAAAATTCACTGCTACCGAAGTACCTACAATTAAATAACCACGGGTTAGAAACCGCCAAAGATCGAAACTTTGTGTAAATTCAATAATGCGTGACAATCGAATTAATTTAGACGAAAGATACCAACATAGACAGATCAGTACCTCTACCATGAGTTGCTTTCGAAATCTTTCGATACGCTTACCATGCTCGCTTCCGAACAAACGTGCTTCGAATCGAGCTACTACTACACTCACAAAGTGTGGTAGTGTGAGTTCAAAACCAATGAATCTGTCTCTTTTTAACTAAACGTAAGAGAATGAGTAAGAGCCAAAATAAAACATGGCGGATATACGGTAGCGAGTATCGTCGCAAATTCGGCACCATGAGATTCAAATCTGACAGGTCCACCTCGAAACTATCGAAAAATACGCTAACGAGTGCAGTTTAAACTCTCACTGCCAAATCGAAGGGTGAAATCATATTAGAATTTTTGTTTTATAAAGTTTTTAAATTATTAGTGATCCAAATAATGTCTGCAAGACATTAGCGAAGGCTATAATAATATGAAGAATAACCACGCTATACAGAAACGTGACTGTAAATTGCATGCAAAAAGCCTACGATTCAGTCAAAGATGTGCCCCGAATACAAAGTACGAGCCACACCATAGCAGCACAATGTGACTGATTGTCAACGAATGTGACGTCGAAGTTGTGCTTCGGCTGCAGGATGCGAGCATAAAGTTACTTTTTGGATGTGATGTGGGTCTATCGTCGGTCCAAGGAGCCTTCAAGTACTTCGATACAGTGCTACTGGAAAAGGTCTACTCTGTCTAAAAAGTAGGGGCTACTCTCAAGAACATCACTGTGCAGTAGCTGTGGAAGTGCCTGACAGACCAAGTTCATCGGCCTTATATGAATTTATTTCAGACTGAAGCATAAAAGAAGAAATTAGACAACTTACAATTGCTAAAATATCAACATACTGTATTATACATTACTCATTACACTCTTTTAACATTGATCAACCAGCTGAGATTAAGACAAACGTAGACAAAGACAAGCTTGTTGAAACGATGAAAAAACATTCACAGACTCCGGCAATAAGGGACAGAATAAGCGATAGGGAAGCAGAAAGAACAGCTTGTGGTGTGAAATGAGAGATGGCCGAATCACAATCAAAGCTTCGAAGGTACATACACCAGATGGTGTGATAAATATATAAAGCGTCTGGTGCGACTGTCTGTCCCGGACGTCCCAAGGATAGCCCTCAGACCTCGCCAGCGCGACCTGTTGGCTGTTCATAGTTCATAGTTCATAGCATTTATTGGTAAACATTTACATTTACAAGTCACTTAAGATTAAAATTAAAGTTATAGATATTAATATAGATATAACAAACAATTTTATTTACATTAGAGATACAATATTTCATTTGACTTGTGATTGAGCCAATGACTTATACCCGTCTAAAAACTCATCTATACTGTAACAAGCCATTGTTAACAGTAGTGACTTCAATTTGCCGACAAACACTGTGTCACTCGAGGAATTCTTTAGGTCCTCACTCAGTATATTGTACAGCCTTATTCCCATAAACTGGACAGACCTCCTCGTCTTCGCCAGACGGCACGCGGGCACGCGCAGAAGGTGCTGCTGTCTGCGCGTGGCGCTGCGGTGTAGTTGGGCGTTGGTGGGAAGTCTATCCAGATTACGTCTTACATACCTGCACGCTTCGAGTATATATACACTTGGTAACGTAGGGATTTTGAGTTGCACGAATAGTTCTTTCGCAGGATGGTCCCAAGGTTTTTTTGCTATAATGCGAACTGCGCGTTTCTGTAGTCTAAAAATTCTATCACGGTCTGCGGCGGTACCCCAAAGATCAACTCCGTAAATTAGGATTGAATGGAAATATCCATAGTAAGCTTTTTTTAAGTTATCCTCAGATAACGTATGGGTTAGCCTGGACAAAGCGTAGCACGCGGACGACAGCCGCTTGCAAGCCATGTCTATGTGAGCCGCCCATGTGAGACCGGAATCAATCACGAATCCTAAGTACTTGGTCTCGTACACTTGAGGCACCGGAGTTTCGTTCAATGTTATATTAAACTGTGCAGTTCTGTTCGTTTTTAATCGAAAGTACATAACATTTGTTTTATCTACGTTGAGGAGCATACCGTTCGCTGTAAACCAGTTGGAAATTCGGACTATCGTGCTTTCCAACTTTGTTTTTAAATTAGTAAAGTTTTCAGCGGATGTTATTATGCACGTGTCATCAGCAAACATAACGTACTCAGAGTCATCAGATGCCGAAGTAATGTCATTCACAAGGATCAGGAACAGACTATTCCCCATTGCCGATCCCTGCGGGACAGCGTTGTCGCCTGTTTCCTCAACAGCCGATTTGCAGGTTTTAACGAAAGTACTTTGTTTACGTCCCATCAAAAAAGATTTTATTAGGTCAAGGAAACAACCGTTTACACCGTAACCCGAAAGCTTTGAAAGAAGCAGGGCATGGTTAACCGTCTCGAAGGCGCGCGACAAGTCGCAGAATATGGCTGCGACATGTCGCCCGTCCTCGAGATGCGTCACCACGCGCGCCACCACGTCGCGCGCGGCGTCCGCCGTCGACCGTCCCGGTTGATAGGCGTATTGTTGCGGGTTCAGTAGTTTATTGACTGTAAAATATTTCATCAGCTCGATGCTCAGAAGTCGCTCGAACACCTTAGACACGACAGGTATTAAAGATATCGGTCTGTAGTGCTTGAGAATATCCATTTCACCTTTTCCCTTATAAACTGGTTGGACTTTGATAATTTTTAAAGGTTCAGGATAGATTCCTATGCTTATGCAGCAGTTAAATAGGTGAAGGAGTAGTGAAACTGCCGTCGGGGGTAGCCAATCCAGCACCTGTGTCGACATGTCATTTACATCTTTTGAACACTTTTTTTTTATATTTTTTAGAGCTGTCAATATATCCTTAAGAGTGAATTGATTGAATAAAAACACGGGGACGGATGTTCGGCGCAATAAGTATTTTTCAAGATACTCGAGTGCAGCAGGCATGCAAGGGCTGTTGTGATGAGATACCGCATGTATATAATATTGGTTAAGGCGCGTCGCCGCGTCAGTTGCGCGCTCCGCCTCGTTAGAGCCAGGTGATAGACTCACTAACACATCTAAGGGACCGGTTTTGTTAGGGTTCCGTAGCCAAATGGCAAAAAACGGAACCCTTATAGATTAGTCATGTCTGTCTGTCTGTCTGTCTGTCTGTCCGTCTGTCCGTCTGTCCGTCTGTCCGTCCGTATGTCACAGCCATTTTATTCCGAAACTATAAGAGCTATACTGTTGAAACTTGGTAAGTAGATGTATTCTGTGAACCGCATTAAGATTTTGATGCAAAAATAAAAAAATAATAATAAATATTGGGGGCTCCCCATACTTAGAACTGAAACTCAAAATTTTTTTTTTCATCGAAAACATACGTGTGGGGTATCTATGCATAGGTCTTCAAAAATGATATTAGGGTTTCTAAAATATTTTTTTTCTAAACCGAATAGTTTGCGTGACAGACGCTTCCAAAGTGGAAAAAAGTTGGTCCCCCCCCCTCTAACTTCTAAAATAAGAAAATGAAAAATCTAAAAAAAACATATGATGTACATTACTATAAAAACTACCAACGAAAATTGTTTTGAACGAGATCTAGTAAGTAGTTTGTTTTTTTATAATTGAATACCTAACTTTGCACCTAATTTATATGGGGCGCTATACATACCAGGTGCAAACTTAACTTAACCACTTAGGGATGGAAAGTTTTGTATGGAACCCTCGGTGCGCGAGTCCGACTCGCACTTGGCCGGTTTTTTTTATTGTTGCACGATTCCGACGCGATGACGCGCCACACACTACGACACATATTCTCGTTACTGTTATATATTTTGTTGTTGAGGTATTCAGTGCGCGTTTGTCTTAGGGTATCAACATAGGTCCGCTCGAGTGACAACAGTTCAGTGGTGGGCAGTGGTGCCGCCGTCGTCCACCGTGTCACTCAGGAACTTGCCGCTGCCCCGAGCCCTCTCACTTCTCAATGCGCTCCTGGCATCGACACCTGAGTGCGACTTGTTTGCGTGGTGATGGGTGGTTGTGCGCAGTGAATGCTTGAGATTCTGTGAGGCGATGGATGCTAGGTGCTCAACTGTTCCTATGTAATTTTGTATGTTTCCTTTAATTTTAATCTAAGATTCATGACGCATTGGTTGTACTGTAATGTCATGTTAATCTTTTTTTTAAATTTAAATAAATTAAAAATAAATAAAATATCATATAATGAAACATGTACATACAAAACTCTATTTTATCCGCTAGTGTGTAAAATTAATTTGTATTTCAAAACAATGATTGTGATTCTCTTTATTTGTATGCTTTTGTCTTATTCATATCATTTAGATTTGAGTGTGTTATCTTAAATTTGTAATGGTAGGCCTTATACATTTTTGAATGTATTATTTTCATATTCTGACAAATATATTGATAATTTCAACCAACTTTTTAAAGTGAATATTACTATTCCCTGAGTTATAGATAGTAACATAGCTATTTCATGCTTTCATGTCAGGAAGGCTCAAACAATGAACATACACAATGTAATCTGTTTAAATTATTTTATTTAAATATTTTTTTATTTCCCTTGCAACATAATAACATCTTGTATGTAATCACAAATCAATAAAACAGCTTCTAATCAATTTTGTTATCTCTACCACCCAAAAAATGAAAATACTTATTTAACTTTCTACCAAAAGAATATTATACATTACATTCAGTCATAATTTACTTATTCTAACATATACTTCAATAGTTTTTATAGATCACTATAAAATTATACTGAACAACAAAAGTTTCTGTTCAATTAAACACACATTATTTTTGAGACACTGTAAATGTTCAACGGAGTCCGTAATGCTTAATGATGAAATAGCTATGAACGGTGGCAAATGAACAGTATTTCTCTCAGCCGTTTTGACAATGCCTGACTTCATTAGCAATGGCTTTTTATGCACGTATTTGAGGACCTGTAATAGTTTCTTCATCTGCTTTTTTGTAATTCAGAAAAAATAAATATTCAAAATAAGTAAGTACCTAAGATAGCTTAAGTGTAAAAAATTATATAAATAATATCATGATTTTTTTAATAAACTGATATCATACCTCAAGTCTCAATTATTTGTAGTATTAGGTATAACATCATTTTTCAGTGTGCCGCGTCTAGCATTCTTTTTGACAGTGAAATTTTGTTGACACATCCAACTATGAAAAGTATCTTCTAAAGCCCATTTTGTACCTCATGTAGTGTGTCTTTTTCCATCTGAAATTTAACAGCATAGCTGATATACCACAAAACAGCACAGAAACTATACTTAAAGAATATTTTTTTGTAATCCTAGAGTGCAGAACATTCAGGAGGTTAGGAATTAAAGATATTATTTTGTTCTATGTAAACTTATAGTAAGTAATAGCTGGTATGTAATGTACCTTCTATGATCTACACACATAATTCATTTTAATGTGATGAAATGGCATTTGCATCTCTCCGAGCCAAGTATCGCCTCATTTTTCGCCTTGTGCGTGTTAAACAAACAGATTCTGTGGACTATTTATAGATTACACATTGCGGCACCAGTTAGGTATACAGCATACACCATTTTATCCAATAATTTTGAAGAAAGTCGATGATTGTACTTATGTTAAGTAAGACAAAACAAGTATTTATTTTTTATTTATTACATTACATGTGACTTGATGTGACGTCTAGTCTAGGGTTGCCAACTCCAAACAAAATTAACCCTAAATCTGAAGTTGAAACTAAAATCCGCTCCAGACCTTCGATCCGATCCGATTTATCGAAGCAATCGGATAATGTGTAGTACAAATTTGTTAGGATATTTTTCCGATAAATCGGATCAGATCGAAGGTCTGGGGCGAACGGACGGGCGATGCTATGACGTGCGTTAAGTTTTTAGTTTTTAAAATATATGCTGTCATCTGTCTTGTTGTGGTCTTAATATAAAACTCAAATAGAAAACATTATTTATCTTGTTTCTGTTTATTTTATTGCCATTCCAATGGTTAACTGAGTTCTTACAACTTCCAAATTCCACTGCTGGGTCCAACATTCGTTCCCCACTTCAATATACACCCTAATATAATATTTAAATATTTCTTTCTGTATGTAAAGAAATATAAGAAAATATATAAAATAACCCTAATCTATGACAACTATGCCTGCATAGATATTTAGTCTTCAACCTATCCGTAAAAAAATAAGCTGTCAATAATTTCAAGCCTAACGTCATTCATTTTTTTTTTAATTAGGCGCCAGACCTAAACCGGTTGCAATGCCCTAACAATTGCACTACACGTTATTCGATTTCTTCCGATAAATCGGACAATTGCACTACACATTATCCGACTGCTTCGGATGAATCGGATCAGATCGGAAGGTTTGGAACCGGTTTAGGTCTGGCGTCTAATTAAAAAAAAAAACAAATGACGTTAGGCTTGAAATTATTGACAGCTTATTTTTTTACGGATAGGTTGAAGACTAAATATCTATGCAGGCATAGTTGTCATAGATTAGGGTTATTTTATGTATTTTCTTATATTTCTTTACATACAGAAAAAAATATTTAAATATTATATTAGGATGTATATTGAAGTGGGGAACGAATGTTGGACCCAGCAGTGGAATTTGGAAGTTGTAAGAACTCAGTTAACCATTGGAATGGCAATAAAATAAACAGAAACAAGATAAATAATGTTTTCTATTTGAGTTTTATATTAAGACCACAACAAGACAGATGACAGCATATATTTTAAAAACTAAAAACTTAACGCACGTCATAGCATCGCCCGTCCGTTCGCCCCAGACCTTCGATCTGATCCGATTTATCGGAAAAATATCCTAACAAATTTGTACTACACATTATCCGATTGCTTCGATAAATCGGATCGGATCGAAGGTCTGGAGCGGATTTTAGTTTCAACTTCAGATTTAGGGTTGTTTTTGTTTGGAGTTGGCAACCCTCGACTAGACGTCACATCAAGTCACATGTAATGTAATAAATAAAAAATAAATACTTGTTTTGTCTTACTTAACATAAGTACAATCATCGACTTTCTTCAAAATTATTGGATAAAATGGTGTATGCTGTATACCTAACTGGTGCCGCAATGTGTAATCTATAAATAGTCCACAGAATCTGTTGTTTTAACACGCACAAGGCGAAAAATGAGGCGATACTTGGCTCGGAGAGATGCAAATGCCATTTCATCACATTAAAATGAATTATGTGTGTAGATCATAGAAGGTACATACCAGCTATTACTTACTATAAGTTTACATAGAACAAAACAATATCTTTAATTCCTAACCTCCTGAATGTTCTGCACTCTAGGATTACAAAAAAATATTCTTTAAGTATAGTTTCTGTGCTGTTTTGTGGTATATCAGCTATGCTGTTAAATTTCAGATGGAAAAAGACACACTACATGAGGTACAAAATGGGCTTTAGAAGATACTTTTCATAGTTGGATGTGTCAACAAAATTTCACTGTCAAAAAGAATGCTAGACGCGGCACACTGAAAAATGATGTTATACCTAATACTACAAATAATTGAGACTTGAGGTATGATATCAGTTTATTAAAAAAATCATGATATTATTTATATAATTTTTTACACTTAAGCTATCTTAGGTACTTACTTATTTTGAATATTTATTTTTTCTGAATTACAAAAAAGCAGATGAAGAAACTATTACAGGTCCTCAAATACGTGCATAAAAAGCCATTGCTAATGAAGTCAGGCATTGTCAAAACGGCTGAGAGAAATACTGTTCATTTGTCACCGTTCATAGCTATTTCATCATTAAGCATTACGGACTCCGTTGAACATTTACAGTGTCTCAAAAATAATGTGTGTTTAATTGAACAGAAACTTTTGTTGTTCAGTATAATTTTATAGTGATCTATAAAAACTATTGAAGTATATGTTAGAATAAGTAAATTATGACTGAATGTAATGTATAATATTCTTTTGGTAGAAAATTAAATAAGTATTTTCATTTTTTGGGTGGTAGAGATAACAAAATTGATTAGAAGCTGTTTTATTGATTTGTGATTACATACAAGATGTTATTATGTTGCAAGGGAAATAAAAAAATATTTAAATAAAATAATTTAAACAGATTACATTGTGTATGTTCATTGTTTGAGCCTTCCTGACATGAAAGCATGAAATAGCTATGTTACTATCTATAACTCAGGGAATAGTAATATTCACTTTAAAAAGTTGGTTGAAATTATCAATATATTTGTCAGAATATGAAAATAATACATTCAAAAATGTATAAGGCCTACCATTACAAATTTAAGATAACACACTCAAATCTAAATGATATGAATAAGACAAAAGCATACATATAAAGAGAATCACAATCATTGTTTTGAAATACAAATTAATTTTACACACTAGCGGATAAAATAGACTTTTGTATGTACATGTTTCATTATATGATATTTTATTTATTTTTAATTTATTTAAATTTAAAAAAAAGATTAACATGACATTACAGTACAACCAATGCGTCATGAATCTTAGATTAAAATTAAAGGAAACATACAAAATTACATAGGAACAGTTGAGCACCTAGCATCCATCGCCTCACAGAATCTCAAGCATTCACTGCGCACAACCACCCATCACCACGCAAACAAGTCGCACTCAGGTGTCGATGCCAGGAGCGCATTGAGAAGTGAGAGGGCTCGGGGCAGCGGCAAGTTCCTGAGCGACACGGTGGACGACGGCGGCACAGCCAACAGGTCGCGCTGGCGAGGTCTGAGGGCTATCCTTGGGACGTCCGGGACAGACAGTCGCACCAGACGCTTTATATATTTATCACACCATCTGGTGTATGTACCTTCGAAGCTTTGATTGTGATTCGGCCATCTCTCATTTCACACCACAAGCTGTTCTTTCTGCTTCCCTATCGCTTATTCTGTCCCTTATTGCCGGAGTCTGTGAATGTTTTTTCATCGTTTCAACAAGCTTGTCTTTGTCTACGTTTGTCTTAATCTCAGCTGGTTGATCAATGTTAAAAGAGTGTAATGAGTAATGTATAATACAGTATGTTGATATTTTAGCAATTGTAAGTTGTCTAATTTCCTCTTTTATGCTTCAGTCTGAAATAAATTCATATAAGGCCGATGAACTTGGTCTGTCAGGCACTTCCTTTTTGGACAGCTGCTGCATAGTGATGTCCTTCAGAGTAGCCCCTACTTTAGACAGTAGACCTTTTCCAGTAGCACTGTATCGAAGTACATGAAGGCTCCTTGGACCGACGATAGACCCACATCACATCCAAAAAGTAACTGTATGCTCGCATCCTGCAGCCGAAGCACAACTTCGACGTCACATTCGTTGAAAATCAGTCACATTGTGCTGCTGTGGTGTGGCTCGTACTTTGTGTTCGGGGCACATCTTTGACTGAAACGTTGACTTTTTCATACAGCGGATTTACACTTTGTATATAACTTAATGCAATTTACAGTCACGTTTCTGTATAGCGTGGTTATTCTTCATATTATTATAGCTTTCACTGACATATTCTACTCTAAAAATGTCTTGTAGACATTATTTGGATCACTAATAAATGGTGCGCTCGTACTCCATCACTCCATATTGTCTTTAGGCCAGTATTATTCATTCTTATTCACCCTTGGCAATATAGTTAGAAAGAGACGACTTTGTTTCGTGACGTTTTACTACACGTACGTTCGAATTTAGTTCACGTTAGCGAGCTCATACGACTCATGGTGCCGACCGCTTCTGGTAGTTCTATAAGGATCCGCTAGAGGCGCCGTAAAAGTTTTCCATACAAATCCGTTACGCAATCGCAAGCGAGGACGGTATTTGTAAACTCATGGTAGAGCTACTGGTAACATCGGCGAAGTCGCGAGTAAACGCTTATAGGTACCTAAATAAACAAATAAAACTATATTGTCCTAAACCGCGATCCGCATTAAACTGACTGACAGCGGAAGCGTTAAAAAAGCCTGCTTCCATTAAAAGTTTAAAAATGTCTTGGCGATCGCTTTATTAAATCGTGCGTCATTACGGCGCGATCGGGAAACTTTGATGTTCTCCTAATGCACCGCATTTGTCAGCCGCGCGGCTCCAGGTTTAATGTTTTGTGAAATTAGGCTTTATGCCTGATTGTAACACCAAGACATAATAATAAATAAATAATTAAATATCGGACAACCTTACACAAATCAATCTAGTCCCACAGTAAGCTCTAGTAGTAGGCTTGTGTTATGGACACTAGACGACGATAAACATACTTATATAGATAAATACATACTTAAATACAAATAACATCCATGACCCGGCACAAATATTTGAGACATAATATCGGGAGACCCCTGGGCTGGTGATGTTACCTCTGCCAGAGAATCTCTCTTAACTATACAAGGCTCCTGACATTTCTTTTTCCTATTATCTTATAGTTTATTTATTTACGTACTTATCTTTTTATTTTTAATAAAATAGTTGTAAATATTCTGTTTTAGGGTACCGCAGTTAACAAGATACTTAAGTCGCGCCATAGTTTCGCACTGTTCTTCCGTTTCTCTGTTCGCCTATCTGCGGCTAAAGCTTAGTCTTAAATCTAGAAGGTTATTATTTGGCAAAGGAATATAAAATATATACTTATTTCATAATATACTTATTTATTAGAAACTTATATTAATATAATATACTTTTTTTATAACGTTTGATCATCAATCGCTAAATAACAACAAAACACAAAGTATAATCTGCTTAGTGAGAATATAATAATTGGAGCACTATATAACAGTGAGAAATTAAAGATACACACATCGATTATAATCTGACTGCCTACGTCGAAAATGGGAAATCTTATCAGTAAATAAACTCTACTTTTTAATCATGCAACCGCAAGAATGATAACAGAATGAGGAACTCTAAAAAAATAAAAGGCTACAAAAATGTACCATCTGCGCCATTAGCCCGAAATAAAAAATATGGCGAGCCGATTGCGAACTATCAATTTTCAGTGAAAAGTTTCGACGTTTCGCTCATATTGTTCACGTTTTTACGCGAACCCCGGCGCGGGCGGCAGAACATTAACTACGCAAAAAGTGTTTGTTTTAGACTCTTGCTTTAAAGATTTCATAAAAATACAACAAGCCACTCGACGGAAAACTAAGTAAATTTAAAGTGAATTATATTTACAAATAATTAATCCATGGCAGCCCGGCATTTGTTTTGCGGATAAAGTTTCACATAAATATAGATATAGATATCACCCCCACATGTTGCTGTTGGAACGCGCGCAGAGAGCAGTCCTCAAGGTTATGCTTAAAAAATCTTTTAGCTATCCCACGAATCTCCTGTACAGTGAAACCAAACTGCTTAGAGTTCGTCAGATCTACATTATTAAAGCGATCTCACGAACTCATGCGAAGATCTTCAACACTACACGCCATGAGGAAATGTTACAGAAGCGTACCTACAAAGCATCGCTCCCGCCTCACAGATCCGCTCTCGCTAGGAGGTCGCCGTCTTACGCTCACTCTAGCATCTACAATTTTGTATGCAACAGCTGTAGCATTGAACTTTTACCTGTCTCTAAAGCAAATAAGGAAGTAAAACAATGGTTATATACACTGTCGTACTGTGATACTGAAGACATAATTAAATCAACCAAGATAAAATAACCGAAAACCGAATAACCGAAAACAGAAACAGTATCATGGGCTGTATATTACACACACACACACACACACACACACACACACACACACACACACTCAGATTTACATACGCACACACACGCATACACACTCACAGAATTTTAATTAATTAATAATAGTTTATTTGATGTTTATTTTTGCTAATTTTTTTTGCCTACTATTGTATAAACCGCATATGTTAACCGGACTCGCAGATGGCCAAGATACAGGCTCAGCCTAGTTTGGTCACTGACGGACACATTTTTCTATGTTTCAACTGATTTCTTGTTTAAATAAATCATTTTGTATTTTTTTTTTGTATATAACCTACCTACCGACATCGGTTACCGTCGTATCGCGTATGTTACGCGACATAATCGAGATTGTATTCTAATTCTAATTTTAAAATATGGCTTCCATCATAGTTAATGATGATTTCGCCAATTTCGAGTTTGCTCGTAGAGCATGCCGTTGTTCGGTGAGGTTTTGCTTTTTGTAAAGTGATAGCGATTTACAAAAAACCACGCGGACTATCGGGCCTTGACCCAGGAAGGGCTATGAACGCTTCAAGTTGAATTCTTCATTAGCTATTCACTCCTACGTTAGATCACTGCACAATACGCTATCAATACTACACATTGAACAACGAAAATGAATAAATAATGAACAACGAAACTTAAACGCATGCGGCCATCTTAAGTCACGAACCGGAAGCCGAGATTGTATTTAAAAATCCCTTAATTAACCTCCTATAAAAATATATTATAGTTCGATAGAACCTTTTAACTCGATCTTTTCTTCTTCGACTAGCCTCGAGCGATACCCATATATAGCTTTATTCGTAAAGCTTATTAAGTTAGTAACTAAAACGATCGCATATTAATTATTTAAGCCTCCCTGAAGTTTTGGTAACGTTCCTATTATAAATAAATAAATAAAAATAAAATAAAAAGCCTTTTATTTCTTACCACGATAAGATCGTTACAAAGAAAAAAAAAATACAGTGGTTACTTAAAATTAGCTATGTAGGTATGTATTTATATTATCTGTTATATGTTTTTTTAGGTACATTACGAGTATTATTATTTTTAAGTGAATTTTTTTTTTATTTTTTTTTAGTTAGCATATTTTTAATAATAAATGAATCTAAACTAGGTATTTATACATCTGTAAGAACCCCTCTACAGGTGAAGGCCTCCTCCAAAGATAGCCAATCCTCTCTTGATTGGGCTATTTGACACCAGTTGTGACCAGCTGTTTTTCTGATCTCGTCTTCCCATCTAGCAAAAGGTCTTCCTTTTTTTCTTTTGCCTTGGGGGCCTTGCCATGTTGTGATCCGCTTGGTCCATCTCAGGTCCTGAAGGCGCGCTACAACGTTCCTATTACCGTTGTCAAAGGTAGACTGAGAAAAATAAAATGTTTCTCTAAAAAAATACCTACAATTTTTCTCTGTCAAAGGTGGTCAAAGTAACATTTGTGCAAACTACCCATTTTATGAATATGAATTAAAAATAAAGGTACATACATGCCAGATGGGCCCAATGTGTAAAGACAGGTACATTATATGCGAGAAGAGCATTAATTATTTTATTTTTCAAATATCTATCAGCGGTTCACTATCCACTCAATTGCTTCGAATTTTGAGTTGGACTCTATTTGTATAATAAAATAAGAGCGGTGACAGGTAGCCGTAGTTACCAAAAGCAATCTAGTGGCTATACGGCTTGCTGAAGAGAAATTGCTTGAGAGAGAGAAGTCGCGGAAACCGAAGAAAATAATATTATTAAGTTAGTGTTAAAAATTCATGTTTTCTATATAGTGGGCGGTGTTCACGTCACGACGAAGGTGCTTCTGATCATCAAATACCGTATATTTAAGCGAACACCACCCTCTAATAATGCCCTGCCTCACGGTGCCGATAACAAACCACCACCTAGTGCCCGTACGCAGCCTCCGGAACAGCTTGAGCACGCCGGCCTCCCGGAGAGCAGCTTGTGCTCGTATAATAATGATACATTACGGAAGTAGGTAAGGCTTTAATTAAGAATCCGCGCAGAGCTGAAATTGCGCGCGGCGAAGTTTGGGTCGTTCCGATTAATTTTCAATGAAATTTCACTTCATCCTGCAATCTCACGTTCGGGGCACGAGGAAATTCTTACTCCGCAGGTGCAGTTTGTCTTTGCTTCCCAATTACTTCCCCTTACTACTTACTTGATTTAAGCGGCTTTTAACGCTTATCTTATCATGTATCTAATGTCATCTATCAGAAATAATGATATGTATCTTTGACTCTGTAATCATAAATATTAATCCAGGAACAGCTGCTCATGGCTCATGCCAAATTCAGATCATAATTTTATAAAAATTCACTAAATAGACTATGCTCGTTTACGTTCGTATCAAAAATCTAGTCTCATCAGACACGTATATTCGACTCTTTAGTCACTTACTGTATTATGTATTAACAGAATAGAATACAGAACTAGAACTCTTTATTGTACATCTCAAGAAGAAAGAAATACAAATACAGATAACACTAATCATTACAATAGAGGTAAACAATAGGCGATGTTATCGCTAAAAAGCGATCTCATCCAGACAACCTTTGGGTAGCGGATTAATATAAATGAAATAGGCGATGCAAAAATTAATTAATTTACTAAGTGTTATCGCTTCTCATTATTATCACTATTTATTTTTTCACTATTCATAAATTCCGAATAAAACAGAAAATTTCAATACTTAAGTATAAATGACGAGTAGAATTTTTATTAGAATAAATACCATAACATATTATATTAAAAAATATCTGATTTAATATGATTCAATTTAATTTTATCTAAAGTGTGTTGTACAATGTTTATATTACATTTTATTTAGTCAAAACCTTATATTACTAAGGTATAAAATTTGTACGGCAAAATGCAAAACACTGAATGTTTTTAAAATATAAGATCTTATTGTAGTACTTACTTACCTGTGATTTACAAATAAATGAATTCTATTCTATTCTATATTTTGATAAGTATATCTTGGTTTACCGTAAATTTAACTACACGCAAAGCAAAGAAATAAACGTTTTATACTTTTTTCGGTAGGTAGACAGTACGGTTCCTTTGACAAGTCTGTTTAGTACAAAAAACTTAAAAGTTCATGTTAATTTTTAGGAAAAATTAAGGAAACAACTTTGGGACGTCTTTAATATGAACTTTGGAACGTTTAACGTTAATCAATTAATCAATAGTCAGTGATTCAGGTGTTTTTAATTTGATCTTATGAAATCTCTTGACTGTCACTTAATTGGCCACTTTTCTCATATAACAAATATTCACATAGGTAGCCTTCTTGTATAAAAGTAAAATAGGAACTTATTATTCAAATAGCTAATACTATAACTCTACCTAAAAAAAAAACATTATCCCCTTACATAAACAAAGCCAAAACACGCAAAAACAACGCCGTATTAAGATAAGACATTCTTAATATAATTTTGAATTCAGTATAGAATCTGAATTAACGAGGTAAATCTCTGCCCGAGATCTAATCCTGGAATAGATGGGGCCTCCACTTTTTGCATACAAATGTAAGGAGGAATTTGTGCCTTATCGCGGCTGTGCATAAAAAGTGGACATTATTAAATACAGGCAACGGCGAACTGCGAATATTTCCTCGGAACCACTTGCATACTCGAAATGTTTGCTGTTCCGCTTGTGAAGTGTTGCTATTTTCATTCTGCCGTATTTTTGTAGTTCATTTTGGGACCACGGAAAATCGCTGTAGGTACACCTCGCGATATGTTTCAAAATTTGTAATTTTGAAAAATTTCGTAATTATCATTAGAAAATAACTATATAAATAGGTACTTTTCGAAACGACTCACAAAAAAGTCATGAGATTTATTAATATACGGTGTACGCTGATTAATATAGAATCCTCGTTTAACAGTAACTAGATATTAATACATCAAAAGACAGAACTAAATTAACTGTAGTGAAATGCGGTCTACATTTATATTATTTCAAGCAAGTTTCAATTCATACATTCTTAAAAGAGCTTATGTATTTGACGCTAATGAATCCCTTAAGTTTTCTTGAAGAAGGTTAATTTTAGAAATGTCATGAAGATGGAAATGAGCTCTTTTGAATAGTCACTTGTCAGTTGATGCCTCGCCACACAGACGACGACGTGACGTTAGTACGGCGTTAAGTTTATCGCTTAGATGTCTTATGTTTAGGCTATTATTTACTTAAGTATAATTATATTGCCTTAAATTCATGCTAACAACAGATATTAGTTAATAAATAATACCTATATAGGTTCTAAAAGTTTTAGCAAATGATGAATTAATACACAACAATTATTTAAACTAAACAATCGGGCCTGAAGAAAGAAAAACGCGTACAAAATATTTAAAATTATCTTATTTCAATTCATAAATACTTGTAATTAATAGATGATAAATATATGATAAAGGAACGTGTAATTTTTTTTTCTACTATCTATCAGAACAGCTTTAAACGCAACTTGGTATAACTAAGTCGTTAAAGAAATAACCTATTTATTTCAAGCCAGCTACCATAAGTTAAGTACATAGTACTTTCATTAATATTCTCTAAGTTTGAGAATCCTCGTATAATGAAATCTGTTAGCACCATTTTTAACATTAATGTGGCACCTACCACGTCTTAATTTGTCCCTGCAACCCATTGTAACCTACCTTCAATCCTAAAAGTATGCCAACCAATAAACTGCATCAAAAATACCGCACCAAATATCAAGATCCAGTAAAACCTTCCCCGTAACCTCATAAAAGTGCAGCCGAAGCAATCCGGCAAGATATTCAAATACCGGCGAACAGGGCTCTGCCCAAACACGAGTAGCTACATGCACATGCTGTTATCGGCGCTCCGTGCTGGCGCGAGTTAACGTTGGCCAGCGAGCGGGCTCGAGGCGCGCGGGTTCCGTTGACAGATGTGGTCATATTTAACCTCTGGTGAAAAAAATAGATATTTTAAGTTTATCTGTTGTCTGACACCATAGCTCCCAAATCGATGAAGCAATCAGGGAGCGGTTTTAAAAAGTCTTGTTTCATTCGACGACATGGTTGCGTTTTATAAAAATAAACCAGATAAATGCGAGTGGAATCGCCCACCGAGGATTCCGCACAAAATACCGTTTTGATTGCGTACTGTAAAATAACGACTATACTTTAATGATTTAGAAAGAAAGAAAGAAAGAAAGAAAGAAAATTTATTTCGCCGCAATTAGTAGGTATTACATATTATAACATAAAAATTATAAGAATTGTGCGAAAAAGGAGTCCACTCAGCACATTGCCAAACCACGGGGGTGACTTGACGGCTGGTATTATGTGGATCCACAAGTTGAGCGGAACAGGACTGCACGTTATACACTCATGATGTGACCTAGGGATGATCACACGCGACGTGGGCTGAAGGGGATGAGCGGGAAACGGGAAGATTCGGGAATGAAATATGGGAATTTGAGTGGCGACTTACGTGATTTAGATCAGTCCTGGGCTGAATTCTCCTTACGTACACACACGTAAACACAAAACGAGCTGAATGTTCACCTTTGAGCTGAGTCAGTTGCACTTGTTAAATGTACCGGCCGGGTTTAGTCGCGCGACACGAAATACTGATACTTTATGCGTCAACGGTCAAACAGAGACTGGGCGAGTGAGTGAATGCGCGGGCGTTGCGCTCGCGCGCTGACCGAGTGCCGGAGTGAATGGTTCGTCGCGCCCTCTGGCGGGAACATCCTGGGGGGCCCGAGGAAGAGCCTCTTCATGAGCTGACTCCAACGGCAACCTGGCTATCTTGAGCACAGGTCTGCGAAAATGTCCCTGAGCAGTGTCCATATCCACAACTCGGATCACTCCATCCTTCCCAGGTATTGTGCGGGTAATTCGTCCCAGTTTCCACTGGAGCGGAGGCAGATTGTCCTCCTTGATAAGTACAAGTTCGCCAACTCGAGGAGGTGAGGAAGGGGAGAGCCATTTGGAGCGGGTTTGAAGGGTATGGAGGTAGGATTTGGTCCACAGTGTCCAAAAGCGCTGGGAAAGAGCTTGTATGAGCTGAAAACGTTTAAGGGCTGATAATGGCCTGTCATCGAAGGATGGCTCAGGCAGGGCAGTGAGCGGACGGCCTATAATAAAATGACCAGCAGTTAAGGGTTCGAAGTCCGTAGGGTCGGACGAAATTGGGCAGAGAGGCCTGGAGTTTAAAACAGCCTCGATTCGTGCAAGAAGTGTGGAGAATTCTTCGAAAGTGAGGTGTTGTTCACCAACTACGCGATAAAGTAACTGTTTTGTAGACTTTACATTAATTTCGTGCAAGGCGCCGAACCAGGGCCCCTTTGGGGGGTTCAGCAGCCAAGTTATGTGCTGATTGGCAAGTTTGTGTGTGATTGCATCATTATTTTCAGTGAGGAAGTTCTGAACTTCGATGAGCTGATTTCTAGCACCTATATAGTTTGTGCCGCAATCTGATCTAATCAGAACCGGTGCACCGCGTCGCGAGATAAATCTTTGTAACGCTGCGAGAAAAGCTTCCGTGGTGAGCGCAGAGACGGCCTCTAAATGAACCGCCTTCGTTGAGAGGCACACAAATATGCAGAAGTATGCTTTTAAGAGTTTAGCGTTCCGTAACGTGCTTGACTTGACGAGGAATGGGCCGGCGAAATCAGTTGTAACTTGGCTAAATACAGGTTGAGGCGAAACCCTGTCCGCCGGAAGATCGGCCATGGGCGGGGCTTCAGGTTGAGCGCGGCATCGAAAGCATCTTATGCATTTAAATACCCTACTTCGAACTACACGGCGAGCGGATAGGATCCAGAATTGCTGGCGTATAATGGCGTGTAAGGTGTCAGCGCCAGGATGGCAATATATTTTGTGGTAGTAATCAATGATGCGGTCTACGAGCGGACTAGAGCTGGGCAGAATGAGCGGATGTTGAGCGTCATATCTAATTGGAGCATGAGATAGACGGCCACCGACTCTCAAAAGTCCGTCCTTCATAAATGGCGAGAGGCGTTGGAGTCGAGCTGTACAGAGCTTATTCGTTTGAAGACGATGGATATCTTCAGCAAACTCATTCTGTTGAACAGAACGGACCCAGAATAACAGAGCGTCTTTACGCTCACTAACTGTCAACGGGCCAGAGCGCCGTACATCTGGGGTGTGCCTACAATTAAAAATAAATCGCTTGATGCAAGCCGTCACTCCGACGAGCTTGTCGAGAGAGCTGAAGCGAGTGAGCAGATCATGATCTACATCAGGGACAGCTATATGAGCTGGCACCTTTCTCGGCTTTAGGCCGGGTAGAACGTGATGACCTAAAGCGGCTGGCATCTTTGGCCAGGTGTGAGGCGGCTCTTTGAGCCAGCTGGGGGACCACCAGAGTTCATGAGTTGAAAGAGATTGAGCTGATATTCCTCTACTGGCACAATCTGATGGGTTGAGATTTGTGGGAACATGTCTCCACGTGGAGCTGGTTGGACTAGACTTTATTTTAGCCACTCGGTTGGCTTCGAATGTCTGGAGCTGATGAGGGGATGTGTTGAGCCACGCCAAGACTATTGTGCTGTCTGACCAGCAGATATGTTGTTTTATGGTAACATGAGCTGAGAGTTCGGCTGATACACGAGCCATGAGCTGGGATAAGAGAGCAACAGCTGAGAGTTCCAACTTTGGAATAGTGAGGCGATTCTTGATAGGTGCAACCTTTGACTTGGCAATGACCAGGTGTACATTGACATGTCCGTTAGCATCGAGCTCGTGGAGGTAAGTGGCAGCGCCGAAACCAGCTTCTGACGCGTCAGCAAACCCATGGAGTGAGTACGTGGATGTAGGTTTGAATTTGCAAATGTGCCGAGGTAAACGAAGAGTTGCGAGCTGAGGGAGATCCTGGAAGATGTGCTGCCACTCTGTGTGGGTATCATCAGGAATGGGCTCATCCCATCCCAGTTTCAGAATCCATAACTTCTGTAAGAGAAGCTTAGCGCGGAGGATGACCGGAGTTACCCAACCGTTGGGGTCAAAAAGAGATGCTACTGTGCTGAGAATTGAGCGCTTTGTGACTTGAGTGATCGTGGGGAGAGAGATGCGATAAGTGAACTCATCTGATTGAGGAATCCATTGAATACCTAACACTTTGATGGAATTAGATTCTGGGCTGATATCAAAGTCTTTGGGCATATCACATTGGTCATCTGGAAATTGTTCTAGGAGCTGAGGAGAGTTTGAAGTCCATTTACTGAGTTGAAAGCCACCTAGGGCAAGTAAGTTTATCAACTCGGTTTGGAGCGCCTGCGCAGACTCCACCGAGTCATAACCACACAGTATATCATCGACAAAGATTGATTTGCGTAGGACTTGAGCAGCTTGCGGATAACGATGACCTTCGTCATCAGCCAATTGGAGCAGAGTGCGGATGGCATGATATGGGCTTGAGCGTAAACCGTATGTGACAGTAGATAAGGCATATGTGAGCAGAGGCTGGTCAGGTGAAGACCGCCAGAGGATGAGCTGATATTGTCTTTGATCTGGGTGAATGAGTATGTTTCTGAACATCTTTTTGATGTCAGTACTGAAGACTACCGGGTGCATTCTGAAAGACATAATAATGTCAACAATATCTTGTTGAAGAGCTGGACCTGTGTGAAGGCAATCGTTTAAACTGACGCCATTTGAGCTTTTGCTGCTTCCATCGAATACAGTCCGTAGTTTGTCTGATCCCGCTTTAAAAACACAATGATGGGGAACATAGAAATGGGGCTTATTTGCAAAAGTGCTGGGGTGACAAGGTGACATGTGTCCGAGGTTGATGTACTCGTTCATGAAATCGACATATTTAGAGCGGAGAAGCGGATTTGCTTGTAGCTTCTTCTCAAGATTGAGGAACCTACGCAACGCAATAGCATGAGTGTTGCCTAAGGTCGGCGCATCTGATAGAAAGGGCAATGTCACCATGTACTGGCCTGATGGCTCTCGAGTGGTTGTGGCGCGGAAAATCTCCTCGCACTGCTCTTGTAACGGGCTGATCTGTCTATGAGGTTGGGGTTCTTCTGACTCCCAGAACCTCTCAAGGTTCTTACAAATTTCAAGTGTAGATGCATCGGATTCTGACTGAGAGCTGACAATGTGAGCTGAGTTGGACTGGTTTGCTGGTGTTGCGTACAAGTCCTCGATGGGTCCTATCAGTGCAAAGTCGAAAATCGTGCCGAAGGCTATGGGCTTCCCGCGGCCTAACGAGACCTTAGTCCCGTCCAGAACTTGGCCGAGAACGTCAGAACCCAATAAAAGATCGATCGGAGCTGGTATATGGTAGTCTTGATCTGCCAAGGGGATCGGTGGCTTACCGCTCACCTTTGCAACGTGTGGGACCTTTTGTAACGGTAAATAACCAGTAACATTTTTTAAAATATGCGCTGTAGTCGTAATTGTGGGAGTGTCATGGCGGGTAGGCCGACATACTATTGTAATAGATCCCTGTGATTCCTGTGTGTGCTGGTTGCCCAGTCCTGCGATTTTTAATGATGATGAATTTGGCGGCAAATTTAAAATTCGAGCCATGCGCTGAGTTATAAGACTTAGCATACTACCGCAATCTAATAAAGCGCGCGCTGTGTGAAATTGGCCATGTACGTCTGCTATTTTTAGAGAGACGGTAGGCAATAAAATTGGAAAATTAGTGACGTGTTCTTCACATTGTGCTGAATTAATATTATAGTTATGAGCTGTAGGAGCTGAAATCGCAGTGTGGGCTTGTGATTTATGTGTCTGAGCTAAATGTGTATGAGCTGAGTGTGTATGAGCTGAGTGTGTATGAGCTGAGTGTGTATGAGCTGAGTGTGTATGAGCTGATTGAGTGTGCTGAGCTTCATCCTCGCAGTGCTCGGTTATTGTTGGTAGTCATTGTGGACCACCTTCACGCGACCTACTGGGCGAACGCGAGTGACTTTGTGGGTTCTGAATAGACGCGCTCATAGTTGAGGCGTGCGCTGATGCATGTTGTTGTTCATGAGCTGAACGCTGTCTGGGCTGTTCTCTCAGCTGAGGTGGAAGTAGATGAGCGGAAGAGTGAGTTGGAGAAGAGGCGCCACCAGGGCGATGAAGTGATGTGTGGTGTCTATCGTTTCCACACTCTTTGCAGGCCCGTGTTGACTTGCACTCATTTTCATAATGGGGACCCAGGCAACGTCGGCAGCGGTTGCGAGCTTGAATGAAGTCCCAACGGCCTTGGATCGGTTGGTCGTTGTATCGTGGGCATGCGATGAGCTTGTGCCCTCTATCTGAGCAGAATGGGCAAGGCATATTATTGGTTGAGCCCTGAGCTGACGGTTGAGCCGAGTAAACCGGCCTATGTTGAGCTGGGGATGGATTGGTGTAGCGCGGGTGATAATTAGCCGGGGCAATGGGGCGTGGTTCATGATACATAGGCTGACGCGGTGGGACTCGAGGAGGTCCGACGGGAGACTGCCTACGGTACTGGGCTGGCTGTGGCGATGGTTGCCTGGGTTGCGGGGGAGCTGGGCTCGACCACTCGGTTTCTACACAACGCGCATGCTCCTCCAAAAAGGCGATTAAATCCTTCAGGGTAGGCAGAGTGGTGGTTGAGCCGTGTCTACGCTCAAAGAGGGTCCGAAGCTCACCTTTAAGCTTTCGTACCACTATGGATACGAAAACATAGTCACTGTCTTTCATGGGCAGATCCAGGTTGTCGAGGGCGCAGTGCGCGGAAATGAGCGGAGTCAAAAAAAGTGCGCGGATATCGGAGCGGGTATGTATGTTAGGCAGACCAAGGATGATGTCCACAAACCTATCTATTAGGACGCGACGATTTTCGTAGCGCCTGGTGAGGATATCCATGGCTACCGTAAAGTTCTCGTTAATGAGTTGAAGATGGGACACCATACTGCGTGCCTCGCCGGATAGGCACGAGAGCAGATAATGCAGTTTAACTGCATCCGAAATGGTGGTCATGTCGTCCGTGAGGCTTCTAAATATAGCAATAAAGGAAGGCCAGTCTTCTATTTTTGAGCTGAATTTTGGTAGGGCTATTTTGGGCAGAACAGTTGACGGCGTTGTTGATGTCGAGGGCTGAGCGGGGTCACGTTTTGCTGAGAACGTTTTTAATTTTTCGAACGCGACAAGGATGTCCTCATAGTCCTTTATCGCGTTGTCATAGCCATTGGTGTAGGTGGCCTCGACCTCCGGCGTGAGGGGTTCGTCATCCAAGATTTCATAAAACACGGTCTCCAGCTTACGTTTATAATTTTCTAATTTACTAAATCGGGCTGTAAAATCTTCCACCGAGTATTTGCTGTCTTTCGCCAAGACCGCCGAGGCAATATCTTTCAACATTGCGATTGCCTTCAGCGCCTCGCGGAAGATGGCTGCCTGAGACTTGGTAGGCATTGTGAGCGGATGTGTAATGCAATTGAAAAAATAAAAAAAGAAAGCGTATCGGAATTTAAAGAAAAATTAAATTTTATGTGCCCTTTATTTCAGGTCACCCTGTATATGTGTAATTGTTGAGCCGACTTTATATTTCACTTTGCGTGAAACAACGCAAAAAAAAACCAAACGTAATTAATAATAAGAACAAGATTTATTTATGAGCGGAGATTATAACAATATTGTCACAATTGAAAAAAGAAATAACAACCTGTTTATACTAGCACACCAAACAAATACGTTACTTTTATTGAATGAATTGAAATAGAATAACACTTATATCTGCTTTACGAGGTTAGTATAATTTATTACTTAATGAGCGGAACGAAATAACTAAGATGTGTATTTAAACTTACCTAATTGTAAACGTAAACAACTTTCTATTAAGTGTTGAACGATTCTTAATATTACGGCACTTATCTTTAAGCTTATCAAACACTAATGGTTGGATGTTTATTTTAATAACTATTATGATCAAACGGAGACCGCCTACTAATATGAAACAATACCTACAACTTTATTATGAGCTGAGCCAAACAATTTGTATTTACACTGATTACTATTTAAAACTGTTGTCTTGTTGTTTATAATGATGCAATAACACACACTTTCGCTGTTAAAAAAAAACCGACACAAAGAAATAATCGCTAAGTAATTTGTAAACAATCCTCACTTTGTACTAAAACTTAATTAAAAACTATATGGGATGTTGTTATTTATATTAAATTACTAATAAGTAATACGGGAACGAATCAAGAATGTTCTAACGGGCGTTTATGAGCCGACTAGACAAGTACGTACCTATACGTATGTACGTACTAAGACAGAATTAACCAATTAAATTATGGATGCAATGAAATTATCGTGATGTAAGACTTATAGGTATATTAAACATGGGCTGATTTGAATGTTATTAACAGTGTATGAATCGAGATATTTGAGCCGAGATATATTTTTTTTTTTAAAAAAGGGTGGTTTGAGAATTTGTATGGGCGCGGTCTAGTCTAGAACTAGTACTGAAAATCCACTAAGGGCTGGTTTTAAGAGCTCGAAGGACCATAGAATGTGACCTAGGGATGATCACACGCGACGTGGGCTGAAGGGGATGAGCGGGAAACGGGAAGATTCGGGAATGAAATATGGGAATTTGAGTGGCGACTTACGTGATTTAGATCAGTCCTGGGCTGAATTCTCCTTACGTACACACACGTAAACACAAAACGAGCTGAATGTTCACCTTTGAGCTGAGTCAGTTGCACTTGTTAAATGTACCGGCCGGGTTTAGTCGCGCGACACGAAATACTGATACTTTATGCGTCAACGGTCAAACAGAGACTGGGCGAGTGAGTGAATGCGCGGGCGTTGCGCTCGCGCGCTGACCGAGTGCCGGAGTGAATGGTTCGTCGCGCCCTCTGGCGGGAACACATGACTTGAAGGACGTTTTGATTACTAGAGCTATGCGAGGCGCTGAGGGCTGGACCGATCGCCGGCTGATCAGGTCGAAAGTTTGCCTCAGCTATAAACCGCCTCGCCGAGCAAAACACAAAATTCCAACGCGTCTGGCCTTTGACAAACTAAGGAGGTCCTCAAAAATGCAGGACCATTTCAACGACATGTTCGGAACAGCTTCTCCCAACACAGAAGGCTCTGTCGATGAACATTGGCGTTCACTAGCGCAATCACTTCACGAGGTAGCCCAAAAGGTTGTTGGTAAGCCGGAGAAGAAAAACGAGGATTGGTTTGACGATTCAGATGCTGAAATCATGGCACCCGTCAGTGAATCTAGGCGTTTTTTGCGAACTTCCTCTAAGGACTCTCTGCAAAAAACCGTCCAGCGTCAACTGAAGTCCAAAATTCGCGATCTGAAGGATCGATGGTGGACAATGAAAGCGTCTGAGCTGCAACATCTTGCTAATATTAAGCAGACGGGTCTCTTTTTTCAAAGCCTTCGTACAGTTTTTGGTCCACGCTATAAAAAGCTCTCACCTATATTTTCCCGCGACAAATCAAAACGCCTTATGGTGCTCCCACACAGACTGTTACAAGTGTTATATAACATTATAAAACATTTGTTATATAACATTGTATAACAAATATTATACATTGTTATCGTGTTATATAACATATAAAATGTTTTAGAACAAATTGCAACAAGTTAACAAGTTGCAGGTGCTCCCACACTAGTATTACATTGTGTCACTATAACTTGTTAGATGTTATATGTAATCTTCTGACAATGTATTCCACAGGGCATCTCTTGCTTGAAACATGTCAATAAGCTTGAAAACATCGTCGTTACTCAAATTAAGTTGTGTTTTGCTCATAATTAAACACCGTAATAAACTGCAGTTTCACATGCGAATGACAACTTTAAGTAAATGCGTCCCGTTCGTATTGCACTCTCCCGATAATTATTGTAAATGTTGCATAACATTGTAACATTCATTACATTTGTTATAAAGTAATATAACATTGTTATAAAACATTTTTTTGTTTTATAACATTGTTTATAACTTATATAACATTTTTATATCAATGTGGGAGCGTTTACAACATCTAACAAGTTGTAACAAAAGTTATAAAGTGTTTAACAATGTTATCGTGTTTTATAATGTTATATAACACTTGTAACAGCCTGTGTGGGAGCACCATACTGACCGTAATGACGTCATTAACCGTTGGGCGGAACATTTTGACGATGTTCTTAATCCACCTGGCCATGGAGCGGATATCACACACATTAACTCTCTTCCGACTCTAAGTCTGTCACCTGAGCTTGATAACCCTCCATCTTTTGCCGAATTTCGAGTTGCGGTCAGTCGACTCAAAAATGGAAAAGCTGCAGGTTTAGATAGTCTGCCAGCTGAACTGTATAAATACGGAGGCTCCTGTGTCCAAAATAGAGTTTTTGAGCTCATTTTGCGAGTTTGGGATGGTGGTATAATTCCTCAAGCGTGGAAGGATGCCACTATTTGCAAGCTCTACAAAGGAAAGGGTGACACCTCTGACTGCGGGTCATATAGAGGTATTTCCCTTCTCAGTGCAGCTGGTAAAATCCTGGCCCATATTATAAATCGCCGTCTGTCGGAGCTCGCAGAGAGTATACTACCTGAAAGCCAATGCGGGTTCTGCCCAAACAGAGGTACGGTCGATGCTATCTTCATTGTCAAACAATTACAGGAAAAGTCGCTCGAACAACACAGACCGTTGAATATGTGTTTTGTAGACTTGGAGAAAGCATTCGACCGTGTGCCAAGATCTGCTCTGTGGATCGTTCTTGCCAAAGCCGGATGTCCTGAGAAGTTCGTCAACTTAGTGCGCCAATTTCACGATGGCATGATGGCCAGAGTACAGCACGAAAACGATTTCACGGAGCAATTTACTGTTACAAGCGGCGTCAAGCAGGGCTGTGTGATGGCTCCGACTCTCTTTGCTCTCTACTTCGCCTCCGTACTGAGGGACTCGTATGGCGATGGCACCGAGCAGATCCACCTAAGTGTCAGAACGGACAAGGGCGTCTTCGATCTCACTCGTTTTAGAGCGAAAAGATCAGTACATGAGCTCTCGATCGTGGATGCCCTTTATGCCGATGATGTGTGTTTGATGGCGAAGGATGTCGACAGCTTGCAGCTATTTCTTAACCGCCTTGATGAGTCGTGTCGGAGATTTGGTTTAGTTATTAGTGTAGCGAAAACACAAGTGCTTAAGCAACCCGCGCGTGATTCCACGCCAGACTTGACACCGATACTTTTGGGCGGTAAAGCACTCGAAGAAGTAACTTCTTTCCGGTATCTCGGCAGCTTCATTCGTGCCGACAATCGCCTTGATACCGAAATATCTTCGCGAATCGCAAAAGCTGCGGCATCTTTTGGTATGCTCCGCAAAAGAGTTTAAGACTCGCACGATCTTAAATTACACACTAAGATTGCTGTGTACAGAGCAGTTATATTGCCGATTCTATTGTACGCGACTGAGACTTGGTGTCTCTACAGAGGCGACATTAAGCGTCTTGATTCTTTTCACATGAGGTGCTTACGTTCAATACTTCGCCTTAAGTGGCAGGACCGAGTATCGAACACCGAAGTATTGAGACGTACTTATCTTAGTGGTATAGAGTCCCTGCTCATAAAGGGTCAGCTCCGATGGTGCGGACACCTCGTACGCATGGATGACACCAGACTACCAAAGGCTGTCTTCTATTCGCAGTTGCGAGATGGAAAGCGCAAGCCAGGAGGTCAGTTTCTGCGGTTTAGAGACGTCATCAAGCGTCATTTTACCGCGTGCAACATCCCATGCGAGGGTTGGGAAGAGCTTGCACAACAGAGAGGAGTATGGCGCAGTTCTGTTCATGAGGCCGTCACTGATTTTGAGGAGCGTCGCTTGCAAGACCTCGACGCAAAACGCCTAAACAGAAAGACCCGTCCAAAGCCTTCCTATACCTACACGTATAATGATAAAGTTGAGTTGTACTGTGCGCCTTGTAACAGAACCTTCAAAACCAAATTCGGTTTTGCAAGCCACATTCGTGCACATGACCGATGCTCGTGAAGGTCATGTCTCCAGGTTTCGCCATTGACGGATACGTCAAGGAGGACGATAATTGATGATAATTATACACTCATATTCCCATTAAACTAAAAATAGAGTGAACAAACTGATTGTAATTCATTTATATAAAGTACTATAAGTGGGCATGTTTATCTCACAAAACCGTGACTAAAACTAACACATTTAAACTTTACAAAATCAAACTGTGACAAAAAATATAATCCGACCTGGAACACGAAAGGCTTACTGTGCTGGACCAAGCTGCTGGTCTAACAAATATAATTTTAACCGTTTCTTGAAAATAAATATAGAAGAAGCATTTTGGATTGGAGGTGGGATATTGTTCCAGCATTTCGTGGCAGAGTAACTAAAACTGCCACGAAAGGAAGCGCTTCCGTGTCGAGGACAGATAAGGCGAGGGGCACGTCTAGGTTTTGGCTTGGTGAAACGAAGCTTGTGAAAAAGGTACGAGGGCTCTTTAAAATTTATAATTCCGAAAAGGAGCGTGGCTAAATGCATAGTACGGCGGGCCTCCATCTTGAGAAGCTTACCTTTGTTATAAAAGGGAGTAACGTGTGCTCGAGGTGGAATGGGATAACAGAATCTTGCGCATGCATTTTGTAAGAGCTGAATCAACTTTTTAGAACGAGCAAGCAAACATGGGCCAAACACCGTATCAGCGTAATTAAGCTTCAAGAGAATTAAAGAGTCGCAAAGTTTTATTCGTATGTCTACAGAAAGATAATTTCGGACCCTATATAGAACTTTTAGCCGATAAAAACAATTGCGTACAGTTTCAAGCACATGTTTCTCAAAATGAAGAGTACTATCCATGATAACACCCAGATTTCTAGCTTCAGACACACATTCTAAGGGTTCATCATCTATAGAAATCTGGGGGCTACGGGCCATTACCTTAGCGACACCCTGCTTTGTACCCATCACAAGAAACTTCGATTTTAAAGGGTTAAGAACAAGGCCACTTTGTTCTGACCATCGCGCTACTCGGCTCAGATCTTGATTTAGTTTGGAGACAGCTCCTTCCGTGTCATCTGGCTTGAAAGAGATGTAAATTTGTAGGTCATCAGCGTACAAATGACATTTACAGTTTTTGACACTGTCAACGATATCAGCACTGTATAAAATGAAAAGTATAGGACCGAGAATAGATCCTTGAGGTACTCCTCTAGTGACAGGTTGAGTGTCAGAAACTCTAAAAGTACCGTCAGGATTGTTCAGTTCAACACGTTGAGTGCGTCCGCTTAAATAGCTAGCAAACCATTTTACACTACTAGCCTCAAAACCGTAATAGGACAGCTTGGAAAGTAACAAAGTATGATCTATAGTATCGAAAGCGCGTGAGAAATCGAGTAACGCCATAATAGTGCCTTCGCCGCCATCTTGCGCCGTGAGGATATTGTCAACGACATCGATAAGAGCAGTAGCTGTACTGCGTCACTTCCTAAAACCAGATTGATTTGAAGGTAAAATATTATTATTCTCTAGAAACTCAGTCAGCTGCATGCAAATCGCTTTTTCTAAAATTTTGGACATGAGTGGCAGGATACTAATTGGTCTTAAATCTTTTAGACCGGTTGGAGAGGACACTTTAGGCAAGGGTTTGACCGAAGCGGATTTCCAAATATCCGGAAACGTACCAGTAGATATTGATGTGTTCACGATAGCCGTTATAATGCCGAGCGTCCGCGGCAGAGTCATTAGCAACATATCAAGAGATATCCCATCTATGCCTTCAGCGTTGGTGTTAATTGACTGAATGATTTTAGCGATTATTGATTCCGAGACAGTTTTCAATCTAAAGGACGCAGTACCATGTCGGTGAAACTCCAGATAAGTCAACTGAGATACGTTTGTTTCTTAAGTGCCAGGGACGCCAAGAAAATGCCCGTTGATCCGGTTTGGGTCTCGAAGATGATCAGGTATTTCTAGATCGCTACGTTTAAAATCTGCCACATTTTTCTTTATGTTTTTCCACAATGCACGAGGATTTTTTATGTTTGAAATAACGTGATTATTAAAATATGCGGTTTTTTCAGCGTCTATTGCCCAATTTACATGTTTTTTTAAATCTTTATAATATACTTTGTGCGATTCCATACCTGTTTTTTTGTATCGCTTATGCGCTTCGTTACGTTTCTGCATCATTTGTCTAATGTTATAAGTAATCCAAGGTAAACTATGATCTTTTACCTGAATTTTACGTTTTGCTGCATATTGGTCAAACAGATGCAAAAAGTATGTGTTTAGCGCTAACACTGATTCGTTGACATTATCTGATAGTACCACTTCCCACTTCATGTTTTCTATTTGCGAGTTAAACCTATCTAAATCAATATTTTTTAAAGAACGGCAAATTACACTTTTTGAGGGTGGTTTTAATTTGAAATATAAAGTATTCAGATATTTCCCTATACTTATAGTATAAGACGCTATTACTTGCCGAAATTTTATAGTTCTAGGTCAACGGAAAATACCCTATAAATTATAAATAAATATCGGACAACCTCACACAAATCGCCCAAATTAATTAAATTAAGCTCAAGAAGGCTTGTGTTATGGGTACTAGACTTAGACTTAAATACATAGAACAACCATGAACCAACCACAAATATTCGAGTTCATCACACAAATATTTGCCCTGGCCGGGATTCGAACCCGGGACCGCCGGCTCAGTAGGCAGGTGTCTACAAACCGAGCCAAACGCGTCGAGCCAAATTATGATTCCCTAGCGAGTGCCGAAATATAGGTTATTCGCTGCATAAACGGCCGTATCTTCTTTAAAGTTGTATTAGAATTTTAATTTTTTCACAGAGTTAAGAAACTGTAGACATTTGTATGGTTTCAATTTCGCGTTCCCGAGACAAAAGAACAGACAGACGGACGGAGGAACAACAAAGTGATCCTATAGTTCCCGTTTTTTTCCTATTGAGGTACGGAACCCTAAAAAGGTTATTTATTGGTTAAATTGTCTATCTTCTACATTTATTATTTCTTTATTGGTATAAAGAACAGGAAGAGGTCTCATCCATGAGTAAGGGAAGGCCTTTGGATTCAAATGAAATAATACATCAGGCAGAGCTGAAAGACGACATCCCCAGCCTGATGGTCGTCTCCGCATCAACAACCGTTGGGAGCGTTATCCGTCGAGTCCGCGGAGTCCCGGCGATCGCTTCCTTTGTACGGCAGTAGGTACTTATTATGTAAAGCGCTGGTCAATACGTTGGTTATTCGATTCACCCGCCCGCTCTGCATTTTTACACGGGAAATTGGATTCATCCTTTCACATAAATAGAAGGCTAGCCGTTTGTTCTGTGTTAGGTATGGAACATGCATATTGAAATATTTTGTGCGACGCCGGCGGCGTTTTTCGTATTTGTTCGGAATATTTGATGGAATGTTTTAGTCTGGCACGTGCTTTTATGTGTATATTATGTAAGGAGAACTCGTAGAATCTGAAATCTGTTTCAGATTGTTATTAATTACAGCATTTCATTTTCAAAATGTTTATTAAATAATTTTATTTGTGTTAATTTCATTCATATCATATTATTTGTCACTTCTATAGTTTTCGATGTGATTTCTATGTCGTCGTATGTATATAACTTATATAGTTACCTATATTATATCTTTTTTTTTTGTATAGGTAAGTGTTTAGTTTGTATATATACAATTTTGCATTACCTATATCATAATTATTTTTCGTGCACAAGCATTTCTCAAAAAGTTTGTACACAATTAAGACAGAAAATTAAAGTCAAATATAATTTTCCTATTTTGTTACCAATTATTTTAGCAATTTTATATCAATGTTATGGTTATGTTCGGTAATTAAGGTTCTGTTATATTTGACTTTAATTTTCTGTCTTAATTGTGTACAAATTTTTTGAGAAATGCTCGCACACACCACCGTTATGTTACGTTAGGACCGCCTCCTGTTGTTACCAACTGTAGGTATTGTGTTTTGTTATTTCTTTCTTTTTGTTTTGTGGTGCACACACAATAAAGAGTATTACCACCATCAATATACTATAAGCGAAGAAAATTCAGGGAAGGGTATACTTTGGATTGACGAGATACAAGATCACACATCCATATTCACGTAGGACTGTTTCTCTTACGTGTGATATAGACACATCCTTTCAAGGCGAACACATAACTAAACGCGTAGTTAAAAACCAGGCATGTGCGAGTCTGACACGCGCACCGAGGGTTCCGTACAAATACTTATCCAATCTTAACTGGCCGGGTTAATTTAAGTTTGCACCTGGTATATATGGCGCTGGATACAAATGAGGTGCAAAATTAACGCACCCGTTTACGTTTGTTGTATGGGAGCTCCCTTAAATATTTATTATATTCTGTTTTTTTTTTTGTATTTGTTGTTATAGCGGCAACCGAAATACATCGTCTGTTAAAATTTAAACTGTCTATCACAGTTCATGACATACAGCCTGGTGACAGACGGACAGACAGACAGACGGACAGCGGAGTCTTAATAATGGGGTCCCGTTTTTTACACTTTGGGTACGGAACCCTAAAAAGAGGTTAATGATTTTATTTTCCCGCTTGAACAAAATTGCGAGCCCTTGTATACTTTAGTATACCCATAAATTAAAAAAATAACGAACATCAAATTATCAACATGACCCCGCTCTCTCGCCATTCATGGATCCGCGGGAATTTGGAGCGTGCTTCATGTTTGGAAAATTAATTGAAGTTACTAAAGGAAAGCATTTCGCGCCACCGGATGAAACAACTAGCGGCAGTCTCGCGGCGTGACGTGCGACCCGCCGCACCATGCGGGGAATGGGTTATACGGATGTAGTGCATAAAGAACAGGACGTTTTTCTGTGAAGTTTCATATCTAGATATTATACCACTATTACATTCCGAATATAGATGAATTTTCTCATTTGTGAAGGTTATTGTATTAAGCGGTTTACACTCAAGTTGTCAGGAACGGCCCGACATGTTTCGAACTCGTATGTAGTGTACGAGTAGTATTGGTATTTATATTGTTTTATAGTGCACGGTGGAACAGTTTCATAATTTCAAACCTCTGGAATGCTTCGATTAGTTTCGAACTGTTCCGAAACATTTCTCTACCCATCAAAGCAAAGTCGAGAGAACAAGTCGTTTTGTTATTACATTTTAAACATTAATCAAATCCTCATTAATCCGCTTCTCTTTATAATTTCGCAATCAAGCGTTTTATGGCAAACATTTTGGCAAAATTAACAACGGGCTACAAAATTTACTTTGTTCATTTATAATAAAACCCGTTCCTTTTATTTTGTAAGGTTTACACGAGGCATACTTGACGAAACGCTTATTGTCCTTTTCCTCCAAACTTTTATGATCAAACGTCACGGAGTCGTTCAGTCGCCAGTTCATTGGGCTTCAGCGAATTTCGGACATCACATGCGGAAATTAAGATCGGCTTACTACGGCACTTTACCTCCCACAGAACCAGAACGAGTAGGTACAGAGAGTGACATAATATGATTTATTCCAAAAAATAGGTCCTCAAGGATAAACATACCTACCCGGTGGGTGAAAGAGTCAGGAAAAGCGTGTAAACCAAATTAGGTACGGGTACCTCCAAAAAGCCAATGTCAAATAATCCGTGGCCACCGCTGACCTCACAAAGAACGTTAAGTAAGCCTGACCACACAATAAATACTGTCTCGGAAATCCAATAAAGATAGTTCGGTGCCGAATTCCAGTAAACCGATTATTCTTTGGGTATTTCTGCTATCAGCCCGTGTGCGGGAGGCAATAGTGACATTTGTACCTATGTTATTTGTTTTCAGGGTCTCATGCTTCTAAAAGCTCCAATAGAACCCTGGTTGTCTGTCAAAATTTTATAATGTATTACTATAGTTACATACTATTTAATAAATAAGTAATACATGCTTGAAATACACCAAATTAAAAAAGAATAAAGAAGAGGCGATTGATAACACTTTCTGCTCCAGGAATGGAATGTACTTGTTGTTAGCGGTTGTTTGGTTATATATGGGTGCCTTAAGTACCACTTGTGAATTTTATGTAGATATTGTGCAAAAAAAATCAAATAATGAAAGAAAATAAAAACTAACGGTTAACATACAAGAAACTTTCCCGGCGTTGGGCACGGTCGGTAGTGCAAAAAACATTTACGCTCAAATCTTCTTATGTGATATCACACCTGTCCGGTTTTTCATGACTGTAATGTACTGCCATAGTAAAATGTGCATCTATATGTTTTCGTCGTGTATCTTGTATGATGTAATGTATAGACAAAATGATACATCTAAGATTACAGCTACACAGCGGTGATAATGTGCCGCCTCCATCGACTGGCGCAACATTTACACGGCACTTACGCTGCGGTAGATGTCGCTCCCGCGTCGGCCCGTCGAGACAAGTATGTACCTATAGGTACGCTCTAGTGTACCTACGTAAGTGCCGCACTTTAATGGAGGCACCCTAAATATTTTTGTCATAAATCTAAAAGGTCATGATGATGATGATCTATTAATGTAAATAAATAAACAAATAAATATTAAGGGACAATCATACACAAATCGACCTAGTCCCAAACTAAGCAAAGCTTGTACTATGGGTACTAGACGACGATATATATAATATATAAATACATATATAGATAACATCCATGACCCAAGAACAAATATTTGCACAAATATTTGCCCCGGCCGGGATTCGAACCCGGGACCGCCGACTCAGTAGGCAGGTGTCTACAAACCGAGCCAAATGTAAGTGTTCTAGGACTTATTATCTAGTCGATAAGAAAACTTTGACTTAATACCTAAATCATGCTTACGCCTTCTACGTGTATTGTGCCGGATAATATTATCTGAATGCCCTCCTCTTAAAAAGATACATACTTATTGTACTTACTTAAAGAGCCCTCGTACCTTTTCCACATGCTTCGTTTCACCAAGCCAAAACCTAGACGTGCCCCTCGCCTTAACTGTCCTCGACACGGAAGCGCTTCCTTTCGTGGCAGTTTTAGTTACTCTGCCACGAAATGCTGGAACAATATCCCACCTCCAATCCAAAATGCTTCCTCTATATTTATTTTCAAGAAACGTTTAAAATTATATTTGTTAGACCAGCAGCTTGGTCCAGCACAGTAAGCCTTTCGTGTTCCAGGTCGGATTATATTCTGTCACAGTTTGATTTTGAAAAGTTTAAATGTGTGAGTTTTAGTCACTACTTTATATAAATGTATTACAATCAGTTTGTTCACTCTATTTTTGGTTCAATGGGAATATGAGTGTATCGTGCAGTCCTGTTTCGCTCAACTTGTGGATCCACATAATACCAGCCGTCAAGTCACCCCCGTGGTTTGGCAATGTGCTGAGTGGACTCCTTTTTCGCACACTACTTATAATTTTTATGTTATATAATATGTAATACTAATTGCGGCGAAATAAATTTTCTTTCTTTCTTTCTTTCTTTCTACTTACAGCCAACCTAAAAACACCCTTTGCTGTAATTGATAATTCCAATTAAGTCATCCAGTTAATTCAGGCCTTCAAACATCCAATCAAATTACAAATTCACGAGTGTGTATGTGTGATGCTAACCCGAGCCAAGCAGGACAGGCTTTTAAGCAAACAACGTACCCATTCCCGATTCATACATAGAATGGTTTAAAATAGACTTTGTGATGAGGCATACAGGACAAAACCATAACGAGAGTAAATTTTATTTAAAACTGTTTTCTTTTGCGGTAAAGTCCGCGAAGTCAATAAATGCTGACTCATTGAGCGACCTGTCATCTCCATAGCTCTCTAACGTGCTATGAGAAGTCCGAAGCTTGCTTATTAGCATATAATAGTGATTTAGTTACCCTCTATTTACATTTTTCGGTGTTCTTGAAATCAGTTAATTTGTCTGCAATCAAACCATCACAACCATCAGTAAAAAAGCTTGCAAAGCACACAAACACGGGTCAACATAGGCGTGTAGGCTTTTCTCGGGAACATTCACTTCTTTCACTAATATGAAAAATCACTACGCGTGACATTATTATTTATTGTGATGATGGGGGTGGGAAAGTGTTATTTTAAATCGCCGTGACTATGGTTCCACTTCCACAAAATCACTGTGACTTTATCATGCCCGTTACCGTCTCGTTAACGCTAATTGCTCTGTAATGTAGCCATATTCTTATAGTTATTACATTTTGATAATTTGATTAGGTACATTATTGCTCGCTTTGCTACTATGTAGGAAATCATTCCATCCGAGACCGTTTCGGACGGAATTTGTAATTTATACCAAAACATACACTTACTCTCACTGCAATAGTGCAGGCAGAAAATATATTACTAAAGGCGAACAACCAACACTTACAGAATAGATGTAGTGAATAATAGTTTTCATTCATCGTATTTTGTCGCTTAAGCTCGTTTAAATATTTCCATCCCAACTTATTCACCGAAGTTGATAGAGAAAACATGCTAAAACGACCTTTTCCGGCATCATACGATGGAAAACTATTATTCACAACATGTGTTCAGGTCACTGTGATACACTTTTACGACCAATCACTGTGACATTATTTATTACCCACCCCTTCCATGATGGTAGATTATTATGTAGTTGTAGTGGAGTCACTCTGCAGTGACCATTTATCGTCATTAGGGCGGGGCTTCATTTCCGCCGCATACATCACGGGAACGCTCCGAGGAAATAAAAGGGCTCGCTAAAAATATCCCCATATGTCTTCAAAAATATTGCAATTTTCATCATTCGCGTGTCGTGATGTGTTAATGTCAGACGTTCCTCGTATTTTTATGTTATTATTTTGTCTTATTAACATGTCTAAATCCGGACATGAAACATGATTTACGTCTGTTTAGAAAACTGCGAGAAAAGTGGTGTTTGACGCGAATTTTGCAATTGAATATACCAAGTTATTGCTAAAAAAAATAAAAAATTGTAAAATTTAATGGTTCAGGCAGGGTTCAAACTTGCGCTTCCAACGGCTTTCCGGGTCAACACGGGCAATGGGCATCCTACCCATTGGACCACTGAACCAGATAAGTAAACGAGACATGCAATACATACAATAATACTTGTTGCGAACTTCGGGTCGACAATTTCGCGAAGTTGCGAACTGCGCACGCGGCCCATTCCAGTCCTGTCACCTGCGATGTGTCATTTCCGGGCCGCCGTAGTTTGCATTCAATCTGACTGTTTACTTCATTCGTTACGAGGCGGGATCGTATACCTACTGCTTGTCATGTACCCGATTGGTTGAATGGTAATAGCGGAAAAGGTGCTTAGTTTTATATTATATGTATGATGTGTTTTGGGTGTACATATATGGTTAAAGCATTGAAAGGACACTTTCTTTACGGATACATTTTATTTCTCATATTATAGATAATCAATTATAACTAGCAATATATCCTCGTATTTATTATGACAGCAATGAATTTTAATTCTTATGTGTGAGGGTTCCGACTGACAAGCTAGCGACCTTCATGAAGGAAGAATTTCGGCCGAAAGGTATTTTGTTCGGCTACCCAATACCACGGACTTACGTAATATATCGCAGGAAAATGTAATCTTAAGTACAGTTGCCGAGAAACTTCTTGAGCCTAACCTTGACTGCGCAGTAGCCGATTTACGTACAAATATGCATGCACAGATCCGCCATTTTGGGTCAAGAAGTTTCTCGGCAACTGTAGTTTAGTGTTTTTAATATGTATGTTAAGGTATTTATCTATGCCTGAAATAAATGAAAAAAAAACAATACCTACTTCAGGAGGCGAGTGAGATACCCACAGCTTACACAGTTAATGTAGTTTTGTGTCTTGCGGAGGATAGCTTTTGTAACGTGTACCTAGTTCCGCAGCCGTCACCTGCGATGTGTAATTTCCGGGCCGCAGTAGTTTGCATTCAATTTGGGTGCGACTACTGTTTACTCTGTTCACTACGAAGTGGATTACATGTCAAGACGGACAGTTTAACGGTCGATGCTGCGATGTTTAAGTTTCTAAGATCAAGTCGGAAACACGTAGATAAATTAGCCAAGCGTTACAGAAAGTCCCTTCCATCTTCTATCAGTGTACGACAAAATAAATATTTAGTGGCTGAGATATTATAACTGAGGTTTTAGTTTACAGAACTTGCTTATTCTTAAGAACTATAATAGTTAACTTAAGTCTTAAACATATATACAACCGAAAATAATGCATGCTACTATAAATAATACTAAAGCAGTATTGATTGGTTTTCAACTGACTAAGTGCGAGTCACACTCGCGCACGAAGGGTTTCGTACCATGAAATAAAAAATAAAAAATTACGTTTGTTGAATGGGAGCCCCAGTTAAATATTTTATTTTATTCTGTTTTTTGTATTTGTTGTTACAGTGGCAACAGAAATAATTCATCATCTGTGAAAATGTCAACTGTCGGTCATGGTAATTATCACGGTTCATGAGATACAGCCTGGTGACAGATGTACAGTGGAGTCTTAGTAATAGGGTCCCATTTTTATCCTTTGGGTACGAAACCCTACAAAGGAGGAGGATTATTTAATTGTTTTTCTATTTTTAATGATTGTGACCTCAGAACTCTGTCATTTATAAACCGATTTGGAAAATTATTGTTCAACCCAAGTTGGTCATAGGTATACAATTTTGGTGAAGATCTGATGACGAGATTCATGAGGAATCAAAGGAGCCTCTCAAAGGAAGTCGGTTGCATTTTGTAATTTGTCGGTTTGGCGATTAAATAAAATCATATTCAGTACACTTACGAAAGAGAAAGAAGTCAGCCAAATCGATAGTCACTTAAAGCAAGGACAAGAATGATAAGGACAGATATACAGGAAATGAAAACGATATACTAATGGCTCTGTGAGCTGTAGACCTCGCGAATTCATCTCCGTTATCAATCCTAATATCAACCCTTCGCCATTTTGAAAATCTATAACCCTCATTATGATATCGGCCATTGGTTGAGAAATGCGGTAATCTGGATAACTGGACATATGTACAATCCGGATATCTATATCGACATACGAAAGCATTTTGGCCAAGTTGAAATGAACACGCTCGTTTTGCTCGCTCGGGCAATAGGTAAATAGGCAATATTGGCGAGCATTTATTGACACCTGACCTTCCAGTTTTAGAATTAGCAGTCGTGCCTGAAAAGTGCATTCGTTTCTTAATAAAACACATACTGAAAAGAAAGACCATTCTTAGGGAGGCGATGACTGTATCTGTTGCCCGCGGCGTACTCGTCAGTAGTTTGCATTGAATCTGGGTGCGGCTGTTTGCAGTGTTTGCTGCGGCCACCACGGGCGTGTCCTCCGTGATATGCCACGATGGGATGCAAGAAAGCTATACAAACAGCAGAACTTGGGCTGTGGTTTTAAATATTACTTGACGGTGTCCATAACTTCGTTCACGCGGATCAAGTTATGACTTTATTTTGCTTTGTAGTGGTAGTGTCTTATTTAGTGGATTTAAGTTCAAATGTATCCTATTATTAGTGAAATCAGACTGTCAATCACTTTTATACCTAACTCGTAAGATTGACTATAATTAAAGTGATAAAAAAGTACACATGCTACGAATAAGTATGTTATTGCAAAGCTTTTGAACCTTCGGTAGCCTTTCAAGCTTAATTCACTGAAAGAGCGCCGCGTCTCCATTTCAGCTTGGCCCAAAAATGCTTTCGTATGTCTATATTCCTGATATCCCGATCTCCGGCTGTTTTCACCGAAAGGTCATATTTCTCAACCGATTCTCGTAACATTTTGTGAGTAGGTTCGATAATGGAGATCATTTTTGTCGATTCAATAAAAAAAAAAACCGGCCAAGTGCGAGTCGGACTCGCGCACCGAGGGTTCCGTACAAACACTTTCCATCCCTAAGTGGTTAAGTTTGCACCTGGTATGTATAGCGCCCCATATAAATTAGGTGCAAAGTTAGGTATTAAATTATAAAAAAAAAACTACTTACTAGATCTCGTTCAAAACAATTTTCGTTGGTAGTTTTTATAGTAATGTACATCATATGTTTTTTTTAGATTTTTCATTTTCTTATTTTAGAAGTTAGAGGGGGGGGGACCAACTTTTTTCCACTTTGGAAGCGTCTGTCACGCAAACTATTCGGTTTAGAAAAAAAATATTTTAGAAACCTCGATATCATTTTTGAAGACCTATCCATAGATACCCCACACGTATGTGTTTGATGAAAAAAAATTTTTTGAGTTTCAGTTCTAAGTATGGGAGCCCCCAATATTTATTATTATTTTTTTATTTTTGCATCAAAATCTTAATGCGGTTCACAGAATACATCTACCTACCAAGTTTCAACAGTATAGCTCTTATAGTTTCGGAAAAAAATGGCTGTGACATACGGACGGACAGACGGACAGACAGACAGACAGACAGACAGACAGACATGACGAATCTATAAGGGTTCCGTTTTTTGCCATTTGGCTACGGAACCCTAAAAATGGCAGAGATGGGGATTGAAAACGTAAAAAATATAAATTTTAGCTTTTTCAAAATATATTCTCGAGGTCTAGATCTCACAGTAGACACTAATAAAGTTATTGTTATTGTAGATACAGATAGGTCATAACTTCATAAATCTATATATATAAAACTCAAAGGTGACTGACTGACTGACTGACTGACTGACATAGTGATCTATCAACGCACAACCCAAACCACTGGACGGATCAGGCTGAAATTTGGCATGCAGATAGATGTTATGACGTAAGCATCCGCTAAGAAAGGATTTTTCAAAACTCACCCCCTAAAGGGGTGAAATGGGGTTCCAAAGTTTGTATGGGGAAACAAGATTAGTTAGACTATTTTATTCGAAACTTCACAGAAGTATTCCTAACAATGAATGAGTAAACACGTGTTTCAGGCTTTTTGAAAATTCAACCCCATAAAGGGAGAAATGTGGTGACAAATTCTGAAAATCAGCACGGGTATTGTTTTTATGGTTTATCGGGTCGCTGATTACGAAAACCGCAACGATTTTAAAATCCAACGTGGCGGACGTGAGTTACCATCTCCCCTGTTGGGGTGAAATGGGGTTGAAATGTCTAAATACTAAACCGCTGGTTCTAGAGAGTTCAAATTTGGCACGTAGGTTCCTTATAAGGTGTAGGGGTGTACTAAGAAAGGATTTTTCAAAGTTTAGCCCCTAAAGGGGTGAAATAGGGGTTCAAAGTTTGTATGAGGAAACAAGATTAGTTAGACTATTTTATTCGAAACTTTACAGGAGTATTTTTAACGATAAATGAGTAAACACACGTTTCAGGTGTTTTGAAAATTCAACCCCTATAAGGGAGAAATGTGGTGACAAAGTCTGAAAATCCATTGGTAATGCTTTTATGGTTTATCGGGTCGCTGATTACGAAAACCGCAACGATTTTTAACATCTTCCCTGTTGGGGTGAAATGGGGTTGAAATGTCTAAATACTAAACCGCTGGTTCTAGAGAGTCCATATTTGCAACCTACGTGTCCTTATAAAGTTTAGGGGTGCAATAAAAGAAGCATTTGTCAAAAGTGACCTCCCCGAAGGGGTGAAACGTGGGTCGTAAGTTTGTATAGGGAAAAAATATTAGTTAGACTATTTTATTGAAAACTTCCAAGGAGTATTTCTAACGATAAATGAGTAAGCACGTGTGTCATGTTTTTTGAGAATTCAACCCCTAAAGGAGGAGAATATGGTGACAAAGTCTGAAAATCAACAAGGGTAATGTTTCTATGGTTTATCGGGTCGCTGATTACCAAAACAACAACGATTAAAAAAAACAAACGTGGTGGACGTGAAATACCGTCTCGCCTGTTGGGGTGCGATGGGGTTGAAATGACTAAATATGAGTATGGGTGCAATTTTTATGGTTTGTTGGGACGTTATTTACGAAAATGCCACCGATTTTGAAATTTTATTTGTGGTCATGAAAATTCTTGAAAGCATTTGCGCCAAATTGCAATTTAATCGGTCCAGTAGTTTTGCAGCAAAGCGGATGTAACAGACGGGCTGACAGACAGCTACACGTGATCCTATAAGGGGGTTCTGTTTTTGCTTTTGAGGTATGGTTAGAGACCCGCGTTATCCTAATAGATAAAAAAAATAGTATTTGGTGGCATCTCGATCGTCGTCAATCGGTACCTATAGGCGGGCGGCGCGTTGGGACGGGAGGAGTAATGATCGGGAAACTTCCTGCATCCGTAATAAATACATTCAAGCTTTTCAATAATTATGTTAAGTCATTTCAGAATTCTGAATTACGTTTATCTGGCTCAGAATAATACATTTTTCATTCATCAACGAAGAGAACCTCAATATCTTACAATAGAACATGACGTAACTTAGAACATGGCTTAGAATCATTAAACCAATCTCGAATATCCCAAGTCGATAAGCGGAGGCTCGGAACATTATAAAAGCTTTATACAAATAAAATGCACACATATCCCGGTGTCTTAGCTTCACTTCGAGTTATGAATTTTGAAGTGAACTTTATTTGGTACAGTAAAAGCTGAGATCGCTTGATTTGTGAGTGCTTGAGTTTTCGGTTTGGTTCGGTTTTTTGGAGTTATGATAAAATAAAAAGTATTTCCCAGTAATATTAGAAAAGCGAAAGTATGTGTATTTTTTGTTACTTCTTCACGCTAAAACGGCTGGACGGATATGCATGAGGGAAATGCAGATTATACCCTAACTTAACAAATAGCCTACTTTTAGCCCTGAAAAAAAAGAGCATTGTTCCCGTAGGATGATGTATATTTATTATATAGGCACGCGAGCGAAGCCGCGGGTTAATGCTAGTCGAATAATAAAATTATTCGCAATGAAACCTACTCATTAGTGAGGATACAGCTAGAGATAATTGAGATTTGTATTGTGAGCCACATAATGGCTTGTTATTTTATTATTATGAGCTTACGTGAATCGCTATCCTGTGACAATGCCTGCTTTCAGGATTTGTTCAGCTTATGAATACTAGGTTTAAAAAGTATGTTGTAGTAATTTATGTGTGTACCACTTGGCTTAGTTTTTCATTAGAATACGTTATCAAAGTGTTACGTCGTCGAATTTGGAAGTTTTGCAACGATTTTTGCGTCTAGACAGCACATTCATGAAAACGAAGAAATCGATTTTCTTATTTTTTTTTTTTTAATTTATTTATCTCATGCAATGCTTACATTTGGTACATTTATCTTACTTTCGGCAAACAAACGTTTATTGGCGAATGCTGCGCTCACTTTTATAACTACGTTTGTCTACAAATGTACCTAACTAGGTATATAATAATTAGAGTATTCTCTCATATATAGTTTGACTAATAGGTCAAACTATATACAGATTTAAAAATAACTATATAGTTATGGGGTATTTATTATTAACTGATCTAGTAGAAACATTTTTAACTTAACTTTTAAAACATTTTGACTGCTACATTCATTCTCTAGAGTGATCTTATTAAATATTCGAGGTACCAAATAACTGCGTGTCCGCCGTCCGTAGTAGTCTTGAAATAACCCATGTGCCTAATTAGCAATTTCATATTTTTAGACCTAATGTAAATAATACGAATTTGTCCCAGAAATGAGAGTGATTTATGACAAATTAAACATTTTCACGGCACTAAGGAAATATTTTATATCATCTCGGAACACAGACAGACTTCCGAGAGTCAAAAGAAACACGTGAAAACGTGGTGGTAAAATGAGATTTAATAACGCTTAAGAATTGTTACTATTTTCCTAAGAAAATATACCACGTGTTGCCTGTAATAGGAGCAATAAATTGAAACATAGATAGATTCCGGATTCTACACTTCAAACTGAAAAACATTTGTACAGCAACTTTAAAAAAAGACAGTTTTCAGAATTTCATTACCGCTATTACGGGCATCATCCTACAATCTAATTTTGATGAAACAATGTAACGCACGAGCATTCCTCTCCCATAGCTCCGCGAACGCGGTGCGGGGGGGGGGATTTCTAAATCGCTGCCAAACCCTGAAACAAAAGGGGCTCTGCACGAAAAAAATCTGGCCCAGTGTGAGTTGAAGCACTAAGGGTTCAGTACGATGCACAAAACGCCGAAAACGTGTTTTTTGTTTGGCTCCCATACTCTTTGATTTCTATCTTTAATTATGCATTTATGGTTATTCCTTTAGGTAGGTTATGTTACAGTTTAGTCAGATCACGGTAACTCTTCCAAGCAAATGAACTGTCAAACCATACAAACTGACTCATTTTGTATGGGTTGACAGTTCATTTGCTTGGAAGAGATTCTGATAGCGTGGTCTAACTCTAAGTCTTATTATAATCATATTACTCGAAATACTGTGCATAAAAACCTTCCCGAGGATCACCACAACGACGGGTTCTATGCTCCTCTTACCCAACGGTTTCTCGGGATCTTTATCAAATCTTTGGTCTACTTTGATAGTTCTTCCGGTTCAATAACTTTTCTGCCCCCAATAAAATTCTGGTAATATTTAGTATGTAGTTACAGTTCAAAGTTTAAGCGCTATGATATCGATACCTTTGGGTTCAATTGGCGTAAAGGACATTTTGGCGAAAATGAGTTATATATATAGTTTTGTTCAGAATTTCAAGCTCTATCGTTCTGTGTAGTTAAAATTTCGATAGCTTTAAAAAAAATGCCTTTACGACCCAGTTTTTATTCATCATGTTCGCAAATCTAGCTCAGGTTAAGGGACGTAAGTGTCCAGTTATAAATTACGAATTAAAAGGTGTATCGTAAAGTAAACCGGTAAATATTAATACTGTCGTAGATGACGTATTTTTTTCTTGGTAACCTTTAAGCCCTTAATTTCTCACGATTACTTTCCATTAGCGCATAGTCGAAATGGGCGTTAAGGACATGTTTTCTTTTACTTGTCCTTTACGACCTGCATTCAAATTATGATACTCGAATTTGATAAACCGAATAAGGTTGTAAAGGGCATGTATTATTTTAGTTGTCCTTTACGACCTCCTTAAAAATGATTACACCATTTTTTGATAGAATTAAGTAGGTTGTAAAGGACATGTATTCCTTGACATGTCCCTTACGACCTACCTTCGAATTATTATACTTGTTTACATACCGTAATTTGATAAACCGAACACGGCTGTAAAGGGCAAGTAGTCTTTTAATTGTCCTTTAAAACCTGCCTTAAATCTAATTATAGCACAGTTTTTTAAAAAGAGCTGGGTCGTATAGGGCTAGCCTTTATATTTGGCATTTACTGCCACAAATGTGTGTATAAATTCTGAAAAAAAAGCAATTGACGTAATCGTAAAGGTCTAAAATATAAAATAAATAGTTTTCTTGGTCCTTTATAACTACAAAAAGTTGTTCGATCAGAAAGTGGAAGATCAGAAATGGAAGTTAGATGTCCTTTACAACTGGTAAAAATGCTATCAATGTCATTTACACCCGTGACTTTTTAGGGTATTGGGAAATGATGGGGTTGTAAATGACGGTCTCAGATGACTTTAGTCTAAATTCGGGGCGTAAAGTTAATAGCTATGTAATAAAAATGGTCAGTTTTCAACTTAATTTACCTTAAAGAGACTTGAACAATGTATTATAAAGATAATGAATTCAGCTAGGCATGTCCAGATTATATTTAAAATGAATATTTTTTGGAAAACGCAATAATAACTATGAAATAACTATTTTGTAATCAGATTTGAAATAAAAAAAAATATTTATTGTTTATAAACTGACTAGATTGCGGGAACAAGGAGGGAAATAATGTCATACTAGTGTTCTACTCTCTTCCAATAGCACTAAATAATAGTAATGGAAGTGACAGAGTGGCTAATGGTTATCGACATTAGGATGTCAAACATTATTAGGACGAGTACGTAGTGAGTAAAATACTGTAAATGTAAACAATAAGTATAATAGCATGAAAAATAATGCAGTCTTGCGTACATAATGACAGTTACATTAAAAAATCTTACTACTAGGTCTTATTTTAATTAGTAATATTTGTAGGTACCTCATGAGAAAAGTCACGGTACAAGTATTATTTATTTAGTTTCACGTAACTTGTACCATTTTCCACTATACATTTCCATTAGGGTTTTTTGCCCAAATTTAAAACAAAAAACTTAATGGTTTCAACGATTGTTGAATATAGAAATATAAAAACTTAACAGATCTTAATGGACGTATTATTTATTTACAAATTCGTAGCAATATGTTTCAAACACTTTATAAACCTTACGCTGTTTTTTACCCTGCAATCCTTTCATTCACGATTAACTACAATAAAATGTTAGAGACCAATCGAAATATTAAATTATAAATACTTATATATCAGGGACTGGAACCGGTAACCGGAATTCATACAAATATATTTGTATGAATTCCCGGTATCGGATAAAAGCTTTCCTTTGTTTTTCGTTTATTATTTTATATTTAATCGGACAATATAAACATACGTATTCGTCATTTAATACATGATTGAGTCCCGTATAAAGAGCATAAAATATTGGGTTATTGCTGCAAATACCGGTTCCGGTCCCTGCTATATATAGGTACCTAATAGAAACAGTTTAAACTTATTATTGCTCTTCTACTCACTCTCGATCTCATCTTCTTCGTCAGTTTCTGGAAGTTTATCTTTTATTTTTGATTGGAACGGTAACGTTGCGTATTCAGGATGAAAACGCCGTGGTATAGTAGCCTGGTCGCAAAACTTTTTCAGGTCTCTATACTTTGCTTCTGAAATTGGCAATCGTTCAGTGTATAAAGTTTTTGGTCTCATTACACCCACATCAGACATTGTTTTTACTGTTTTTTTTCCTTTTCCCTTCCCTTTTGATCTCACTTTAACCGGGCCAGAATCAAATAGTATTGGGTGTAGGTACTTCTGCACCAACTGCCATAGAATATTTAATTTCCTTCACATTCTTGTGTTTTTTTCGGAATGTCGCTACTCGCACTGCACGCATTTGAATTTGACTCAAAACTTTGGTCGTGAATGTTTTGTTAGTAAGGTCATCAAACACGCATTGACTTTGCTACTATACCACGGCGTTTTCATCCTGAATACGCAACGTTACCGTTCCAATCAAAAATAAAAGATAAACTTCCAGAAACTGACGAAGAAGATGAGATCGAGAGTGAGTAGAAGAGCAATAATAAGTTTAAACGGTTTCTATTAGGTACCTATATATAGCAGGGACCGGAACCGGTATTTGCAGCAATAACCCAATATTTTATGCTCTTTATACGGGACTCAATCATGTATTAAATGACGAATACGTATGTTTATATTGTCCGATTAAATATAAAATAATAAACGAAAAACAAAGGAAAGCTTTTATCCGATACCGGGAACTCATACAAATATATTTGTATGAATTCCGGTTACCGGTCCCAGTCCCTGATATATAAGTATTTATAATTTAATATTTCGATTGGTCTCTAACATTTTATTGTAGTTAATCGTGAATGAAAGGATTGCAGGGTAAAAAACAGCGTAAGGGTTATAAACTGTTTGAAACATATTGCTACGAATTTATAAATAAATATGTAGGAGCCAGTTAGCCCTTACACTTGCTTGTGGTGTTGGAGTGCGTTGAAAGAACGATGAAGTTAAGTTATAGTTGAACTGGTTTATTTTATGTAAAGATACAAAATTAAGTAGGTAAAATAATTGGTCGTTCCTCCGTTGACGTTTATCGTCCGCGTGTTAGTTATGCACTGATCGGTAAAATGTTGGTTTTTATTATAAATTACGCGGTCTCAAGTAGATCGCAACGTAAGCTAAAACATGTACAGTCGACACTGTACATATTGGCAACCCCAAAAGAAAGGGATGAATAAGATAACTGTCAATAGAAGGAGCAACCATTACATAAGACAATAAGAATTATAAACATTAATCAAAGTTGAACGCGACGTTGTCGTTGGTCGCGCCGTGTGGTCGCGAGCGCTGCTCTCGGATTCTCTCTTTAGGTATCGGTTGAAGCTCGATGTCCTCATAGTGAGGCTTCACTGATTGCAGTGAACATTGTTTCCTTTTCTTTAGTTTTGGACAGAGTGAAGGATAGCACCTTCGCACTCCCCACAGAACGACAGCAACAATGGCTGCAGTTAGAAGGAAATAACTGATGACATATTGGTGAATGTCGTGGTTTGTGATTGTAGATGGTAATCGTTCTTCATTCTTCTTCAGTTGGGTTATTTTCCTTTCGAAATCTTTGATATCTTGATCTAGTTCTGCAGTATGGTATAGATGCGGTATCTTGTGGTAGGTTATATTGGCGATTTGATTAATCGATGACATCAGTGTAGGCACGTTGACGTCGTAGTCTATCTTCAGTTTGCTATTGTATTGACTAAGTGAGTGAATAGTTAAGTCCTTGGATTGCAGCATGCAACCTTGGGCTAAAGTCACTATCCCGGAAGACGTCATAGTATGTGACGTAATGTTGTCCTCGCATATGACTCGCAGCGCGCAGGTATCGCAACATATCGCAAGCCAAGCGTTTGGCGAATGCAATTCAATCCAGGCGTCCTTGCATGACGTATTTATGATATCGCATGGAGTAGTCGTGCGATGACCTATTAGTTTAGCTTCGCACGGGATGTTTTCGTTGTGTAAGTTGTAGACTGGGAGGTTTTTGTTGCATATAAAGTTGTCGAGTTTTGATTGGATGCATTGTTTGAGGTCCTCTTCCGTCAATGAAATGTAGGTATTCTTCGGGAAATTTACGGCGATGAATCTTGAACTAGTTTTTACGGTGACGGTCTTGAAGTTAGTTTTGACTGGTAATGGGATTGCGTGATGTAGCGTAAAATCTTCATCCGATATTAATGGTATGTGTACCTCAAACAAGAAAAAACTCTCTGTGACCCGAGCCTTAACATAAAGAAGCTTGTAAAGGTCCTTGATGTCTTCTCGTATGTTGTCCACTGGTAAAGATAATGTTCTGGGTAATTTTCCTGCGATGATGTTCATTTGTTCAATCAAGTTGACTGGAGATACCAGATGTATGTCGATGCGGCCCTTATACACATCAGTTAAGGTATTGAAGAGCATTTCTTGAACTGTCTTCAAATTATTTATGAGTAGGTATGCCGATAATGCTGCAGAGTTAAAGTAACTGGTGGCCATTGCTGTTTCCACTTCAGACTCAATTTTGGCAAAGTTGATGTTGGTTTGGTTCATAAAGTTTTCTATGATGTCGAATTGACGCTTGATGTTTGCTTCGTTTTTCTTCAAAACTTTGTTTTCCAACTCGACGATGGATGTTTGATTTTTTATCAGCTGAAGTAGATAGTTTTCGTTGTTGTGGAGGGCCTTAATGTCGTTGTTGTATTTTTCGGCAAATCGTTGATCCAAAATTCCGAATAAAGTATTAGATAGATATCCGACTCCGTCTATGAGTCCTCGTTTCTTCCTGTCGGAAAGATGTTTTTGTGGAGCGAGTAAAATGGTGTTGTAGTACTGCAGCAGTTCCATTTCATGGTAAAGTTGGTTAAGCGTCGTATTACAGTACCTTGGGTCTGTTTTTTGACACCAATCGCTCACTATGTTGAGATAAGTCGCAATACGACCAGTTCCTTCCCAGTAGTTAGTTAAGTTATAATACATAAGTAATGTCCACTCGTTATGTATAAGTTGTATTTTTCCCATTGTGTCATAATAAATGGGACGCTCCGATTCCAGACTTGTAATATGAGTCATTGTCGCCATGCCGGCTGTCTGTGCGCCCGTTATCAATGCGCACATGGTTAAACAAGTTGTAAACAATGTCAGCAGGCATTGTTTACTACTGTTTTTTCTTAGTGTGGCTCGTGTAGGTTCCTTCTCTTTGGCTTGGCGCACATTGTCGTTTTGTGTCGGTTGCTTTTCTTCACAATTATCTTCCGGTTTCTCGAATGGGAGCGGTGAGAGTTTGACGACAGGACGTTTAAGCGTTCCCGTTTGCGTTTTGATAGTCGTTACTCGTACGTAACCGTCGGCCCCTGGGTGAGTCTCCATTACACGTCCCAAAGCCCATTTTCCCGGTGGCATGTTGTCTTCTTTGACGAGTACAATGTCATCGACCTCAATGTTTTTTGTGGGTTTGTTCCATTTGCTCCGACGTTGTAGTTGCGATAAATAGTCACTGGACCAGCATTTCCAGAACCGTTGCATCATATGTTCAATAAGTTGCCACCGTCGACGTAGGTCGATGTGCTTGGTGTCACTGTGATCTGAGTGAGGCAGCGACATAGTGGGAGATCCCGTCAAGAAGTGTCCGGGAGTTAGGCAGTTATAGTATTCGTCTGGATCTTCTGTGAGAGCGCAGAGTGGCCTTGAGTTCAGGCATGCTTCTATTTTCGTTAACAAGGTTGTAAGTTCTTCGAAAGTTAGTTTTTGTTCTCCGAGTACTCTTCGTAAGTGGTACTTCAGCGACTTCACAGCCGCTTCCCAGATGCCTCCTCCGGTGGGCCACGCAGGAGCGTTGAAATGCCATTCCACCTCCTTTTTTCCCATCTCGTCGAAAAAGTTTGAGTTTTGCAACATCTGCTTGAATTGTTCGAACTCGTCACGTATGACCTTGGATGCTCGAATGAAGTTCGTCCCACAGTCAGAGTACATGTGTTTTGGTGTACCGCGCCGGGCACAGAAGCGTTCGAAAGCAGCCAGAAATGTTTCGGCACTCATGTCCGATGTAAGTTCTATGTGTACGGCTTTCGTGACCAAGCACACAAATATAACGATGTATCCTTTAGACGTTTTGACACCCCTGCCTTTGTTGATTTTAACTTCTACACTTCCTGTGAAGTCAGCGCCGGAATGCGTAAATGGCCTTGAGGGGTTGGTTCTCTGCGGTGGTAAATCCGCCATGAGTTGATGATGGTCGGAAGGCTTGAATCGATGACAGCGTACGCAGTGTTGCAGTTGATTTTTGACAGCTCTGTTGCCACCAATGATCCAATAACGCTGCCTTATATAGTTAAGGGCTTCGCGCGCTCCGCCATGCAATGTTGATATATGTCCATGATGTATCACAAGATGAGTCATTCGTCCCTTCCTAGGAAGTATCATTGGATTTTTTATGCCTGGAGGTAAGTTAGAGTTGTTTAGTCGTCCGCCGACACGAATGATTCCCTTTTCATCTAAGTACGGATTTAGCTTGTACATACAGCTATGTTTCGTTACTGGTTTGTTTTTTGATAATAAGTTGTACTCGTTTGAAAAAGCCGCTTCCTGAGCGCATCGCGTTACTAAGTCGATAGCCGCCTTTAGCTCGCGCGTAGTTAGGTAGTGGGTGTCAGATTGCTGTTTGCGACGAAGTTTTGCAGTGAATCGCAATATCCACGCGGTGACCCTGATTAGAGCATTTCTCAAAAAGTTTGTACATTTACTTTACGTCTTTGTCCGGGCCGGTTCGAAGCTTGTAATAAATTAAGAGACGATATCTAATATAATCTGACCTTGAAAACTTAAAAATAAGTTTAGTATCTCTAAGTTAATATTATTGTCTGAAATCATAATGCATAATATAATTTTATAAAAATATTTTAAAATATGGGGTAGGTCTCATTTGTATGGCAATGCAAATGTCCCCTTAACAAAATTGTAGTTAAATTATCGATTTTCTGTAACAAAACTTAGTGTTTCGGGTTGATTGTTGTGTTTCATTACAAAAGAGATATCTCAGAATTCATAAAAAATAAGTATTGTTGTCGTTATTTAACATATATATTTATAATAAAAGATAATAATTTGTCCTAGAAAAAGTTCCAATTTTGTTTCCGGTGTTTGTTACGCTATTTTCATAGAATTCTGGGGTTTTGTTAATTCAATTGTAGTTTTATAGGAAAGTGGTAACACTAGGGATATTTTTAAGAGTGGCCATCTTGGCATGTTGACAGTCTATCAAACGCAGCGGTAGAAACACGCTCGCCGTTGGTGGCAACCGAAAATTTGAACTCCTTGTTTGTTACGTGATAACTTGGTAAGTTTCACTTTTTCTTCAGTTTTGTTTCAACTCATCACTTAATCATATTATTACAACTATGATACAGTACATAGAATATTCGAGTTATTCATTAAATTCGGTTAAAATATTTTTTAAAACGTCCGAGCATCACTTAGTTACTTTCTTTTTTGTTACTTTTGAATCGTTTCGTATGACTAGGAAGTGAAGGTAACAAAAAAGAAAGTCTAAGGAGTAGTATAGACTATAGAGAATGACGTAATACAATATATATTTTTCTCTTTAAAAAAAAATAATAAATATATTTTCAATTTTTAATAAAAACATATATTATAAAGCAAAAGTTTCTGATTTTGAGTAAAATAATATTATTGATTTCTTTTATAGCTAAAGAAAAAAATGAGGCTTTTTTTACGTTTTTTTTTTTTATTTTTATACTGTACAAACGGTAATGTTTATTATCAATGGTAATTGTAAATATTAATTGTTAAATAAAACCACTTTTTGTCACGCTTCGCGGGACAAAAATCCCACATCCCGGCCAAGGCAAGACAACTTTAGACAAACCACGGGCGGTAATTCGTAAAGCCCCAGATTGCATATTTATTAGGGTGGGTCATTTTTTTTCTTTTTTAATTTCTAACGGGCACAGTTGAAAAAAGGTGCCATTTAGTGTCATTAATGGATACAATATTGTTATTTATTTTTATATTTCCGTTTTATTGCCTCCAGATTACTCCAGAAAAAAGTTCTTAATGTATGGAGCACTAAAAAAAGTGGCCTTGTATGTTTTTTTGTTGTATTTTGTTTTGTGATGCCCTTATTATACTCAGAATAAAAATACATTTAAATATTGGGCCAAATTTAAATTAATAATAAAACCAGACTTCATAACGCTCATTTAATATGGGCATTTCTATACTAACTTAAAAAGATTGCCGTGTAGGTACTGTAATACTCTGATTTTACTGTACTTTTTGATGTTTAATTTTATTATTATTTGGATTCTTTATTGTGATGTGATCACGTCTACAAGTACCTAGTCAAAACTGCATTTTGTGATTTATTGTATTGTTCCTATAAACAATACTCTTGAATAATAACAGAAGATCTCATGTCAATTCTGCTTGAATTGGCACATTATTTAAGCACTAATTAATCTGTATGATTATTTTTGTTATACAAAACTAATAATTATATAGTAAGGAATATAATTACTATTAAAGTGAGTTGTTAAGCATCTAATTAATATTGTAAGTGTACTAATTGTACACTATGCTTAATAGTTCCGATTTTGTTACCAAGGTTCCTATTATTGTTACTGTCCCTTGAAAATATTAGAGGTTTTTGTTGTTTTTTGTTAATTATTTGTTTAATAACATACATTTAATACATGTTTAAAATATAATTTAGATGGTCTAATAAATTGTTCTTCAAAGATATTTTAAATAACTCAATTTAATACGCGTGATATTGTAATTTCAAACCTGAGTTTTGACTAAATGGTAACGTACAAGAGTAGTTACCATTATATCTTTAACTTATTGGAATATAGTAAGCAATTCATATGAAAAAATATACGCGTATTGGTTATTACTATGTTAACTAATAAATAAATTCAATGTAATTCGTATGTGTTTATGTTATTTCCCGTTTGATTTAAGGTAACAAAACCGGAAATTTTGATTGCCTCGGCTCAATTAAATAAACTTTACAGTTAAAATTACACATCTAATCTCTGTCAAAAATTAATAAACTGAATCCTTACATAACAGTTAAATAATAAGCAACAACAAAATCATTAAAATGTGATATTTTTTCTTTGTTACGACTATCCGAGAAATGTACAAACTTTTTGAGAAATGCTCATTACTCGTGTTAACGAGCTATTATTTTCTAACAGTCCATCAATGAAGTTATTATTTTGTTTTGTCGTTAGGGTTGCCTCTTCAGTTTTTATAGTTCCGATGTTAGTTGTGAAATGGCAATTTATGTTTACAGATTCTGGCTCGTTGTTAATTTCTGGAAGTGACGATGGTCCGTGCCACCAGAGGTCGAAATTAACCAGTCTGCTCGGTTGCATTCCTCTTGAAGCTGGATCAGCTGGATTGTGTTCAGATTTGATGTATTGCCATTTTTCTGCAGGTATTATCTCTTTGATTTTCGTTACTCGGTTGGCCACGTATTTTTCCCACCGTGAGATATCTCCCTGCAGCCACGCTAGGACAACTTGAGAGTCACTCCATGCTTGAATGTTTATTTCGTATTCGTGATAGACTTCCAGGACCTTGTTCATGAGCTGTGACAGTAGGAGTGCGCCGCATAGTTCCAATTTTGGTAAGCTTATTTTTTGCGATAAGGGGGCAACCCTAGTCCTGGATGTTAGCAACGTTGTTATCGGCTTTCCGTGTTCATCTTTGATGCGGGTGTAAATTACGCAAGCAAATGCTTTCTCACTTGCATCGCAGTATCCCAAAAGTTCAATTTGATTTGCTGTCCCGCCAATCCATCGGTTTAATTTGATGTTGTTTATCAGCGGCAGTTCGCTCTTGAGTTTTAGCCATTCTTCTTGTATGTCGCTCGGTAGTTCTTGGTCCCAGCCCAGTTTACTGGTCCAAACCTTTTGAAATATTAGTTTAGCTGCGACCGTGACAGGACTATAAAAGCCCAAAGGGTCAAAAAGGCGTGATATCTCAGATAGTAAAACCCGTTTCGTTAGTGGTAATTTTGTTTTGCCATCCAGGTTCCAGGTCAACATGAATGTATCTGAGTTGGGGTTCCAGCCGAGCCCCAAAGTTTTCATAGAGTCTTCATGTTTGAAGTCAAATGTTTTCTTTGTAGATATTTGGTCTTCAGTTAAGTTTTCAGTCAAGGCCGGGTGGTTAGTTGACCATTTTCGCAAGTTCATCCCGCCACCTTGAAGCAAGTTTATTAGTGATTGTTGTAGTTGTTTGGCTCCTTCAATCGAGTTGTGGCCGCTGACGAGATCGTCAACGTAAAATGAGCTCTTTAATGTTTCGGCAGCTGCAGGATATTTGTGCCCATCATCACTTGCCAGTTGTTTAAGTGTTCTTATAGCGAGCCATGGGGCACTTTTCATCCCGTAAGTAATGGTACATAGTTGATATTCTTGCAGCATCTCAGAGGGCGAGTTTCGCCATATTATCTTTTGTAGTTGTTGTTGGTCGGCAGAGATCCAAATGCACCGATACATTTTTTCCACATCAGCTGTGAACGCATATTTGTACGATCTCCACTTCAGTAGTAGTGCTTGTATGTCCTGCTGTAGGTTAGGACCTTTTTCTTGTAAGTTGTTCAAGCTGTAGCCGCTGGATGTTTTTTGAGATGCATTGAAAACAACTCTTAGTTTGGTTGTAGTAGCGTTGTCCCTCAGGACGCCGTGATGAGGCAGGAAATAATCTTTGGTTGAAGTTGAAGTTGCAGGTTTCATGTGCTGGAGGTCACAATATTCTTTCATAAAGTTTTTGTACATTTTTGCGAGTTCAGTCTGCCTCTGCAATCTCTTTTCAAGTTGGAGAAATTGCGAGATGGCAATTTGTTTTGAATTTCCCAGTTTTTCTTCGAAGTTTGAAGATAAAGGCATTTTCACGATGTACTTCCCATCGGCTCCACGCTTGACTGTTTTTTGATAGTAGTCTTCACACTCGTCGTTTTTCGGGTTATTCTCGCAGTCTTGGGTGATTTCCTCGTTTTCCCAATACTTCGTAAGGTCATCCATGTTAATCAGAGTTACATGGCAATTGAAAGTTATCAGTTTTCCACATAAAATCCAACCTAAGCGAGTTTGTTGAGCGATGGGAGCCTGCTGATCACCTTTCAGTACACCGTCCATGATGATGTCAGCGTACACGTCCGCCCCGAGAAGCAGATCCACGGGGCGCGATACGTTATAGTCGGGATCAGCTAGTTTCAAGTTTTCTAAATGCGGCCAGTTAAGTTTTTTGGATGTAGTATTGGGTAGGTTGTTCGTAACCTTGTTAAGGATTAACGCCTCCGTTTGAAATGTGTAATCGGAATATAAGGACTTGCATGTTAGTTGAGCTTTCCTTTTGCAGTTGCCGGATAAGTCTCCTATTCCCGATATAGTTGCATTTAGCCTCTTTCTGGGCAGTTTGAGTAGTTGTGCGGCGTTCTCAGTTATAAGATTTACTTGTGAGCCTTGGTCAAGTAACGCCCTCAGGGTTACAAAGTTTCCGTCGAAGGATTGAAGTCTAAGTTGAACCGTAGTTAGTAAGACTTCCATATCATTTGCGGCTAAGTGATTAGAAGCTTGTTGAGTTGAAGTTGAAGGTTTTGGCTCGGAGTTATATTTTTTAAAAGTTGATATTTGTTTCTTCATAGAGTTGTGCAATAACGAATGATGTTTCAAGTTACATTCCTTACACGTTTTGTTAGATTTGCATTCCTTGTCCCCGTGACTGAACAAGCAATTTTTGCATACTTGTAGTTTCGCAACAGTAGTATTCCGATGCGGTATATCAAGGTCGATGAATTTCTGACATTGCATCAACACGTGTGCGCCATCGCAAAGTGGGCATTGTCCGAATGTTGCATGATAAGTTTTTGAGTGTAAGTTCATTTTGTTGAAGTTGTAGTTAAAGTTTTTCTTTACAGGGTAATCCTTATTGAAAGTTTTCACAAATGATGGTTTCTGTTGGGTGATGACGTCCTTTTTAGTGCGTTTCATAGTTTCGTAAGCCATGAACTTGCTCTCGAGGAAGTAAAGGAAATCACTCAAGACCGGAATTTCCCTATGATCTTGAAGATCTCTCACGTAGTCGTTATGAGTGGCCGTATCAAGTTTCTGCGTCATTAGGTACACGATGATCGGATCCCAAGTTGTCGTTTCTAGGCCGATGTTAGTTAACCCGCTTAGGCACTCAGTTATGACGTCATGCATCTTCTTTAAATTGTAGGCGTCCGGTTGTTGTATAGTGGGCAGTTGCAGCATAGTATTCATGAAAGAGATGAATTGAAGGCGTCTGTTATCATACCGTTGATTTAGTATATCCCAGCAAGATTTATAGTTGTCAGCGTTGACAGTTAGATGTTGGACCAATCTTTCGGCTTCACCTCGGAGTTTAGATTTGAGATGTTGCATCTTTTGAGCCTTGTTGATGGTTGGGTTGTTGTGCACTGCTTCTATAAAAAGATCTTTAAATGAAATCCACTGATTGTAGTTTCCCGAAAATTCGGGAATTTCAATCCTGGGCGCCGATTGCTGGTAGTGCACTGTTGACCAAATTTTGCTGCTAAGTTCTTTTCGCAAGCAGTCGTACTTGCTCTCAATATCAACAAAAGTAGTGTAATATGTTTGATGAGACCCTTTTAGCACGCCGTCGATCTCCCAGTGCAACTTGTCGATGCTTGACCATTTTGACTTCAGAATGTTAAGATTATCTTCCATCTCCCACTTCTCGTGGCTAGTTGTAATGTCAATTTTTGACATGGCACGGTCAATGGCTCTAAAGTTGCACTCTTGTTTGCTTAGTAAAGAGACGATGTTCACGTCATCGCTCCGTTCTTCGTCCAGCAGCCCTGTCAAGTCAAATTTGACCGACGAAGTTTTGTCTTCCGTTAGTTGATGAAGACGATTCAGTATGTCGGACTTAGTTGCCTCATACATTTCTCTCGTTTTTCCCTGAATATCTTCCAAGAAGTAGTTGATGTCTTTTTCTTCAATTTCCACCTCAAGGGCAGAATGCAAGTTTTCGAAATCACCCCATAAGGCGTCAAGGGATGTTAATCGATTGTTCAGATAGTCAGCAGTTTTCCTGGTTGTGCTGTCCTTTTTGTAGTTCACACACAAAGTTTTAATTTTTTCAAAACAGGATTGCTGTAGTTTGAGCTTGTCCATGTTGAGTTAGTTGGAGTTGAAGTTGAAGTTTAAGTTGAAGTTTGTTGAAAGTTGAAGTTGTTGAGTTGTTAATTCACGACACGAAGACCTTGGGCCTTGTTCCCAGTCCTGGTTCCCGTCCGCTCGTAGTTGTCGATGCGGCAGTTCCCGGCCGGGACGGTCGCTCGTGGTAACCAGTGTAATTGCACTCTCAAAACGATATTTGCGACTCTCAATTCACTGGTGAGACCCGCTTGTGGGAGGCCAGCAAACCGATTCGCTACCGTAATTTAAGCACAAAAAACACTAAATTACCTTGATTGCTTGAAGGACTTCGAAGTGTAGTCCAAAGGTTCGAAGGACCATAAAATGTAGGAGCCAGTTAGCCCTTACACTTGCTTGTGGTGTTGGAGTGCGTTGAAAGAACGATGAAGTTAAGTTATAGTTGAACTGGTTTATTTTATGTAAAGATACAAAATTAAGTAGGTAAAATAATTGGTCGTTCCTCCGTTGACGTTTATCGTCCGCGTGTTAGTTATGCACTGATCGGTAAAATGTTGGTTTTTATTATAAATTACGCGGTCTCAAGTAGATCGCAACGTAAGCTAAAACATGTACAGTCGACACTGTACAAAATAATACGTCCATTAAGATCTGTTAAGTTTTTATATTTCTATATTCAACAATCGTTGAAACCATTAAGTTTTTTGTTTTAAATTTGGGCAATAAACCCTAATGGAAATGTATAGTGGAAAATGGTACAAGTTACGTGAAACTAAATAAATAATACTTGTACCGTGACTTTTCTCATGAGGTACAAATATTACTAATTAAAATAAGACCTAGTAGTAAGATTTTTTAATGTAACTGTCATTATGTACGCAAGACTGCATTATTTTTCATACTATTATAGTCATTGTTTACATTTGAAGTATTTTACTCACTACGTACTCGTCATAATAATGTTTGACATCCTAATGTCGATAATCATTAGCCACTCTGCCACTTCCATTACTATTATTTAGTGCTATTGGAAGAGAGTAGAACACTAGTATGACATTATTTCCCTCCTTGTTCCCGCAATCTAGTCAGTTTATAAACAATTAATATTTTTTTTATTTCAAATCTGATTACAAAATAGTTCTTTCATAGTTATTATTGCGTTTTCCAAAAAATATTCATTTTAAATATAATCTGGATATGCCTTGCTGAATTCATTATCTTTATAATACATTTTTCAAGTCTCTTTAAGGTAAATTAAGTTGAAAACTGTCCATTTTTATTACATAGCTATTAACTTTACGCCCCGAAATTAGACTAAAGTCATCTGAGACCGTTACAACCCCATCATTTCCAAATACCCCAAAAAGTCACGGGTGTAAATGACATTGATAGCATTTTTACCTGTTGTAAAGGACATCTAACTTCCATAATTCATTGTTTACAGGAATAACTGTCATAAAAGGTTAAAGATATGGACAATTCAAATATATTTCATATACATGTCACAAATAAAGGTCGAGAAACAAAAAAAGTATAGCCATTTTTTGTAAAATAAAACAGTTTTTTGCTTCTCCTCAAAACCAGCGTTTTGTCCTTTACCCCAATTGAACCCAAAGGTATCGATATGCAAACAGTGGCGACTTAGTAACGAGGTTCAATGAGTTGGATAAGGAACCTTAAAAATAAGAATGACGGCAAAACAGCGTGGAAACAACGCCAATACGTTCGTTCCGGTACAGTCAGCACAGACGGCAGAATATCAATAGTTTTGAGCTTCTGACGACAGTCGCAGACAGGCGTCTGCCAAATCTGTCGGTTATGCGATATCTTCGCAAATGTTTATGAAGTTTAGGGAATTTCAATTCAAGAATGCATTTTTACTAGGCATACTTATGAGGTAACGGAACATAATCGTAAATAAATAATAACATTACATCACAACTAAAATTAGAATGTTCAGTATAATCCATTGTGCATTTTATCATAAGGACGAAATTAGTTTGCATCTTTATACCAATTCACAGGTTGTCAACGCGTCCAATTGTAGTAAGCTACGCAATGGGACCATCTCCTGTTCAATGTAAGATTTAATTACCTTGCGTGGGTAATCTTTTGACATTTCGGCCGCCTCGTCGCGCCAGGATAGATGGTCTCCGAACGACTCATTTTCAATAGGTAAATGATATACGCAATACGCGTTGCATAGTCAATTGCTTCAAATTGGACGGCAAATAGGAACCTGTGCTTCAAATAATTTTGGATACTGGATATTCATGTACTCTTTTAATTTTATTGCTGTTAAGTTTAAAACGGGCTATATTTTCTAGAAAAAATTCACGTAACTTTTACGGCCAGTAAAACTTCGCTTTAGAAGTTTTAAACATAAGTATTTGTTGAATAAACACGTGCCAATGTGTGCTTCTATGTTAGGAATATAATCTTTTTATATCCTATTCAAGCACTTTTGTTGCTTAAGTGTACTTTAGCGTGTTAAAAAGTAACTTTTTTGTAACATGAGGATAAAACAAGATTGTCATTCAACTTCTATACTCTTTTCCTGTAGCTAAGTACAGACATAAAGTAATTAAATGTTTATTTTCAGGTACTAATCGGTGGTGGCAGTGAAAATGCGAGTGACTTAGTGTTGTGTCCACCATGAAGCCCGCGCACCTGGTGCTGGCGCTCACGTGTGTGTTCTCCTTCACTCACGCAAAGATAGGTGAGTCTCACGTGTATGGTTGGTGCCTTATTTTATTACTGACGGGAGGATAAAAACAAAAAAAATAACGGTAGTTAATAATTAAATAATAACAACATCAAAATTAAAATGTGAAACCTATAAAGAGCAGTGTGTGTGTATGTTTGGTGTGTCTGTGTGTGTGTCTGTGTGTTATTGTAGCTGTGCTAACAAGACCAAGACCAAGAACGGGATTAGTTATTTTTTTATCATAAAAGCACTTTATTCTGTATAGCGCTATAACTTATACATCGTAATCGATTGGTATGATACGTTATTATAAAGTTCTAGTCCGGAAATTAATAGGAATGTTTTACCTTTTATTTTTATCATATATAATTTCCAATACAAAGAACTTTTTTTAAATGTCATTATGAGCTACAGTAAAATTTAAAATTACTTATTCATTTTAACTTGGCCTTTAAAATCGTTATGTCTTATTATTAAGTATTTAGTACCTAATGGATAAACACTTTCGCAATAAACCTTACAAGGGAATCTTTCCTTCCATTGAACTTATTCTTGGCACTTGAAGCTGAGTCTAGCAAGAATTTACCTTTAGAAATCGTCTTAAATCGGTTGCTTATTAAAGAATCAAATTCAAAATTCAAATGCTGTTATTTGAATAAAATAACAGATTTTAGTGTAAGGAAAATCAATTTAAATATGTAGAAAACATATTGTTCTCTTTTTTATACTAACATTAAATATTTAAACGTTATAATAAATTGCACAAGAATAATTGAAAGAAAAGTGAAGTGAGTAAAAATAGAAAGTAAAAATTAAATACTTACATTAGTAATTTGTTCAAGCTTACTGTTACTTAGATGCTTTAACTATGCAAAGTTAGCTACATTATGCGCATAATATATGTGTGCAACGTAACGGTTGTTAACTTTGATGATTGATTTCGGCAATTCAGTTGAATTCCATTCGCAGGGCATTCCATTGCGCAATTCTGCTCACTTATTCAAATACCCCGGTCCAGCCCGGCCTAATTTATACCGCAAAATATTCACGAATAATTTACCTAACTGAGTAGCAATTAAGTTGGAATTAGCTGGCATGGAATGATTATGACTGTATTACCATATTACCTACAAGTAAACATGGTTACTTTGAAGTGCTCTCGCGAAACTGAGCCAACTGTTTGAAGGGGGTTGGTGGACTAAGTTACGGGTAGTTAGCGGTGTGGACGCGTATAATCGATGTTGTGTAAAAGTGAAACTCACTTAAAACATATATTTTTTACGTTGGATTAAAAATCATTTGCCTTAAATAACTGATGCAGCCTACGATAATCGCCTTTATCACGCAATAGATAAATGATAAAACATCCAAAACTCAGGTATGTGTCAGAAAGTGACAGATGCGTTGTTGTTTATCCATCGCGTGATGAATATAGGCTTATGGTTCGTGACGATGAGGTCGACGATGGAGTACACTTCAAGATATCCAAGTAGTACACTTTCGCCGTCCTAGTTACGAATGTATTGGTAAATTGCTTTATGTCCTGGTACATTGACAACATAAGGTAACTCAAATTTACGTTAAATCCCGATTTTTTCGAGGATGAACCGTGTCCAGATAGTATAAAGATATTTAAAACTTAAAACGTTTACTGCCACACTACTTGTAGCCAACTTCACAGACACAAACTTACTTGGCGTCAATTGTATTGCATTGTAATAGTGGTCCCTCACTGAACACAATACTCAAAATCGAATCGTGTAGCATTATAGGCAAATGTTCTTGGCAAAGGATGCCTCTAATGTGTACGTGAGAGTAGCACTTCGGTTCGTTCACGGTTAGTTAGACGCAGACCGCAACGTACGGAACCACCAGCTCTGGTTGAGTTTAATTATAGATACGGTGTATGTAACCTTTGTCATCTAACCACATCAAGGGGTTTTCTGGTAAAATGTCCATTAGACACTTCTAGGAAGTTAACTTTTAGTATGTTAGTAATTAACTTGACATTAAAACTGATAACTACTTAGGACTTACAGAGGGTACTTCCTCTCGGAATACTTTGTGTACACAGATTTTCGAACGGTAAATTAAGGATTGTTTAATCTTCTAATATAAAAGTATACCAGTCATGAATTCAAGGATAATCCTAATAACGCGATGTAAGTACCATTAAATTATATGAAAGCGGTAGCCATCACACCTCCACCTAGCTATCGGTCAAAATATTGTTGCAAAGTGTACCGAGTACCTATAGTTGTAAGATAATTTCTACCAAACAATGCCGAAGCAGAAATAAAGTAATGTTTACCTTTTCTCCTCCGCCAACGAAGTTACTTATACCTTTTAGTATACATTACAAATATTTTTTACTCATAAAAATGGAAATAATATTCTGCCAAACGTTCAAACGATAATTTATGTTTCGTAGGATAATATTGTTACGCCGGTAGGTTAGGTCAAAAACTTTGAACGTCAATTTCAATGCGTAAGAGGCGTTTTCAGCAGGCTGATCAAGTCATTTCAGGCCATTTCAGAAGTTGCTCTATCGCATTATCTAAAGATCGAAATTTCACCCAAGTTGCCGTCGTTTTCAGGCGCCTGAAACATGTTTTCAGTCCGTTTCAGGGCACCCTCTATCAGATGACGCCATAACCTGAAAACCCGTTTTCAGGCGTTTTCAGGACCCCTTATGGGCCTCTGAAGCACAAATCATTATATGGCGAAATTTCCAGTAGGAGTGACAGAGATAGCACTAGTAGAAAGAGATAGCTATGCTCAGAACATTCGAGAAGTGTGTAACAAGTATGGGACTACTAGAAAGAGATAGCTATACTCGGAACATTCGAGAAGGGAGTGACAGAGAGTCACAGACAACCCCCACTAGACGGAGCATGTAAGGCGACCCGCGCGCACCAACGATATGGTACGGCAGAACATTAAAGTATCAACACGGCGGCCACCGTTTAGTTGCGTCCACCCGTCTCCTCCCTTTTACACTCCATAACGATAGTCTTATTTAAAATCCAACTGAATCGCTCGTCCAATCGCTGCTAGTTGCTTACACGAACCACTATAGAAAAGGATTTTGCTAACATGTATTTACTTAAACCTCTACAAATATCTCATTTCAAAGTTAGTTAACATAATGGAGCGCGCGTGCGAATGATTTTGTCGGAATCGTCCTACCTTTGCCCTGTGTGGGTCGAGTATCTGACGTATTTATCATTCCGACTGAAGGCTTGGTGATGCCTATTGTGCCTCTGTCTGAACCGCTGTTACATGGTTGCGTGCCCATCTCCACACATGTCCCTCTAAAACGACGTAACGTGCTCACAATATTCGTCACATGAGACGTTTTAGAATGAGGTCGGCCGATAGCTGGGTTAGATAAACAGACATTCGATATTCAAATTAAGATGGATAGATTGCTTAGTCCAATTTCCGGGCAGACAAAGGTATTTGTCGTTGCTGACGAATGCAATCTACTCGTTCTCCAGCGATTGTGGTGTCCTTTATGCTTTCACCTGTGCTGTGTCGATCTTCGGCGTCTTTTGGAGAATCTTGCCAAGATTGTGCTATTACAGCAAATCTGATTTTGGCAACGCTCAACGACAAGTGAGCTGCGTGGCGTACCATATATTCTTACCCTTTTATACCTATACAGGGTGTAATCATTGTTCGTGTTCATTTCACCTAAACAGGCTATTTTTTTTTTAAATATTTATCAACGTTTCTTACTTAACATAAGGGTACGTAAACGTGGTGTATTATTGTATTAATTATTAGATTGGTATCCAACACTGTCAGTAGAGCACTCAATAATTCGGTCAACTAATCGAATGGTCCTAATTAAACGTGTCGAACACGAATCCGATATAGGTTACAATAGTCATTTATTTGTTGAAATAATTACACAGCAGATAGACAAAAGTAATTTAAAAATGTATTCGACTCCAATGTGTTAAGGATTTTTTTCTACTCCAGTACTTTTTTCTGTCATTTATATAGTTACTAACTCTAATATAAAGACACTAGCTTTTGCCCGCGACTACGTCCGCGTGGAGATTGATAAAAGGGATTATTAAAAGCGCCTAGGCAAATGTAAAAAAAACTATATGAACAAAGTACATTAAAAGGCGCAAGACATTAAATATGGCATGAATGGATTGGACACTGAGCACGCACCATGGTAACACTGCTGCAAGTGTCAGTTCCTCAACCCATTCAATTGTTCATTCGGTACACATTACATTACAGACATGGAATGGAAGTCAGTGTTGTAAACACAATTTAGCTTACCAATTTACCTGTGTTTAATACAGGACTAGCTGTTGACCGCGACTTCGTCCGCGTGGAACCATTATCTTGAAAATTTTACATCTTTATTATTTTCAGATCTAAGTAATGTTGAAATTGCTAAACGTGCTTTTTTTTCAATTGTATACGAAATAGTAACGAACCCTTCGTACGCGAGTCCGACTCGCTCTTGGCCTTTTGATGAGTCAGTCAGTCAGGACAGGACACTTGCATTTATATATATAGATAGATAGATTAGCGGATTTCCCCATACAAACTTTGCACCCCTTTTTAACCCCCTAGAGGTGAAATTTTCCAAAACGCTGAAATTACTTTTTTTGTATTTGATGACGTAAGCTTTCTACAAAGTTTCAAGTCTCTAGTTCAAAAAAAAAAGTTTCTCCCATATAAACCTTGCACCCCTTTTTAACCCCCTTAGAGGTGAAATTTTCCAAAACGCTGAAAGTACTTTTTGTGTTTTTGAATAAGTAATCTTTCTACAAAGTTTCAAGTTTCTAGCTCTAAAAAAAAAGTTTCCCCCATACAAACTTTGCACCCCTATTTAAACCCCTTAGAGATTGAGTTTTTCAAAATCGCTTCTTATCTCTTGTACACTTTATAAATGCAACCTAGTGTGCAAATTTCAACTCTCTAGCATTTGTAGTTTCGGCTCTGCGTTGATGAGTCAGTCAGTCAGGACACTTGCATTTATATTGTATATATAGACTAGCTGTTGCCCGCGACTTCATCCGCGTGGAATCTTATCTTGAACAGTTTAAATCTTTATTATATTACTAGACGTGCCCGCGGCTTCGCTCGCGTAAATCAAATGTACTTCCTATTTGTAACACTTGAATATGTAATTTTGGGGTAGGTGTCGGGTTTCATAAAATTGAATGGCATACTTTTGATACGCATACGTGTATTCGTCATACTCATCATTACGCATAACTGTAAATATTCATACATTTATGCGCATAAAATGATTTAAGCATACTTTGTCATGGTCATACATTGATTACTCATAAAACAATGTAACCATACTTTATAAACGCATACATTGCAAAATGCATAGTCAAGTCGGTTCTGGCCAAGTCGGGTTTCAGGTCATAAAAAAAAACCTAAACCTAACCCAACCAAGTTGGATCTAGCCAAGTCGGATTTCAGGTCATAAAAAAAATAACCTAAACTTAACCCAACCAAGTCGGATCTAGCCAAGGCGAACATGATCATAAAAAAATAACCTAAACCTAACCCAAGCAAGTCGGATCTGACCAATATAATATTGATAATTGTAATTATCAGTATTATGGCTTGAAAAGTGTATATTATACTAAAAATAATTGTAATTATCAATATTATGACTTAATAAATGTATGACATACGACATTATGGCTAAAACAATTATGACGTACAGAAATTATGACAGCGAACAATTATGACATCGTACAATTTATGCCAAAAAAAAATGTATGCATAGCAACTTTATGCGTAAACTGTTATGACAATCGATATTATGACAATACTTGTTATGCGATCAGAGGGTCCCCCGTAATTTTGTTTTCTCTATATATATATAATGAAAAAATTAAACTGCATTTATTTACGTTGCAAGTTAAATAAAAGTTTTTTAAAAGGAAACTGCATTTACTTAAAATTAATTATAATCAAAAGGGATTCAACAAATTCTATATTTGTATAAGTACATGGGCTCCAGAGTAATACATAGGTAGGTACATGTACAAATGTTACTCAAAGCAAAGCAAAGCCTAGCAAAGCTTAATAAACAAAAGTAAAAATATTAACCATTAATGGGCAGTGCCGTTTCAGTAACAGACAAATCCGTGAGAAAAGAATCCTCAGAAAATAGGGTTAAATAATAGGTTGGTGTTTATTTCGTCAAAATCGACTAAAAACTTAATGCTACGTTGTGTCTGTCTTGGAAAATAGTGGTGGACGTTAGCCTTTATCGGTAAAGGGCCTCTTAATCTTTCAATAGAAAGTAATATGTTAAAATTTACCCGTTTAACTAACATAGTTTCTGTGTTTATTTTACGCTTGTTTTCTCTCACAAACTCGTTCCTACCCGTTATACGTAAATATATGCTAGGCGTATACGGAGTATAACGTTTTGGCAACAATATAGTTGATCTTTTTTCACTAATTCCATTCAAAAACATTAAGATACATCACAGAGTTGAGGTTATGTCATGTCGGCGTTTGACATTTCAATTGACAGAGACTGAAGTTACATATGTCGTCTCACTCTATCGTATAAGCAAAGTGCGTAGTCATTACATTTCGAGCAAAAAACTTCGATATAACGGCGTACCAACATGACGCCAAAAAAGTTTGGCTACTTAAACTTAAGTCATATGGCGAAACGAAACTTTAGGCTACTTGAACCTAACCCGTAATAGCGACAATAACCGAGGGATCGCCGAAAATGGCCGACGGTCGCGAAATGAAGAATTTTATGAAATTTCTTTAGCCGATTGTGAAGGAAATACGTGGCGAAAACGGTATTTTTTACGCTCTTATTCTATTCTCATATTTAGACAATAGATTTGAATCGTCGTTTCTGCGGTAACGTGCATCGTATTGGAGAAACGTGATCTAAAAGGACGTCGAGTTTTGTAAGGCGCCATCTCGCTTCCTCCCTAGTGCGTTATCCCGTTCTGGCATTTTCAATTTTATTATATAGATTTTCAGATCTAAACAATGTTGAAATTACTTTTCTTTTTTTGCAAGTTGATGATTTTGATGTTGGTTACTGTAATTCAACAAAAAATAAATAATAATAAATATTGAAGTGCATGCTCCCATACAATAAACGTGTTTTTTTTGCCATTTTATACGTAATGGTACCGAACTTCGTACGCGAGTTCGACTCGCTCTTGGCCTCTTTTTAGTTTTTTTTTCGGCTAAATTGCTCTAATTACGCGGAATCATTATGAACTCAGGTTTCAAGTCCCGCACTCAAAATAAATATTTGATCTTCAAACAAATTTTCAACCCCTTTTTCACCACCTTCTGGGCTGAATTTTCAAAAACGAATTCAATTTTCTTGTATTCTGATAATATGCCCTTATACAAAGTTTCAAGTCCTGCGCTCAAAAAAATGTTTGATCTCAATACAAACTATCAACCTCCTTTTTACGACCTCAGGAGTTGAATTTTCAAAAACGCTGAAATTACTTTTTTTTATTTCTAATTATCTAGACACGCGGCAGCGTGTCCAGCCAAGTTCACCGCAGGAACTGGCGAGCAGCAGCCGTGTGTTATATTACACGAACCGTTTGGAGCCACTTTTGACCCCTCAATAACTCCAAATCTATTCAACAGAAAAAAATGAAATTTGGCTTATGTATTTAGGTCCCTGAGAACAACTAGAACCACAAATTTCATAAATGTAGATGAAATAGTTATTGAGATATTGACGTCCAAAAAACGGCATTTTTATCACTGACTGACTGACTCACTAGTAATCAAAAACCTAACCCACTTCCAGGTGACCTAGAAAGATGAAATTTGGCATTCAGCTTGGTAATTGTGTGTGTACACATATAAAAATCAAAAACAGTGATATTTTTTAGTTTTATTATTATTATTATTTATGCTTGTTGCCTCAGAACTCCGTCATTTACTAACCGATTTGGAAAATTCTTTCTTTGTTTGTAAGATGGCACTCTCTCTCTCACACACACACCACACACACACACACACACACACACACACACACACACACACACAACACAGACAGAGAAGGTTAATAAATTGCCGTGGCGCGGGGACGGATAGCGAAGCGCGGGAGCGCGGCGTGGCGAGGAGCGGTCCGGCCCCTCCCTCTACCCCGCGTCACTCTAGTCAAGACAGGTGGGGCGTCAATTCAAATTTCTGTACAAAAAGTAATGATATCCCATCAAAAACATAAATGTTAAATTAGAGCCAAGTTCTCGCATGCAACGTTGTCTGTCGACTTCGCCGACAAAAGAATTGAGATCTATATGGGCGCCAAGTTCTTTGCCCTAAATTTTTTAGATACAAGGACATGCGACATACTCAATGCATTTATTTTACTTGGGGTGTAATTCAATATCAAGATTTGACTTGGCTAGTTTTCACAAACTGACTTAATTTTATCAAAGTAACATAGTATTATTATCAAGCTAACAGTATAAGTAACAGGACGTACACTAACTTGCGTACATACCTTTACGAAAATAGGTTAATGATTAGACAAATGTAATATACATTTATATGTAAAAACTAGCCAAGTCCAGTCTTGATATTGAATTACACCCCAAGTAAAATAAATGCATTGAGTATGTCGCATGTCCTTGTATCTAAAAAATTTAGGGCAAAGAACTTGGCGCCCATATAGATCTCAATTCTTTTGTCGGCGAAGTCGACAGACAACGTTGCATGCGAGAACTTGGCTCTAATTTAACATTTATGTTTTTGATGGGATATGCCTTTACACAAAGTTTCAAGTCCGGCGCTCAAAAAAGGTTTGATCTCCATTCCATTCCAAACATTCAACCCCTTTTTAGGGTTCCGTACCCAAAGGGTAAAAACGGGACCCTATTACTGAGACTTCGCTGTCCATCCATCCGTCCGTCCGTCTGTCACCAGGCTGTATCTCAAGAACGGTGATAGCTAGACAGTTGAAATTTTCACAGATGATGTATTTCTATTGCCGCTATAACAACAAATACTAAAAATAAAATAAAATAAATATTTAAGGGGGGCTCCCATACAACAAACTTGTTATAGATATATATATAGGTACGGAACCCTTCATGCGCGAGTCGGACTCGCACTTGCCCAATTTTTCACCATCTTCAGGGCTACATATATTTTCAAAAACGCTGAAGCACTTTTTTGTATTCTAATAATACGCCTCTATTTAAAGTTTCAAGTCCCACACTCAAAAAATTTTTTAATCTTCATACAAACTTTCAACCCCTTTTCACCACCTTCAGGGCTGAATTTTCAAAAACGCTGAAATTTCTTTTCTTGTATTCTAATTATATGCACTAATACAAAGTTTAAAGTCCCGCGCTCAGAAAAAGGTTTGATCTCCATTCAAAGTTTCAACCCCTTATTTACCAGTTTCAGGGATGAATTTTCAAAAATACTTAAATCAGTTTTCTTTTATTTTATTGTAATACCTATTTACAAAGTTTCAAGTTCCTAGCTTAAAATTAAAATTGAACCCCGAGACAAACTTTCATCCCCCTTTTAACCCTCTTAGAGGTTGAATTTATAATGAAGTTAAATTAATTATTGTATTAAGTGGTTTACACTCACGTGAAATTGTCAGGAACGGCCCGACATGTTTCGAACTCGTATGGAGCCCTTCATCAGGGACGGCTGCCCGCACACCGCCGCGGCAAACTCGTCACTAGGTTTCACGTGAGTGTAAACCGCTTAATACAATAATTAAATATGTCTCACGAAAGTTTTAATAAAATTATTGAAGTTAAATTAATGTTATTTTGTTATTATTATATATGCCTTAGTCAAAGAATTTGTAATGGAATCAAACTTTCAACCCTTTTTAACCATTTTAGGGGACGAATTATTGAAAACGCTGAAATTACTTTCCTTGTATTTTGATTATATGCCTTTACACAAAGTTTAAAGTCCCACGCTCAAGAAAAGGTTTGATCTCCATACAAGCTTTCAACCCCCTTTTTACCACCTAAGAGGATGAATTTTCAAAAACGCTGAAATCACTTTTGTTCCATTTTATTTGCATAACTTTTTACGAAGTTTAAAGTTCCTAGCTTGAAATTAAATTTGAACCCCAAGACGAACTTTCATCCCCCTTTTAACCCCCTTAGAGGTTGAATCTTTGATGACGTTAAATTAATGTTATTTTATTATTATTGTATATGCCTTAATAAGAAGTTTCAAGGAATTTGTAATGGATTCACACTTTCAACCCCTTTTTAACCCTTTTAGCGGACGAATTTTCGAAAACGCTGAAATAACTTTTCTTGTATTATAATAGTATGCCTTTACACAAAGATTCAAGTCCCGCGCTCAAAAAAATACTTGATCTCCATACAAACTTTGCACCCCTTTTTAACCCTTTTAGAGGTGAAATTTTCCAAAACGCTAAAATCACTTTTTTTGTATTTGATTAAGTAAGCTATCTACAAAGTTTTAAGTCTCTAGTTCAAAAAATAAAGTTTTTCCCATACAAACTTTGCACCCCTTTTTAACCCCCTTAGAGGTAAAATTTTCCAAAACGCTGAAAGTACTTTTTGTGTTTTTGTATAAGTAATCATTCTACAAAGTTTCTAGTCTCCAACTCCAAAAAAAAAATTACCCCATACATACTTTGCACCCCTATTTAACCCTTTTAGGGGAGGTATTTCCAAAAATCCTTTCTTATCCCTAGCCCACGTTATAACAGTAACATATTGTGCAAAAATCAACTCTCTAACATTGGTAGTTTCGGCTGTGCGTTGATGAGTCAGTCAGGACTTCTTCTTTTATATATATAGATTAGCGGATTTCCCCATACAAACTTTGCACCCCTTTTTAACCCACTTAGAGGTGAAATTTTCCAAAACGCTGAAATCACTTTTTTTGTATTTGATTACGTAAGCTTTCTACAAAGTTTCAAGTCTCTAGTTCAAAATAAAAGTTTCTCCCATATAAACCTTGCACCCCTTTTTAACCCCCTTAGAGGTGAAATTTTCCAAAACGCTGAAAGTACGTGTTTTTGAATAAGTAATCTTTCTACAAAGTTTCAAGTTTCTAGCTCTAAAAAAAAAGTTTCCCCCATACAAACTTTGCACCCCTATTTAACCCCCTTAGAGATTGAGTTTTTCAAAATCGCTTCTTATCTCTTGTACACTTTATAAATGCAACCTAGTGTGCAAATTTCAACTCTCTAGAATTTGTAGTTTCGGCTCTGCGTTGATGAGTCAGTCAGTCAGGACACTTGCCTTTATATATATAGATAAACTAGCTGTTGCCCGCGACTTCGTCCGCGTGGAACCTTATCTTGAAAATTTTACATGTTTATTATTTTCAGACCTAAGCAATGTTGAAATTACTAAACGTGTTTTATTTTTATTTTTTACGAAATAGTAACGAACCCTCCGACTCGATCTTGGCCTTTTTTTAGTTTTTTTTTCGGCTAATTTGCTCTAATTACGCTGTACCATTATGAAATCAGGTAATCTACGAACGAATAGCTTTACGAAACTCGTTGAGTTTAAAAACGACGTTTATAAATTCTTTGATTCGAATAATAATGCCGTTATACAAAGTTTCAAGTACCGCACTCAAAAAAAACCTTCAGGGCTGAATTTTCAAAAACCCTGAAATTACTTTTCTTGCATTCTAATAATATGCCTTTATACAAAGTTTCAAGTACCGCACTCAAAAAAATGTTTGATCTTCATACAAACTTTCAACCCCTTTTTCACCACCTTCAGGGCTGAATTTTCAAAAACGCTGTAATTACTTTTCTTGTATTCTATTGATATGCCTTTATACAAAGTTTCAAGTACCGCACTCAAAAAAATGTTTGATGTTCATACAAACTTTCAACCCTTTTTTCACCACCTTTAGGGTGAATTTTCAAAAACCCTGAAATTACTTTTCTTGCATTCTAATAATATGCCTTTACACAAAGTTTCAAGTACCGCACTCAAAAAAATGTTTGATCTTCATACACATTTTCAACCCCTTTTTCACCACCTTCAGGGCTGAATTTTCAAAAACGCTGTAATTACTTTTCTTGTATTCTATTGATATGCCTTTATTTAAAGTTTCAAGTCCCGAACTCAAGAAAATGTTTGATCTTTATAAAAACTTTCAACCCCTTTTTCACCACCTTAAGGGCTGAATTTTCAAAAACCCTGAAATTACTTTTCTTGCATTCTAATAATATGCCTTTATACAAAGTTGCAAGTACCGCGCTCAATAAAATGTTTGATCTTCATACAAACTTTCAACCCCCTTTTCACCACCTTCAGGCCTGAATTTTTAAAAACGCTGTAATTACCTTTCTTGTATTTTTTTGATATGTCTTTGTTTAAAGTTTCAAGTCCCGAACTCAAGAAAATGTTTGATCTTTATAAAAACTTTCAACCCCTTTTTCACCACCTTAAGGGCTGAATTTTCAAAAACCCTGAAATCGCTATTCTTGCATTCTAATAATATGCCTTTATACAAAGTTTCAAGTACCGCACTCAATAAAATGTTTGATCTTCATACAAACTTTCAACCCCTTTTTCACCACCTTTAGGGTGAATTTTCAAAAACCCTAAAATTACTTTTCTTGCATTCTAATAATATGTCTTTGTACAAAGTTTCAAGTACCGCCCTCAAAAAATGTTTGATCTTCATACACATTTTCAACCCCTTTTTCACCACCTTCAGGCCTGAATTTTTAAAAACGCTGTAATTACTTTTCTTGTATTCTATTGATATGCCTTTATTTAAAGTTTCAAGTCCCGAACTCAAGAAAATGTTTGATCTTTATAAAAACTTTCAACCCCTTTTTCACCACCTGAAGGGCTGAATTTTCAAAAACCCTGAAATTGTTTTTCTTGCATTCTAATAATATGCCTTTATACAAAGTTTCAAGTACCGCGCTCAATAAAATGTTTGATCTTCACCAACTTTATACCCCTTTTTCACCACCTTCAGGCCTGAATTTTCAAAAAAGCCGTAATCACCTTTCTTGTTTACTAATAATATGCTCATATACAAACTTTCAAGTCCTGTGCTCACAATTTTTTTCGACCTCGATACAAATTTTCAACCCTTTTTTGACCACCTTCAGGGCTGAAATTTCAAAAACGCTGTAATGACTTTTCTTGTATTTAAATTCTATACCTTTATACAAAGTTTAAAGTCCCGCGCTCAGAAAAAGGTTTGATCGCCAATTCGCAATATAAACTTTCAACCCCTTTTTAACCCTTGTAGAGGACGAATTTTTGAAAACGCTGAAATTACTTTCCTTGTTCTATAATTATATGCCTTTATACAAAGTTTAAAGTTCCACGCTCAAGAAAAGGTTTTATCTCCATACAAACTGTCAACCCCTTTTTTACCACCTTAGGGGATGAATTTTCAAAAACGCAGAAACTACTTTTCTTCCATTTTATTTGCATAACTTTTAACGAAGTTTGAAGTTTGTAGCTTAAAATTATATTTGAACCCCAAGACGAACTTTCATCCCCCTTTTAACCCCCTTAGAGATTGAATTTTTTAAACCGTTAAATTAATGTTATTTTGTTATTATTATATACGCCTTAATAAGAAGTTTCAAGGAATTTGTAATGGACTCAAACTTTCAACCCCTTTTTAACCCTTTTAGGGAACGAATTTTTAAAAACGCTGAAATTACTTTTCTTGTATTCTAATAGTATGCCTTTAAACAAAGATTCAAGTCCCACGCTCAAAAAAATACTTGATCTCCATACAAACTTTCAACCCCTTTTTTACCACCTTACGGGATGACTTTTCAAAAACGGTGAAATTAGTTTTCTCTTATTTTATTTTAATATCTTTTTTACAAAGTTTCAAGTTCCTAGCTTTAAAAAAAACTTGTACCCCATACAACCTTTCATCCCCTTTTTAACCCTCTTAGGGGTTGAATTTTTCAAAATCGCTTCTTATCCCTAGCCCACGTTATAAAAGTAACCTACTGTGAAAAAATCAACTCTCTAACATTAGTAGTTTCGGCTGTGCGTTGATGAGTCAGTCAGGACTTCTTCTTTTATATATATAGACTAGCGGCCGCCCGCGACTTCGTCCGCGTAGATTTTGATGATGACAAAGATATTAAAATAGGTAGGTAAGGAATTTTATTCTTAGTTAATTCACCCCCTTAGGGGCAGAATTTTTCAAAACGCTGAAATCACTTTTTTGTATTTGATTAAGTAAGCGTTTATTGAGGCGCTACCAGGGTCACCGAGTGGATGTTCAATGAAATGACCTTGCTTCGTAATAACTAGTTTAATTATAAGAAAGTACCGTGTCGTACAGAACCCCGATAGCGACTGCCTGTCGTCCCGGTCCGCGGGTCCTGCGGCGGGGGTTCGCGATAGCTGTGTCAGCTCATATTCCAGTACACATGTACCGTGATATGAGCTGACCACGCTAAATGTCCCTATACGATTCCCCCCCTTACAACAAAAAATTAATAGTACACAAAATATAAAACATAAAACATCGCTTAGCTAAAAATATCTTAGCTCTAGTAGTAGTGTGTGTCGACCGTTACATTGTTCTGCGAGTCAGCGTAACTGATATCATGCAGGTGCGCGTTCTGCTGAGACCGCGGAACGTGCAACAACATGATATTCTTTTAACAGGTAACATGATTACTGTGAACAAAGAATGATTTCCTGTTAAACATTGATAACTAATTTATATGCATAAATCAAATAGGTTAGCTTAACTTTTGAAAAATAAAATAAATGTTCAATATAAATTTCGATATTGACTTTTCAATATGACACAGTAGGTACACATAATTTTAATAAAACAAAATGCTTAATATTACCTTAATTAGTAAATCACGGGCTGTTGCTTAGTTTGGGGTTCAGTGCGTTCCCTGTGAACGACAACTGCTGTTGGCTGGTTTTTTGTTACGGCTTTTAGGAGCCACTTCCGTAAATTCTGTCTACATTTTGCTTGGATGAAGTAAATTATGAACATTGCCAACATGATGGAGATTACTATGAGGATGATTCCCATGTAGTTAAGTTTAGTATCCACTTGTCCCGTGACACTGTGGACTTCCGCTATAGCAATATTGTTTCGGGATCCCTCTTCTTTACTTTGTCCCCAGCCCATTTTCGTTAAAATAAACAAAAATACTCGTGTGAAAATATACTAATGCACGCCAAGTGCTTTGAGCAGATAAATGATACAATTTTCTAAAATCTCGTCTTATATCTAATATTTACTGATGATTTATCACATTATTTTCTGTCAATTCCGAGATAAATTACATGATCTAAAAAAAACAACTACAAAACAGTCTAAAGTTCAAAATAATGCATTCATGCTGTTATGTTTATATAACATGACCGACTTGGAACATAGCGGAATTACAATTCACATTGGTATGGTCCAAGTTACAAGGTAGCGAAATCGCTATCGCTTATGAGCTACAACATTAAAATTAACTATACTATTTATAACCTTTTAAACAACCATTTCAGATATACCGATTTATGCCCCATTTCAATACTAACATATAAAACATTATACCTAACTGTCAAAGAAAGGAACATAATGTCTCAGCTTGCTATACCTATTTGAAATGTATCCGGTTTAAACCCTATGTTGTGACTAATTAATCCTAATAATAAACGTCTTTAAATCTAACTGGTGTTTTAATTATGCGACCGCTTTTAGTTTTACGAATACTGCTATCTATACGCGGTTGTATCGCGGTTCCGCTGTCGCTTGTGGGAGCGGTTGCGTTCGTCAAACTACTTGCGCTTGTACCACTCGTGTTGATGCTATCGTCCCACACGTAAGCTGGCTTCAACCTGTCGATTGATACGCGAGCTTGCCTGTTCGGGAATTGAATGAGGAACACTTTTTCGCCTCTATCTAAAACTTTAAATGGGCCGTTATAAGGTGGCTGTAACGGCTTGCGTACGGCGTCCTCTCTAACAAAAACGTACTCACAAGTGCGTAAATCCTTGTGCACGAAGATGGTACGCGAGTCGCGATTAGCTTTACTTACTGGTTTAAGCTTACTTATTTTATCTCGAATATTATTAACTAAGCTGGACGTGTCGCTAGTCTCCGTTTTCTGAGAACTACAGAAAAAATCCCCGGGTAAACGTAACGTGCGGCCGAACATCATCTCGGCGGCGCTCACGCCGTTATCGCTCCGGCCCGCGGCGCGCAACCCCAGCAAAGCAGTTGCAAGTTCGTCTTCCCATGAGCTGTCGCAGATCCTGGCCATCAAAGCTGCCTTCAATGATCTGTGTAGTCTCTCGACCTTGGAATTGCTTTGTGGGTGGTACGCCGTGGTTCTTAACCTATTGACACCTAACAATTTCATTAATTCCCTAAATAAACTGCTCTCGAATTGACGACCTTGGTCGCTCGTGAGTCTGATCGGACAACCATAGCGCGCGATCCATCCATCGTATATAGTCTTGGCAACAACCTCGGCTGACATATCTTCTATCGGAAAAGCTTCAGGCCAGCTGGTACACCTATCTATGATAGTTACAAGGTAGCGGTTTCCACGTGGAGACGTCGGCATCGGTCCGACCAGGTCCACATGGATGTGCTCCATCCGACCAGCATCCTCGAAAGCCTCGAGCTTCGATATTGTATGGCGATTGACCTTTGCCCTCTGGCACTGTATACATGACTTTGCCCAGTGCCCAGCGTCCTTGTTAATAGACGGCCAAAAGAATTTTCTACGAACCATTTTCCGCGAAGTTCGCGTCCCTGGATGGCTTAAATTATGTACACTTTCGAATGCTAACCGTCTAAATTTCTCTGGAATGTATGGTCTCGCCTCTTTTGTCGAAATTTCACAATAAACCGATTTGTTGCAGTTTGGTAACGAAATTAATTTTAGTACTATATTGTTATTGTTAGCGCGTTGGTCCGATTGCGTCATCTGTTTCAAGTACTCGTCTTTAGCTTGTTCGTCAGCGAGTTCCGCGTAATCGAGTACAGTGGGACAAATAATCGTCTCTATGCGCGATAATGTATCAGCGACTATATTTTCCTTTCCACTTATGTGCTTGATATCCGTAATGAACTCGCTAACGAATAGTAACTGCCTAGTACGCCGTGGGGTTTCGTTATTTTTATTGTCTATTCTATCGAACGCGTGGCATAAGGGCTTATGATCAGTATACACTGTCAAAGGTCGGCCTTCAAATAACTTTCGAAAATGCTTAATCGATAAGTAAATAGCTAACAGTTCCCTATCATAAGCGGAATAACTCTTTTGTGCGTTATTTAATTTTTTCGAAAAGAATCCCAAAGGCTTCCAGACACCTTCAATCAATTGCTGCAGTACCCCTCCGACAGAACTTCCAGAAGCGTCAGTCATGAGAGCCAATTGCACGTCGAGACGAGGATGAGACAGTGTAACGGCTTTTTGTAGGCCCTCCTTACACTGTTTAAATGCGTCCTCGGCCTCGCTAGACCAATTAATGGGCGTCTTGTCCTTTTTCTTAGCATTAACTAAATATTGCTCTAAACTCGACTGAATTTCTGCCGCTCCCGGTATGTGCGAACGATAGAAATTCAGCATTCCCAAAAACCTACGCAATTGTTCTACGGTTTCGGGTTTAGGGTAGTCTATAATGGCCTGAACCTTTTCTTCTAGAGGTCGAATGCCTGCGGAACTTACCTCATGCCCGAGAAATTCCAACCTTGGCTGTCCAAAACTACATTTGGCCAAGTTAATTGTTATTCCGAATTTGTCAAAACGCTCGAATACTAACCTTAGGTGTTCCTTATGCTGTGCTTCATTTACGCTCGCTATAAGTACATCGTCCAGGTAACTAAATAAAAAATCCAGGCCTTCCAGTACTGAACTATTCATAAACCGCTGGAAAGTCTGTGCAGCACTACGGAGCCCGAAACTCATTCTTGGAAACTCGAATAAACCGAAAGGCGTAATTATCGCGGTTTTTTCGATATCTTTATCAGCCACCGGGATGCAGTGGTACGCTCTATTTATGTCTATTTTGGAAAAAATATTCTTACCGGCCAAAATAAAAGTAAAATCGTGAAGTCTCGGTATTGGGTATCTATCCGGTTTCGTAATGGCATTGAGTGCGCGATAATCACCGCAAGGACGAATTTCGCCGTTTTTCTTATTTGTGACATGTAATGCAGTTGCCCATTCACTTTTTGAGGGTCTGCAAATACCCATCTCCTGCATCCGACGAAATTCTTCCTTGACCTTCTTATACCTATCCGGCGGTAACGGCCTTGCCCGCGCGAATACGGGCGGTCCCGACGTCTCAATATAATGTACGACGTTATGCGGTGGGGTGTCCTTGAAGGTCGCGGGCTTCGTAATGCTAGGAAACTGCGATAACAATTGATGGTAAGGATGGCTATTGTCAACTGTGCTAACGGTTGGCTGATCACTACTCACGATTTGCGCTATAACATTAAGTTCCGTTATTTGATCAACTAATTTCTGCGCGCTTAAATCAACTAGTAGTTTATGGGAAATTAGAAAATCGGCACCTAAAATCGGCTGTTTAACGTCGGCTATTACAAATTCCCATCTGAATGGCCTACGCAACTTAAAATCTAACAGTAAAGTTTTTACGCCGTAAGTTCTAATTTCCGTGCCGTTTGCCGCGAAAAGTTTAAAGTCAGAGCACTCACCCGTACGTAGTTGTCTACTTGCCGGTATCACTGAGATGTTAGCACCTGTGTCCACCAAGAAACGAAGTCCGCTGTTCATATCAGTCACTCTTAAACGACGGCCAGATGTAATGGCACAGATTTCCGCCGTATTCTGTACCACGCCATCTAGTTTTCCGACTGCTTTCTGTCCCACGCACACGGTTGCACACACTTTGCCGCTTTCTGTCCGAATCTAAAGTGGTAAAAACATAACCAGTCCGTTTTTGGCGTAGCGCTATCACTGCCGCGACGCGATGCAGATGCGCTTCTCGTCCGCGATGACGAGCGACTGCCGCGGAAATTACGACCGTTCCGGGGTTGACGCTGCCGTGGTCGCGAACGCTCGAAGTCCATCATCCTGACGCTCAGCTTGGCAATCTCGGCTAAGATGGTCGCCGTACCGCCAGCTCCGGAACTCGCTGCCGCGTCCCTGCGCGCCCCTATCTCCGAAACGTGCCTGCTCGCCGTAGCCTCCGCGACATCATCCGCTATGCTGGCGAGCACCTCCAGGTCTTTTTCCCGCGACGCAACTAACACGGCCCGCACCGTCGTTGGCAGGCGGTTCTGCCACATGATGCGGAGGGTGTCATCTGGGAAACTGTCCTTGGCCATGTTGCGCATCTTCACCAGCAACTGAGAAGGTTTCTGGTCCCCAAGGTCCATCTCGCCCAAGACCTTCTCTATTTGCCGGTTTTTTGAGTCCTCCAGCATGGTCAACAATTTCGCTTTCAAGGCCTGGAATTTGTTGGCCTCCGGCGGGTTGGTAAGGAAGTCCGTCAATCGCAGTATGACCTCCTTTGGCAGTTTCGACACTACCATGTCGAATTTGGCCTCATCGCCAATACGCTGGTGGGATAATACGGCTTCAGTACGGATGAACCAAACTCTAGGCTGGTCCACCCAGAAATCTGGTATTCTGCTGGAAACCGAGATAGCCATAACCTCCGGTTGTTGCCCCGGTATGGTAATGTCTCCCAACCGCAAGTCCTCTAGCTTAGGAGTGTCTCCGTTTGGTGCCGCGCCGCTTGATTGTTCGTTGTTCATTTCTCTCGACGGTCCCGCACAAGGTCACTTGCGTTCCCGAAGTTACGATTAATTAATTTATACAAGGACACTGAATTTAAAAATCTGTGAAGCAAGGTCAACGTGTCTTGTGACTGTCGGGGTCACCAATATTGAGGCGCTACCAGGGTCACCGAGTGGATGTTCAATGAAATGACCTTGCTTCGTAATAACTAGTTTAATTATAAGAAAGTACCGTGTCGTACAGAACCCCGATAGCGACTGCCTGTCGTCCCGGTCCGCGGGTCCTGCGGCGGGGGTTCGCGATAGCTGTGTCAGCTCATATTCCAGTACACATGTACCGTGATATGAGCTGACCACGCTAAATGTCCCTATACGTTCTACAAAGTTTCAACTCTCTAGTTCAATAAATAAAGTTTCTCCCATATAAACATTGCACCCCTATTTAACCCCTTAAGGGGTGGAATTTTCTAAAACGCTGAAAGTACTTTTTGTGTTTTTTAATAAGTAATCTTTCTACAAAGTTTCAAGTCTTTAGCTGAAAAAAAGTTCCCCCCATACAAACTTTTAACCCTTTTAAAGGACGAATTTTTGAAAACGCTGAAATCACTTTTCTTGTATTCTAATAGTGTACCTTTAAACAAAAATTCAAGTCCCGCGCTCAACAAAATACTTAATCTCCATACAAACTTTTAACCCATTTTTTACCACCTTAGGGGGTGAATTTTCAAAAACGCTGAAATTAGTTTTCTTCTATTTTATTTTAATACTTTTTTACAAAGTTTCAAGTCTCTAGCTCAAAAAAAAAAGTTTCCCCCATACAAACTTTGCACCCCTTTTTAACACCCTTAGGGATTGAATTTTTCAAAATCGCTTCTTATCTCTAGCCCACGTTATAAAAGTAACCTACTGTGCAAAAATCAACTCTCTAACATTGGTAGTTTCGGCTGTGCGTTGATGAGTCAGTCAGGACTTCTTCTTTTATATATATAGATTATTATGAAAGTCTGTAAAAGTCTATACTCTACTGCCCAATAAAACACTGCTAAACGATGTTATAATGTCGCCAAAAAAGCATCACGTAGTACCACAGATTACAAGATAAACAGCTGCATTCACACAATTTGCAATTTAAAAAAAAACTTATTGTACTAAGGCATTGCTGCCAACTTGAAAAAAAAGTTTTGTCTTCAGTGCATGTATGTTTAGTATAGTGAACGTATATCTTTATGTATAAGTTTATTTTTTATGACAGATGTTTAGTATAGTGAACTTATACCTTTATGTATAAGTTCATATTTTTTTGACAGGTGGACGTCAATAAAAAAAAAGTTTATCAGAGACAATTTTATTTTTAAGTTTGTTGATTCCGAGCGGGAACATGTCATTATTTATTCATTTATTCATTTATTCAACATTACAAGCCATGTTTATTACAGAGGATGTTAATTATTGTAGGTAGTTGATACATGACACCCTGGTAGGGCATTTAATGTTAGTTATTAGGTAATAAGAACTTGCCTTATTCTATAAATATCCATTCATGCATATGGGGATTACATAATTATTAGAAAATACAGTACCTATAAGTATGTCAAAATAATGCTATATAAAATAAAATATTACAATTATCGAAATGATGTCGTTTAATTACAATAAATTCAATAAATTAAAGTAAGTTACTACTTATCATTGGCCTAAATTATTCATAAGAGATGGCGATTTTAATGTCTTATGTTTCATGGATTCCATTTAGCAATGTATCATCATTTAAATATTCGTCGATTGTATAATAACACTTGTCAATGAGCAGCTTTTTTAACTTACTTTTAAACAGAGAGTCCTTAGTTTCTTGTTTTAACTGATCCGGTAATTTATTTGTTATAATGGCGCAACGACAGTAAGGACTATTTCTATGCATAGCTAATTTTGAAAGTGGCAGGAAAAGTTGGTTTTTATTCCGTCTATTGCTAGTGACCTTTTGCAGCGGAAATAAGTTTGGGTTATTTCTTACGAACATTGCCGCTTCCATAATGTACATACTTGGTAAGGTAAGTATTTTATGTTGCTTGAAATGTGGACAGCAGCTATTAGGTATTCGCGTGTTCGTGAGGATGCGTACACACTTTTTCTGTAATACGAAAAGCTGATGTGCGTCCGTGCTGGCACCCCATAAAATTAAACCGTATCTAAGCCAAGAATTCGCATAAGCATAATATGCTGATAAGGCTGTTTCGAAGTTTGTATTTTGTTTCAGAACGCGGAGGGCATATATGAATCGGGATAATTTTGCTTTAATATTTTGAATATGAGGTTTCCAATTTAGGTTACAATCAATTTTTATTCCCAGTAGATTAAATTCTGTCACTTCTTCTATAGTCAAGTTGTTAGTTTCTAATGTCATTTGTAATGCTCTTTTTTGTGCCGGTCTGAATTGAATTATTTTAGTTTTTTTCGCGTTTATTTCGAGATTGTGATCATCAAGCCATTTTTGGGTACATGCATATAATTCACGTAATCGCTCATTGCACTCCGTATTATTTTTACAGCTGAATAATATAGAGACGTCGTCCGCGAACATTATACAAGTTGTGTCTAGTATTTTAGGGAGGTCATTTACATAGGCTATAAATAAAATACACCCTGCGACGCTTCCCTGGGGTATTGAGCATGAAGTGCCCCGTACATTGGATAGGGTTTCCTTAGCTTCATCGGAGTCTTCGCAAAGGTGATCAATCTGCACATACTGACTACGGTTTTCAAGGTACGATTTGAACCACATATAGGCATTACCGCGAATACCCATGCCATATAATTTAGACAAGAGAATTTTATGAGAGACCCGATCATATGCCTTGGTCATGTCAAGGAGTAATCCTACGCTATATTCTTTTTTGTTTATATTATTAAGGGTCTCTTGAGTGTAATTATAAACCGCAAGTGCAGTAGAGTGGCGCTTTCTGAAGCCGAATTGATTTGGGTCCAATGCATTAAATTGTTCGAAAAATTTGTATACTCTATTTATCATTGCTTTTTCGAAGATCTTAGAAATAGCCGGTAATAGTGCGATGGGTCTATAATGGTTCGGGTCTTTACTATCACCTCCAGGTTTCAGCAACGGCTTGATTTTTGCGATCTTTAATTTGTCTGGAAATACGCCCTCGCTAAACGAGTGGTTTATTAGGAGCCGCAACGGTAGGACAAGTTCGCCTGCGCACAGTTTTATAAGAGCTGTAGGGATTTCGTCTACGCCGAAGCTTTTCTTATTTTTCATTTGTCGTATTATTGTGAGAATCTCGCGCTCAGTTACTTCGCTTACGAATAGGGAGTTTGACATCGGCGAGATAACAGGTCTGCCGGCCGGCTGCGTCGGCGCAACTGCCCCATCACCACTCCCGGCCGGTGTAAACTCACCTACTGATGCGAAATGCTCGTTAAGTATATTAGCGATTGATTGGGGAGATTCTACAATAGTCTCATTGAAATTAAGTGACATTTTATTGAAATGTTCTTTGTATTGGTAGCCTTTTTTGGATGTCGTGTCTTTGATAATTCTCCACATAGTCTGGGTTTTGTTATTCGATAACTTCATTTTACGTATGAAGTTTAATTTCTTTGACGATTTGACACATTTTTTTAGTATTTTTTCATACTTTTTATAATGATTTTTTAACGTAGGGTTTCCGGATTGGTTTAGGAGCCGTTTTAATGCCCTTTTATGCTTACAAGCTATTCTCAGCCCTGTTGTTACCCAAGAAGTGGGTTTTGGGTTGTTCAGCTTTGTTTTGCGTTTTGGTATTATTTTATTTAGTATTTGTTTCAGGTGGTCGCTAAATGCATTATAATTTTGATTGATATTCCCATGTATAATAAGTTTGTTCCAGTCCGTCTTAGCTAATTCATGTTTAAACGAATTCATGTTTTTTATGCTATAATTTCTTTTGTAAGTGAACACTACTTGCTTTTTTTGTTTTTTACTAAACGGTTGCAGTTTTGGTACTCTGTAAATAATGCTTTTATGTTCGGATATTCCGAAGTCCTTTACTAATGTACGATTGTCCCTTATCCTATTTGTAAATATAAGGTCTATACATGTTGCGGATTTTTTTATTTCACGTGTTGAGGTTTTTATTATTTGATGAAGGTTATATGGCAACATGGCATTTAAGAGCTTCTCGGATGTAGGGGACCTCGTTAACATATTGATATTAAAATCGCCACTCAAAATTACATGCATTTTTTGTTCCTTTAATTTCACTTTACTAAGAAGGATTTTCAATCTCTCGTAAAATACATCAATGTCGCGATCCGGTCTATATACGCATATAAATAATATGTGTTCTTTTGGTAACTCTACGGCACTACATTCAAAAACACATTCCTTCGATAATTGTGTGATGTCATCTCGGTCTATGAAGTCGATTCCTTCTTGTAGTAGAATAGCCACTCCGCCGCCCGAGTGATCTTTGCGGTAGAATGCCGATGCAAATTTGTAACCCTTAATTTGTATCAGATTACGCTGCAGTTCTGATATCCAGGTCTCGGATATACCAACGATCGATATATTTTGTGAGTTGAGGAAGGTTTCGATTATGTGCGCTTTGTTTTTTATACTTTGAGCATTCTGTATTAAGATGTTCAAGTTAGTTTCGAAAAGTACAGTTTTGTTTATTTGTCTCTTCTGGGCTTCCGTTTAGTATTGACGGACGGGATATAGATTTTATACATGTCGCGAAATAGTCCTTGATTTTTCGTTGCTGGTATTTCCTATCTCTTGCAAAGGTTGACGATCCCAAACCTTGTAAGTAAGAGGTAATAAAAGTGCTTATGTGACCGATAATATTAGCCATTCCAATATTATTCAGCTTTCCCGTTATTTTTGAGAACATGTCAAGTGATAAGTCTAAGTTAGAATCAAAAGAGTAATGCTTTTCATGGAATTGAGTATCAGCTCGTAACAAAGTGTTAAAAATCTCCACTTTGGAATTATATATTGGCATTCCACAAATATATGTCGGACATGCCACTATTATGTTAGTATGTGCTATAGGATTGAGGGTTTCTGTTATATATTGCACTAAACTTGAGCAGTCCCCTTCATGCTGCTTCAGGTCTCCCTCATCGATAAAGATAATACAATAATCGCTTTGAGTAAAATTTGACAACTTATTCGCTATGCCATAAAGTTTTTGCTTGATCCCAGCTCCTGCAGTTATAAAATGACAGTAATCGACATTTCTTAAGGAGATATCGTTTTCAATAATGTTTGTAATTTTGTTTATTTTATTACTGCTAAGGAGTAATAATTTGCACTTATAGGATTTTGTAGGCTCCATGTGATGACCGTTGTTTTTGTGTTCGCCAGGATCGCTTCCAGGAACTGTGTTTTCCGCGGTTGATGTATTTCGGTGACTGTCAGCGTTTGGTTCTTCGCTGGTCCGCGGCGTAGAGAGAGGGGTCGTGGGGGGAGCGGCGGTTGGGGCGTGATCCGCCGGTCGCAAAAATACTGGAGAACAAGGGAGGGGACTTGAAGTCGAGGCTTTCTTTTTCAAGGGAGTAGATTTTCGCTGCAGGGATAATGATCCACTTTCACTGAGTAACGTTTTGTAGAGATCAAGTTTTTTTTGTTTATCGCCAAGAAATTTCTTGTATTCAGTAATCTCATTGCAAAGGCGGTCTATTTCAGCGTGAGCACTTTCAAGCTGACATTGAAGAGTTGAAACTTCCAATTTAAGTACCGTTAATTGTGGGTCCTCTAAATTGGACATGCTCGGTAGGCTTCTTGAAGAGGCGTCTAAGAATGAGGATTGGATAGTATCATCCCCCAAATCTGAATCCGATGTGCTGATGTTTTCTAAGGAAAGTCGCTTCAAAAGAGGTGTGCCAGCCGCATTAGTATTGCGATGTCTTTTATTATTGGGAGTAGTAAAGTGTTTTGACGTGCCTGGTTGACGAAGCCTATTTGTGTCCTGTGGTATACTGGCAGGTCTATGTGCATCGTAACAAGATTGACATTTCCATGTAATTCGGTTATCCGTTGTCATCAGATTGAATCTTTCCATGCTGATGTTAGATGTGCACAGAACATCATAAATATTTTGGCATACAGAGCATTTCAAGTAGCATCTTGATTTAATTTCCTTTCTGCATTTTATGCAAACCTTTTTGTTCTGCTTAGAAGCCATCATAGTTACTGTACGTGCCCTCTGTTGTGGTGCTGCCGAAATGCGAAGTCTTATAATGTTCTTAACGTAACGTTTAGACGAAGTGGTTCAACAAACGCTCAAAAGGTGGCGCTTTGGCAGAAAGTACTCTTGCGCAGAGGTATTAACTAGGTAATTCTTCAAAATGTTCTCACCGTCCGGGAGATGGCGCACTGATCATGCGAATTGTACTCTGATTAACGCTTGGGCGGTTCAGTCGATTATCAATAGATGGCAGCGTTAAATCGCGCGTGTGTTTTGGAACAAATACTAATACTGAAGTACAGCTGGCAACATTCTAATGGTGCTGTTTGTGCGCACGCGTCTGTGGTAGCTGTCAAACTTGCAGCCTATCAGCTGTTCGGTAATGGTGCCAAATTTTGGTTATGTTTCAGTTGGTTCTTGATTTAAGCCTGGTTTTAAATTTAAACGGTTAAAAATATCTTCTCACCATTCGTTTTTGCAAGTATTTGTCTCCCAGTCAGCGAATTCCGTGTGTGCAATCCAGCACTAGTGTGTGTATGAACGTAAACAACACTGCCACAACTTTACATGGTAAGTATTTACTAGATTTTTGAATAAAATAAACAAGAGCTCTATAGTTCCGTGTTTACTAGGCTAGAGTTGCCAGCTAAGCCTTTTTTCTTTGTTATTTGCATTTTATTTATGAAATGTCGAGTCGTAGAAAAATTATTGTATGCAACGTTGTATAAGTAGGTCAAAAAACGCTCGTGGCATCTTTCTTACGATGTTCGCTACGCTCACATCGTAACCCATGCCACTCGCGATTTTTGCCCCCTCTTATACAACGGTTGCATAAAATACTATTAAACAAAAGTTGATATTGCCATATGATTAGTCAAAGTCAAAGTATTTTATTCAAAGTAAATTCCAAGCGAATATTTTTTGAAGGTCAATTTTACATTAAATAACTTAACTATAGACAATATATTAACTTAACATCCTAACTTAACTTTACACAATGGAAATGCGTTGTTGCGCTGCAGTTGAGGCGTCCGACCATAAGTCTTTGTCTGCTACGTATTCCTCTAGTGTATAATAGGCTTTTCTTTGCAAAGTTTGCTTTATCACTAATTTATTTTCCGACAGACAAATAATATGGTCGGGCAACTTATTGTAGTAGCGTGTACAGAGCCCCACAAATGATTTTTGAACCTTACTTAACCTAGTGCCTACTGATAACAATTTATCCTTATTTCAAGTGTTAAAATCGTGTATGTAATTGTATGCATGTGAATAACTAATACTATGGTGTACTTAACGCACTTATACGACGACGCGGTTGGCGCAGTGGTTAAGCAAATGCCTACTGAGCCGACGGTCCCGGGTTCAAATCCCGGCAAGGGCATTGTGTGATGAACACGAATATTTGTGCCTGGGTCATGGATGTTCTATGTATTTAAGTATATATTTATCTATATAAGTATGTATATCGTCGCCTAGTACCCATAACACAAGCCTTCTTGAGCTTAATTTGGGACTAGGTTGATTTGTGTGAGGTTGTCTGATATTTATTTATTTATTTATTTATAGCCAGGTATCTCGTAGCGCTACGCGCGTAGCCGATGACATTGGCAAAAGTGGCGAAAGGCTACGAACACAGCGCCCACGGGGCGTGACGACGTCATTTTTGTGATAGTTACCTGATGGGACACTTCGCTTTGGCTAAACATTCACTGTGTGAGAACCGAATCAACGCATTTCCATTTAAAACCAAATTCAGTCTATTGACCTTCTTAGAAGAACTTGATAATCGAGTCTCCCGTTCCCGTCTCCTGTCGTTTCGAGAACGTTATATGGATGGATGGATGGCTAGTTGCAGAAAGTTTACAAAATGTTGGAAATATTTCAGGATATTTCTGGAAAGTTTCACAAGAATTTAAAATAATATTTGATTGGGATATTTTCATTTGGAAAGTTTCCACGTGCAATTTTAGAAACTTTCCAAAGGCACAGCATTAAACAGGACTATGACGAGACGGTCCTGTCGTTGGAAAATTAACTATGGTGATTATGATGCTGAATCAAGCTGACACTTACATTATGAAAAAATCTAACCGTATTTTACCCCTTTTTTTAAGTAAATTGTGATTTAACTGCTTTCTGAATCTGTGCATGTTGCTGCCTGACGGACAATCGATTACTGCGGCGTGTTTACTTATGTATGCCCCCACAGCACCGCCCAAGTCGTCGGACGTCCCGCGAGTCTATATAAAAACCGATTACAGCTAGTGTAAATAATGTAGGAGAATTTTATTTATTGGCCGGTTAGTGGTTAATATATTTATGACCAGCAGAATTACATGAACCCACCGATTTTACATTATAATAATCTTATTAAAACTTTCGTGAGACATATTTAATTATTGTATTAAGCGGTTTACATTCACGTGAAATTGTCAGGAACGGCCCGACATGTTTCGAACTCGTATGGAGCCCTTCATCAGGGACGAATGCCCGTACACCGCCGCGGCAACCTCGTCACTGAGTTCCTGGGCCGTTCCTGACAATTACACGTGAGTGTAAACCGCTTAATACAATAATTAGATACATTATAATGTTATATATATACAGAAGCTATTAGGCGAGTCTAGTAGTGGACATTATGTTATATTCGACTTTATTATTCAAAAAATAATATTTTAGCAAATAAATTTGAATGAGTTATCCTGTGTGGCAGCTTTTGCTGCTGACTATACCAGGCGATTTAATTAAAAAGCGTGGGAGGAAATGAGTTGATGTCATAACACAATCGTCCTCATGACCTGACGTCGTAGTCACGAGACGACGACGCGACGTTGAACGTCGCAAAACATTCCCCGTCACTTAACCTGGACACGTGTTTTAGTTTAAGCCCGAGTCGAATGGACGACCGTAGATCCGGTATCGTATGTGCGGAACATGGATTTTCGTTTTAAAACTCGACTAGGGAAAAATCTTCCATTTTAATAAAATCTTTTATTTGGACCTAATATATTTTGGGTAGTATTTAAACGCACATAAAAAAAAACCTTTTTCTATGCAAAAATAATCAAAATTTATATCAAAATAACTGAATGCACTGCAAATATTGCACTCAAAATGTTACTAAATATACTACAATTTATATTTGTGGCGTGCATATATTTATTTAAAAGTAAAGCATATTTAAGTAATGCATAGTTAATAATGACTACCGCACATTATGGAGCGATTTTTTAGGGATATAAAAAAAAACTAACCTAACCTAACCCGGCCGAGTCGGATTTGCTCTGGATGGTGATCAGGATTAGATGGTTACCTATCTGAAACACTAATTTTTGTTTCCCATCTGTAACGTTTCGCCAAATTTTCATTTCTCCGAAAGCCATTTTTTTCAAAAACTGTTTATTTTTCAGAATAATTATGAAACAAACCTAACCTAACCTACTGGGCTCTTTAAAAAGATGAAAAGTAATGTCGTGCTGATGTATATTTTCTAATTATCTGCAGTACAATTTTTGCTAGGCATTTATTTTAATTGCTGTGCAATAATTAATTTGATGTAAAAGCTATATTATTGATGAAAATAAATTGATTGGCGATTATTTGTTTGCTGTGCCAGTAATATCCCATATATTTTTAATTAACTACTACGAGCACCCTAACCGAGTAGGTAAGTCTTGTTTAAGTTTGGCCGAATCCAGATCCAGACTTAGAAACAAGACGTACAGATTAGATTATATTAGATTTTTATTTCATAATATAAAATGTCAGTATAAATTACGCTAAGACAATTTACATGCATTTATACTATGATCGTCATAAAAACATAAAGTCGGGAGAGTTTACTAAGTGCTAGAAACGTCCCTTATAAATTTGACATACATTGTGTCGAATTAATAAATATAATATTGCATATATTGTAATTTGTTTTAATCTTTTACCTAGTGCCCAAAAATCTAAAGTGATTTTATTCCTGTGTAGTGAAGTGGCGCCTTTAGACCTGATCAAATGGAAACTTTGACTCATTCACGTGAAAAACGTTGCCTTAAATACATTTTTCTTTGTGCAGTAAAACCAACCAAACTATTCAGTATTACATGTTTTACAAAGACTCTTGGTTGAGCGAGAACCACTGATCTCTTATAGTGAGAATAAGAATTAAACCGGACCTCTATATTTCGGCTATAGAGATGGGCCAGCTGACATTGATGGCAAAAAACGGATGGCATATTTACAACAATTTATTTTAAGCTTAAACTTGCGCGACTGCTACGTGCTTAGCCCGATTGTAGCATATTAATATACCTTTAGTACACAATAATTCTTTAGATACTGTCAGCATCCAAAGTAGATGACAAATTTTGGAATGCTTTTTGACATATATGCCAGCAGTAGAATTGTTAGTCACTTATCGTGCATCATTAGATTGTCCCTTAGTATTGATTTATTTGTCATTTATAGATTTAAAAAACACAGGTTGTCTATTAACTTTATCATGACTGTCGTGGAACACAAGTTGCTTGAAGTTCCATTGTCGCCGAAAGTGAGCCGCACGCGCAGAATCGGCTCCCGCTTACCAGCATCTGTTTGCTTTGTTTATGTTAACGACAAAGGTGCCTGCGACTTGATTTCCTAACGGTACCCCCATAAACAATCAGCTTTATGTTACACACGCGACAACTTTACGCAAATCCCGAAACAAACCAAAATAACCTTTAACTTGAACTGACAAAGGTTCTAGAGGCGACAACGTTAATCAATGAGCCAGGTTTCATGTGCGGGTGGACAAATTTGGATGGCACGTTGATTCACGCTAACTGCTACCATTTGTGTGTATTTGTGTGTAGTCGGGGTGTGTCGAGCTGCAAATATAAATTGGCGGCATAGCTCGATGAAATGCGAAGGTCAGCGGTCGACAACATTTTTCCCGCAGTTGTAATACCGAACCGTATTTATCGGGCGCATTCCTGTCGCGTTCTGGGCCCTGGGAGCAGGAATACTAAACAATAAGCGAGTATCGGCCGCAGCGAGGTTGTGCTCGTATACATATGTAATTTTTCTCGGAGCAGGGTTTGAAAAGGAATAGCGAGAACATGGTGTTTAACAGGAAGTAAGAAAATGGAAGGAATCCAGTTTTAGAACATATACGTCAGGGAGGCTCAAGTAATTAATAGGTATACGCGATATCCGTTTAAATCGTTTTATATAAATGTGTGACAGTCGCGGAAACCGACGAAAACATTATGAATGATATCTTGTCACGAGTGTCATAATAGTCACAATCGAATTAATTAATGCGCCCTAAAGAGCCCAGTGCCCATAAATGGTTTCTGAAATAACATAGCTCATAAAAAATGGTATATCCCACTTGTCACGCTGTTGGCTACTCAATAGTCCGACTATGTTATATGTTGACAACTCGATCCCACCAAAAACATTTCATGTAAAATTGACGGCCAAGACTCACATTCTCATAACGCTTTCGCTGTAAAAAAGTTATCCCACCAAAAACATTTCATGTAAAATTGACGGCCAAGACTCACATTCTCATAACGCTTTCGCTGTAAAAAAGTTATCAGATCCCAGAAAAAGCCAAGCCCCTAAGCCCCGACTTTACTAACCCCACCACCTTGGTTTAAAAAGTATGGCATCAACTGGCTTCAAGCCCCTAAACCCGGAGTTTACTAACCCTACACCTTTGTTTCAAAAGTATGGCTTGGCCGTTTCATAGAGTACCGTAAATAAGTCCAACGGACCGTCTGGCCCATATGGTATCAAGAAACTAAGTTTATGTCTTTGATAATATATACTTATAAACTTAATTCCTTACGATATAGGCCGGACAGTCCGCTAGACTTATTTACGGTAGTCTATGAAACGGCCAAGCCATACTTTTGAAACAAAGGTGTAGGGTTAGTAAACTCCGGGTTTAGGGGCTTGAAGCCAGTTGATGCCATACTTTTTAAACCAAGGTGGTGGGGTTAGTAAAGTCGGGGCTTAGGGGCTTGGCTTTTCCTGGGATCTGATAACTTTTTTACAGCGAAAGCGTTATGAGAATGTGAGTCTTGGCCGTCAATTTTACATGAAATGTTTTTGGTGGGATCTCATTTCTTTTTGTAAGGTGCTTTAGTTTTTTAATTTTTTTGGGCTGTAGGGTTTCTTGAGCGTCAACTGAAGTAGACAATTGTGTATTTAAGAAATACTTAAGTTTAGCCCCATATATATATACACTTTTATCCCCTATTATGGGAAACCCATACAAACTTCCATCCCCTTATTTAAAGGGTGGGGGGTGATTTTTTAAAAGTCCTACAATATGTATTTGATTTATAACAATGAGTCCCTATAGGTTTAAATTTTCAGACCTCTAGTATCAAAATTTGCGGAAGTTTCATACAAACTTCCATCCCCTAGTTTAAGGGGTTGGGGGATAAAAGTTCCAAGTTTTAGAATTATTTTGTTGTTTGTGTACTAATACTAGCTTACATACCAAATTTCAGCTTTCTAGGTCATCGGGAAGTACCCCAGAGGTTTTGATACGTCAGTGAGTGAGTGGCAAAATCGGCGTATTTTAGGTACCTATAAAACCTAAAGTATAAAAGCTAGATCAATTAAATTTTGTACATTTTATATGTTTGCTAACTGCATCTTAACCTGAGAATTTGGGCGCTCTAGTGTTAACTGGGACGAAACTATGAGGGTTTGAATATGAGACGAAACGGTTCGAGAAAAGGTAGGTAGTGCCCCCTTCTTTTTTCTTCGTCTTGGCGGGGGCACTACCGTGCCCCCAGATGATTATGAAGAACAACGGCACAATTTGAACTGTGACGTTATTCGATTAAAAACCTTAAATTGTAGAAAAATTGTTTTTAATTGAATAACGGCACATTTCGGATTGTGCCGTTGTTCTTGATAAGCAACGAACTGTTATCATCCCCACACATTTTATATAGATTGGACATCACGCTACGACTTTTTTTTAATTACAATGTAAATTTAGTAAGACTTGTTTAGTAAGCTTGATTTTATAATAGTATAGATATAGCCACCACGCCCAACCACCACCCGCGCCATTCAAACTACGAGCCAACTTACTAATCGATCGAAAGCAACAAATTCGCCTCCGGCGATGAAAGTTTGTAGGCGAAACTTATTCAGCACTAATTCTAGCCTCTTAAAACGATGCCGTAAACAAGGCTCCTTCAGAATATAACCTGAATTATACAATACCTCGCCGTCTGCGCACCATGAAATGAGAACATCGCTCAACACCTTCCTTATCTAATAAAAGTTACTTACTCGTAGGGCTGCTTATCTTTAAAGTTATGTAAGTTGAATTCAGGAAAATTGGTAGTGCGTGGTAGTTCTGCTAGCATTGAGGTACATCAGGTAATATGTTACCATTTATATGGAAAAATTGTGAGTACTTACAGAAAAAAATATACTTACTAACGATACAGCTGGATATCGAGAATAACTTAACAAATTTTGTGCCTGTTTCAGGGCTTTCTCAAATGTGTTTAAGCCCATTTTCATTGAAGCGCCTATACATTTAGTTACGGAGCCATTATAGAGATATTTTTCTTAGAGTTATGTTTATCTAGATAAATCTAACACATATGTACACAAAAATCATTTAAAATATAATACTTGGCCAAGGCAGTCAATGGGTTTATAGAGAATTTCAATCGAAGTCGAGTTTTGAAGCGCTAGCAAATATTCGTCTCGTAACGACAAACAAAATATAATAGCAATCCTTCCCACACCGGCGGTTCACGGCACTGGCCACTCCACTTCCACCTTTGGTCCACCGGAGCTTTGAATTTTAACTTTGATCATACTGATAATTTATTCAGTGAATAGGGCACGCGGGCCGTCAATGACGTAGGGCCGGCGTTGAAATTCTCTAAATAGTAAACCGGGACTTGTTTATGGGTATTTGTATACGTACAAGCAATGTATACATATATAATACCCACTTTATCATTCGGAGAAAGGACCGTCCAAGATAAATATGATCAGGAATGAAAAAGAACCATACCATTTTTTTAGCTGTTTTTTCTCAACTGTGTAATTTCCCAACTAAATTTTTTCTGCGATACCAAATCAACAGTTAGATTTTTTTACTGTAGGTTTTGTTGTTTAAATGTTCTTGTGAAAAGTACGCTTTCACAGAAACTTTTCATTATTTTCCCTCACTTGCACAAAATAATAATTTACCTACTTCTGAATTGTATCATCCGCTATTATTATATTTTAGTCCGTTATTATTTGGGTACAATTACAATAGAGTATTTCACACTTTCATATTTAGTACCGTTTAAAAAATGTCATTGGTCAATAATTATTTAACTCCAAGGTCATTTACTTCAAAAAATTAACTAAGTATATAAGGTGTCATTAGTTATTGACGAAGTAAGGTCCATATTGTGCCATGTTACCGGGTTTTGGGTAGGCTTGAAACGTTATATAGAAATTGATAGAAATTATGACGCTGCACTGGGACAACTTATACGCGACTAAGAGCTGAATCGCGTATAAATTACTCAATTATATCTATTAATTATTTTTAAGTATTAACAACCCAAAAAAGTCCAAAAAGGATATACAGGGTGGAACATTTGTAAAGACCGAGCTGACAGGATAGTGTCATCTGAGTGATCTACAATCGACCTATTATAATTGTAAAGCTGGATGTAAAAGTAAAAAAAAACATCAAAATAAAATATTTTAATATCAGTGACAACGACAACTCTACTAATTCAAAGGTTTTATTTACATTTTAAATTGACACCTGTCTTTAACTTAAATGTTCAAAAGATGCTAGATATGAGAGATAAAGAGTTGATATGTGCAGATTTTTACACTAATGTTTAGCAAACTGTATCTCAAAAATGGATAGAAATATTCTTTATTCGTCCCATTCGTTTTTCGTTCAATTCTTATTTCGTCTCATTCTGCATTCGTAACTCATTCTTGTTTCATCGTGTTCGCTATCTGTCCCTATCTTTCTAAGTCCAAATCAGTAACTTGTCTCATTCTTATTAAGTCTTATTCGTTGTTCGTCACCGTCTTCCTTGGACTCATTCTTCATTCTTCCTTTTAGATTTTCGTCTCATTCACTTATTTGCTTCAATTTTCCGGAACGTTCGATGCTACTCACATTTGTTATTAGTCTCTTTCGTTTTTAGTCCAATTCTAAGTTCGTTATTTTCGTTTTTCGTCACCATCGATATTTTCTATCTTAGCGAATAAAACGTGTATCTTACGAGACGAGTAGCGAACGTACCTAAAGAAGAACAAGACGATTTGCCAGTAACGCCAAAATAAGAGAGAGACGAATAACGAATATGACTAAAGATAAAGTATGAATGATACTAAAAACGTAAGGGACAAACAACAACATAGTCCTAGGAAGATCGTGACGAAAAACGAATAAGACTTAATAAGAATGAGATAAGTTATAGAATTGCACTTAGGAAGATAGGAACAGATGGCGAACACGACGAATAAATAATGAGTGACGAATGCAGAATGAGACGAAATAATACTTGAACAAAAAGCGAATGGGACGAATAAAGCTGATACCTTACATAGTTCATTGGTGAAAAATTAAGTGCTCAGTCTGAAAAATTCCCTGTTTGCTTAAAAGTCCTTCGATCTGTTCCACCCTGTATAGGATAAAGGATATAGATATTATTTTTAAACAATGTACCAGAAACACTACAGCCTGAAAACGGTAATCTTTGTGAAATACCTCAGTTGCAATATTCCGTGCCGGGGGGAAGTGGGCGAAGTGAGCACATAAATCAGACCAAGAGGAGGGTGATTTTAAATAAACGATTTAAGCTACATTTTATCGCACGTTTTAACACACAGCGGTAGGTTTTATATTGTAATGATTTTATAGCATTCATTCTCGATGTTGATAAGCTGTTTTCGTTTCAATTATACACAGGAGCTAAATTTGACGTTTTTAACGTAAATTTGACGTACATTCCGTGATTAGCACACAGCTCTGAATCACGGAACTTGTGAAGATTCTCATCTACCATTGTCAAGCACGACCCCTTCCAATTGGGTTGCTTCTCACTTACAACTTGCCATATAAAAAACTATTCAAATAGATAGTCATTTATATGTTTAAAATAATCTTTATGCTGTCAAATTCTTTACAAGCGATCCGGTGCGATTAGGCGGTATTCATCTCCCTGGCGGTAGCCATCCCAAAAACGGATCATAGATCTAAACGAACACTTTTAAAAGTATTTAAATAAAAGAATTTTAATGGACTATACTACCGCGCATATTAATTATTTGAGCCTCTATGAGAACTTTCTTCTTCATTACGAAGAGTCTATTAACTATTTAGCTTGAGTTAGTTTTATAGTAGAATTTTAGAAAATTTCCAGCAAACTTTGGGAGACATCAATTATTAATACGTTGGTAAACATTTGACAATCTAATCGCCATTAGTGACTACTAATTAGGCAGCCACTTATGTGCCTTAATACTAATAATTGAATGGTTTTAATAATCAGCTGCCTAATTGAATTAGTAGGAGAGTGTTAAGTGGGATGATTAAATGTAACACAACATTGCTATTCACATCCTTACATGTACATAACAGAAGTAACTAATAAAAAATTTGTTAGTTGTTTTCTCCTTTGGGGTGAAAGTGGGATAGTTGCCCCACGTTTTGTATTCGGTTGATACTTAATTAAAACTGTAAATGTTTACCAATAAAGCGAAAAATTTAAAAATTTAACGGCAGGCAGGATTCGAACCTGCGTCTCCAACGGCTTTCCGGACCAACACGATCGTCCTACCAACTGGACCACCAAACCTGATGCCAGAGCCATTGAATTTTTCAACCAGTTGCTTCTACATGCCTTAGGGCGCCATCTACCGTATAGATTTAGACTTTATAATCGGCGCCATCGTCTCAAATTATGTTGAGAATCGATAGTAACGATGTGTTACACCCAAATTAATACTATTCAAGCAGTGTCGTCTGCTAACGTAACCCAAATGTTTACAATGAAGCAAAAACGTTCACGCAGGATTCGAACCTACGTCTCCAACGACTAAATATTCTAATCAGTAATAAAAAAGCTCAAAACCTTGTTCTAAAAAAACATTATTATAACAAAAAATATTTAGCACAAAACACATTTTCATGTGTAATCTATTTTGTAACGAAAATATTCAATCAGTTAATACTTCGTTTCACACATATTTTTATATATATCAGTAAAAAGCGATGTTCCCCGAACAATCCGCACGCGGTAGATAATTTAGGCTGGTAATCACAGGCCACCTCTTTGTCGAGGGCGAGCGTTGATTGATGATCGCTCCGCCGCTACAATACACGCGTAAGGCCGCGACTCACGCGCGGGCTCGCGTGCGGTACATTATGTACGAGTGCGTGCGCGTAGGCTGTCGATGGAGATCTTCATTTGATCTCTTCCTTCTCTACATCAATGATTTACCTAAAGCAACTGTCCAAAAGAGTATTTTATTACACTCTAATCTATGTATTTTATTTGCAGATGACACGACCCTGGTAATAAAGTGTTTCAATAGGATAACTTTTAAGCAAGATGTAGAAAAATCCCTAGCTGACATAATTAATTGGTTAAATAAGAATGACTTGAGTATTAATATTAGAAAAACAAAGTATATACAATTTATTTCATATAAATCGAACGGATTGCCAATAGCAGTCAAACACAATAATGAAATTGTGGACGAGGTAGCATCTCTCAAATTCCTTGGTGTCACAATTGATAAACATCTGAACTGGAAGGAGCACATAGACCAGGTTTGCAATAAACTCAACCAGTTCGTGTTTGCTCTTCGTAGGCTGAGAAACAGTGTATCAGTAGATGCCGCCATTACAGCCTACCACGGTTATGTGTCATCCGTCCTCTCCTACGGGTTAATACTGTGGGGTAACTCTGTTGATGTGAATAGAGTCTTTAAAATTCAAAAAAAATGTGTCAGGGCCGTCTGCAATGCTCGGATTGACGATAGCTGTATACCCTTATTTAAAAAAAAAAATATACTGCCACTGCCCTGCTTATATGTTAGAGATGTGTGTGTGTTTGTCTGTAAAAAGTAAAACCGGTCACACTTCAAAACACGTGGTGAAATAAGGGACAGGCAAACCAGACCGAAAGTCATGTGTCAGTTGTATAAACCTCCGGCTCGCAAGGCGATATACAGCAAAAACGTGTTCAACATTTGTGTATAAAACTGTTTTAACAACTTACCTGACGAAATAAAGCTGCTACGGGGTAACAGTTTTAAACACAAGTTGTCCACCTGGCTGCTGGACAAGTGCTTTTATAGCGTAAAAGACTATTTAAACCCGCCTTCTGTAAGTTAATCTTTTATTATATTTAAGTCTGACATGCCTGTTATTTTATTGTTAATTTATTTATTTTCTATTTTTAAAGCTTTTATTTAGCTTGCATGGTACGAGTATGTTTAAAGTATGTATGTTCAGGTGAAATTTTGTAACTCAATTTTGAAGCAGATATCGTCAACCGATTGAGCTGAAATTTTGCATACTTACTTAACTTTGATGACAATACAATAATATGGTACCATGGGGCTGATCTGATGATGGAGCCCGAAGGTGGCCATAGGAACTCTATAATAGAAAAAAGCAATCCTACCGAGCTTGGGCTCTTTAGAATCGTCTCAGTGAGCATTTGATGGATATCCAAAGAAAAGTACAGTCGGCTATAAAAGCTTGCCACTAAAATGTCATTTTTGACAGAAACTTTTTGAATTGTCTGTTTGTTTATACTTATTTGTACTTTTTGACATGGTGCAATATAACTGAATTTAAAAGTAAGAATAATAGAAATTGAATTTGTTATAAGAATTTATTTTATTTTAATTATGTTTTGATGTAACGTGTGTGCACTTAAAATGTTTGCATGCCTGCACGCAGGCTGAATACATGGAACAATTTAGAATATAAGAACTCATTTGTACCTACCTACCTGTATTCTAGCAAATAAACGATTTGATTGATTGATTGATTGATTGATTGATTGATCGTATTTGCTGTCTTCATGTCAACTCGACGCGGTGTATAGGTATAATTTAGAAATTCGTGATGTCGCCATAAAACATAATTGCATGAAGGGTGTGTCAGAAATGATAATAAAATAACAATAGGCAACTGAAATTATGACCGCGCCACGAAAAGTTGAGGCTGCTAATAACAGGGTATAATTTTTAACAAAAATGTATTTGGAATTAATATATGTATATTAAGATTGAATGAAAAGAATGCGTTCAAAAACGTTAGCATTAGCGTTTTTGAACGCGATTTAGACCCGTTTTTAGGGTTCCGTATTTATAATAATGTTTGAAAATCGCGTAAGTTTAAATCGATATAATAGAATTAGCGATTTTTTATCCTCATTGATCTTCGTATGTTCTTATCAAAAACTATTTAGTTTAATATATTTACTCAATATTTACATTAAGCCGCGACTCTTGTGCGAGCGACGATCACATTCGTGTCACTATAGGTTGTCTGACTGGCATATCACAGTACGTACTTGCTGAGTTGTGTTATATTGACGATGGTAAAGTTGGATACTTGGTTGAAACTCCTTCACACCATTTAATATATGTAGAGAGAGACTCAATTTGAATATAGAGCCCAAGGGATACGTGACAAATTATTGTTAACTGTGTAAGTCCTTGAGGGACACTTATGCTATGTTCGGTAGTGGATGCCTCCGAATTGAAAAATTGGCTGCCGACGAATAAGTCGATGATGGGGGGCCGAAGTCTATTATAAAAGTTGTCAAAATGAGAAATTTAATTTTGTTCAAATTAATGTAAAACTTTCTCGTAAACCGCGGTTCACTAATCTTTATACAATAAAAAAACGCGAAGATAGCGCGTAACGCAAGTGAAGACTTCGCTTTGAAGTGGTTATGTAGATTGGCTGGCTTAGGGCATTTAAATTAACCAGGTGAACTAGAATGTGCGTCTAACAGTAAAGGCTTTGAAACCTCAAACGATTTCATTTAATATTTACTTACGCTAACGCCATTCATTGGTTACATTGAGCCTCAGATGGACTAAGGTCATATTGACCGTAAGCCTGGTAGAATTAAAATGTAATGAAGAGAAAATATAATTGGCGTCACATATACTCGTACTGCAGGAAAATTGAGGAAATGTATTCTAGCTGAAACGTAAACCGCAGCTATCTTAAATGCGAACTCTGTTCACCTGAAAACCGGTTCGTACACTATTAAGGGTTTTTTTTTTCAAAATGAAAAGAACTTTTTCAGATTTTAAACTTCTTACGAAATAATGTATTTTCGATACTCGCTTAGGTACGTGTTTATAGGTATGTAAGTGTTAGTTAGAGTCACCTGTCAGTCATGGTGTTGATCTGAACATTTACGTCAGCTCAGTGGCAACGCAATGTTACGGTAGCATCAAGCTGGATAGAAATATCGATTTCCAGGCTCATAAAGTCCCGAAGAGCACTTGACATTTGTGCAGAAACTAATATAGCTTGCAAACAAAAATGTAATTTTTCGCAAAAACTTAATTTTAAAAGAATAGGTTGTCATATTTTGCTGTTTTGCATAAAAGCCCCACCAATCGGCATTCATCCTCCCGCCCATTATGTCATGGAAGTGCGGAGCTTCCATCCCCGTCAGCCGACGATTGTAATTTTTATGTGTTTTCTTTGTGCCATTGTTGACTTTGAATGAGATGCTGGTTTGGGGCCAATTCCATTCATCTGTGTCACCTCTGGGTCCGGGAGATCTTGAATAATGTATGTTGCACGCCGTGGAGCGTCATATTTGGAAATAGACTGAATTCATACATTTCTGTGGCAGTGTTTGTGATTTTAAAATAATATTGCAAACTAATGGACTTTCCGAGCGGCTTCAGAAGACGAGTACGAAAACGGAAATATGTTTCTGAAAATCCGTTTAATCGCACCTAGTACGTTTTCTGGCACAATTAGATATGTGACGTAGTGGCATGTTTCCTAGATTGTAGGTCGTAATATGGTAGCCCGTGTAGCAAATTTCCAACTTTGATTTAAGAAAGCGTGAAATATTACAAGCTCTACATTACTCGAGAAGTTCATCGAGATTAGGCGAATATGATAGTGTGGGGAGAGCTACTTCAGTAGAGAAAGTAATACTTCAGTCAGTAAAATACGAGCATGAGCATTTTACTGCGAACTTTACTTTATAGTAAACCGTTTCTAAACAGTTGATATTACGAGCCATAAGAGAGAGAGGCATGTGTTGAATCACTTTGTTTTTAAGGTACAGGGGCACGTGTAGCAAGACTAATAACCACTTCTCAGGTGATTTGGAAAGCATGCTCGCACAGAACCCGACCGAAGGGCCCGCGCGTGCGTGCGCCTTAATAACTACTTGATTGATGAACATATCCACCAAGTTTTCCCATTACACTTATTGTTCGCTTCATTACAGGGTGGCTTGGTGGGAATCACGATGAATACGAAACTAACAGTGGGTTCGAGTCCTAGTGGGAGTAAATATTTGCGTTATTAGCACAAACATTCCCTCGGCCATGTTTCTATTTACTTTCTATGTATTTATTTCTCTATCGTCTTGATCTATCTGTGGTTCCAATATTCATCTAAACCTGTTCGATGCGTAACAAACATCCATACATCTTCCGAAACTTCCACACTTTAGTAAGTTTTTACAGACTCATGAAATTACTTTTGTTTTTTTTTCATTACCTAGAAAGATATATGCTATCATTATCATAATTAAGGTACCTAATTGAGTCTTTTGACTCGATGTATGGATTGTGTAAATATAGGTGGGAGCCATTAACTTAAATGTTAAATTACATACCACAAACGTTAAAATAAAATTCATTGTTTTAATAGGTTAACACGCGATGGAAACAATAGCTTGACAGACTTTTGAAAGCTTAATCATAGATATAAAACATGTTCACTTTAGATGTAGGTGAGGTAAGTTATCGCTTTTCCCACTTCGCTTTCTAGTACTAAGAGTCACCGAGCTCGACAGACAGATTGGGCAAAAATATAAAGATCACGGAACCTTTATAACATAACAAATCTTATTAAAAAACGAACAAAATCTAAGCACATTAATGTTGCGTTCAGACATTTTTTTAATTTTCATTTACCACGTGCCCAACCCTAATCCAGAATAACCGCAAGCCCTTTGATTGATGCCTCCACGTGATTAACTCAGCACGCCAGGAGGCAAGATAATTGGCAACCATTTTGTATATAAAGTGCACGCACACCTACCCGCTAGATTGCGCGAAACCTCAACTCATTCTCCCCCTGTGCTATTAATGACGTTATTGTAGCAGTTAGTATGGAGTTAATAGACTGTCTGAGAAAGACACGTGTTTGTCCATTTACTTTGTGACCGGAAAAGAGTGTCTTCAGCAACCGAAACTGACGAGGACTCATTATCTGTCCCCGAGTACCTGGATAAGGTTGTCTTTAGGCAGGGATGCAAAAACATGGAAGAACATACAGCGAGATTAAGATGATAATATAGCTAAACTAATCAATAAAAGTTACAATGCTAATAAAGACTCAAAAAAATGGCGTACAAAATGAGATTACACTCGCCAATCGGTTGAAACTTGAAAGGAAAAAATCAGAATGATATTGGATTGGTATGAATTAGAAATTATCACAGGCGTAAAAATATGTATAAACCATCGTCTAAAATAAATGATGGTCAAGTGCAAGTCGAACTCCAGCCAATCAAATCAAAAAACACTTTACACTGAGAAAAAAGTGATTTAGGTAATCAAGTCGACTTTTTGCTTAATTAGAAAAAATATGATTGAATAAATTATTTAATTGAACATATACACAAGGTATACTTTATAACTACAACAAAGTTAAATTGATCGAAAGGTTTAATTAAGTAACAATGTTTCATTTGATCAACTTCTTAATTGACTTTTAATTTAATAATTTACTTTACTCATCGAAACATGGAGTTATTCGAATCTAGTAAGTCAGTTTATTAACGGTATCATTGAACTTAATCACACTAATTAACTTGAATCATTAATTCAATTAAAAGCAATTAATTGCATCAAACATAAACGAGATTGAATTAAATAATCAACTTATTTCAATTAATCATGCGCTTAATAAAATTTAACAATGTACTTGACTAAAGTTATCAAGTTAATTATTGAACTTAATCACACGAATCAAGTAAAATCATAAATTCAATTAAATGCAATTAATTACATCAAACAGGCAGGAGATTAAATTAAATAATCAACTTATTTCAATTAAGCAATGTATTTGACTATAGTTATTAAGTCAATTATGAAATTGTTTGAATCTATTAAGTCAGTTTATTAATGGTATCATTGAACTTAATCACACGAATCAATTAAAATCATAAATTCAATTAAATGCAATTAATTACATCAAACAGGCAGGAGATTAAATTAAATAATCAACTTATTTCAATTAAGCAATGTATTTGACTATAGTTATTAAGTCAATTATGAAATTGTTTGAATCTATTAGGTCAGTTTATTAATGGCATCATTGAACTTAATCACACGAATTAACTTGAATCATTAATTCAATTAAAAGCAATTAATTGCATCAAACATAAACGAGATTGAATTAAATAATCAACTTATTTCAACTAATCATGCGTGTTTAAGTTGTTATTAAATAGTTAGTTGTCTTAATTGTCTGATAGATGGCGCTGTACCGTAGAGCGTGAATTGTACATCGCGCCAACGTTTGTTTACCATAAAATGCATAAGTACTGTAAATTATTATTGTTATTTTGTCGATATGTGTGGAGTGCAAATAGTCCAAAGAATTAAACATACGTTGAATTGTTATCAATCTCGGTGTTTGATTCTATCCCTTCGAGACCAGAGTGCATTTTTTACATGGTCCTTACGAACGGGATTAGCCCTACTGTGGCTTTTTTGGTACATTACATACATTTCATAAAGTAGACTTGATTAATTGAATCGTTCACTATATATATTTCATAAAATACACTTGATTGATTTAATCATGCACTAAATAAATTCCATAAAGGAGACTTGATTTATTTAATCGTGCACTATATACATTTCATAAAGTAGACTTGATTAATTGAATCGTGCACTATATATATTTCATAAAAGAAACTTGATTGATTTAATCGTGCACTATATAAATTCCATAAAGGAGACTTGATTTATTTAATCGTGCACTATATACATTTCATAAAGTAGACTTGATTGATTTAATCATTTTACTTGATTTCATCAAACATTTTCTTTAATTGTATCTATAATGTTATATTGTATATATAGATGTAAAGACGTTGATGGGTTTTATTAAGGATTTCTTGATTATAGTAGTCAACAAACGTGATTTTTATATTTAAGCCATGACTGGATTTACAAAGTTACTTTATTACCTTTTTCAATCATTTCAACTTGATTGCTGCAATCAGTTACCTTTATCTGCTCCCTATACATTAAGTTACTTTGTTAAAACAATCAAAATTTTGATTAATGTAATCAATTTTTTTTCTCAGTGTACTTTAGTACTTGTTGCTATAGTAATACATACCTACACTATGAATATTTCAAGTCTTTTTGTTAACCTTTAGAGCAAAAAACTAAGGTTTCACATTTTTGTATAGTGACCCTTTTCATTTTTAACTTCCTTTCCTATTACGGTTGGAAAGACCCTGTGATAGAAGGACAGACAGACAGCGGAGCTTTAGAAATACTCCCGTTATCACCCTTTGGGCAATGAACCCTAAAAAATAAAAAAGTAACGTTTTGGTACTTATGTATTTCCCTAGCGCTCTCCTAGAACCAAATAAGCATGTTGAAAAAATCCTGAAGCATATTTGCAGAGTACATATTAAATATAATTGTGCGTAACTGCGAACACCACTTGAATCTGTCGCGCTCTCACTCCGCGCCTAACGACCGGTACACGTAAAAACTAAACAGCCGAAGTGGAAATACCTCATTTATTTTGTTAAACAAAAAGCGATTCCGCCTAACAAATTACCTAACTGGTTCTAGCCACCATTAATATCTCCCCCGGTGTGTGAAACAAAGCCTGATTGATTAACTATGTTACTGCTTCCACAACTTTCCCTTGCGTAGGTAGGTGGCAACTTTAACCCAACATAAGTTTGTATAGACACGGAGGAAAGGCTTTTTCATATTGATCCTAATCTTATGATCAATATAAATCAAAAACTTGAAATTGAGCACAGTTCTACCTATTTCTTTAATTTATTAAACTGTACATGCCTAGACTGTACAGAGGCTACGTACTTATATTCAGTGGTTGCACATGCCTGATAAAATATGAGTCTACTGCAGTGTAATGTTTATAACTACAGTAAATTATGAAATAATAATAGCTACAGACGGAGATGAGTGAAAATACAAGCAATCACACCAGTATAATCAAATAAATCATGTATATTATAAAACGAGTAGTAAAAATAAGGTGAACAGGCCTTTATATAAAAAAAAAACACAATTATTGAGTCAATTCAACAAGAATTGTACATTGACATTGTATAATCATTTCAATACAATTATTGTCATGTCTATTCACTCAGTGAACCAAAACATCGCGATCCCGCGATAACAGCGTAATAACTCCAAAGCTACCGGCTAGAAATCATATTTATGTCAGATTCCTTTGTGGGAAAATCACTTTCCTCACAAGGACGAAGAACGAGTCTTTTCTCCCGCGCATTAAAAAACCGCGGTGATTTATTTTTAGTATTCAAGCGGGGCTCGCCATTATTTCTACCGACAGGAGATACATATTTCATTGAAATTTATTAAAATGAGATGTGCTACTCTGCTCTAATCAGTTCAATGACCTCGCTTGCCTTTGCAAGGGATGGATTTTTATTAAAATTTAACGAAACGAGGTTTAAGGTGACGTGTGTGGGGAGCGCGCACTTGAGCGGAAGTTTATGGGGCATTTTTTAATGGATCCGTAAATTATTGAATTTTTTTTCTTCATTACATTATATGAAATCATTACCATAATACGAAAACATGGTCTTTTACTTTTAACTTGAATATTGAAGAGTTTATACATGGAGATCATGCATATTGTACAAAACGAATTAAAAGTATAATTATTGTATACGGACCTATTTCAGCCTCTAAAGAACTAAAAAGCAAGATTATACATCGATGTTTATAGGAAAATAGTGTATACCTAAGTATTTACACTTCTATAAAAGTGAAAATTGAAAGCCTGTACCGTCAGAAATGTGTTATTTTCTGATACCTGCGTAGGACACCTTTGCTAGTTTTGTATAAAAAATCCGTCTCACACCCGCACGCTCCGTAAGCCGTCGCCGCTTTAATTGAATATCCAGGAAGATCCTCAAGAAAACATTGTGAAACAAAGCACGACTCAAATTCGTTATCTCGTCGCTAAGAATTGAAGGAAAATAAATTGTGTTCCGTGAATAAGTGAGGGCTATAAAAAGTTTATTATATCCAGCGTCAGCTGCGATACATACCAAGCAGCGGGCGCGCGCTGGGACATTGATCCTGAAAGTCGGGTTACAGTGTGTGGGTCACAGTTGTGCTTTAGATTCCGAGAGGTGTGAACACAGATAGAGATTTAAATTGGTAGAGACAGACCGATGAAAGGAGATTTAGAGTAAGCCAGTTTTAGCTGAAAAAATTAACATAATTGTAATCGTATATTTTTGTTACCAATAATTAAATTAATATCTCTATAATCACACTATTCAATATTATATAGGCGAAAGTTTGTGTGTTTATGCTTCTTAACGCTCAAACGGATGGATCAATTTTGATAAATTTTGGTATGGAGGTAGCTGACACGCTGGATTAACATAGGCTACTTTTTATCGCAAAAAAAAATAGTGTTCCCGTGGGACGAGCGAGTAACACTGCGCAGCGCAGCTAGTTATCTATATTTCAATAAATCTGTCTACTCGTAAGCTACTTGCACTACTCAATCTTATTGATCCCCTCAACTTATGGACTTTTTCACATCATGCATTTTTATAAATGTCACGAACTTTGACTCCAATAAAATTAAATTTAGTACCCAGGTGTAACCTTTCATATAGAAAGATTCGTTAAACCCTCTTCCCCTCGAGTCAGTTCGCCCGACATGATTATGTAAAGTCCACATTTTATTGTAAACGAAAACGCTAGATTAAAATACATCTCGCAAAGGGAGCTGCGCGTCTGGCTTCATACACGAATTGATTCGGGAATTTATCGTGCTGTAGAAGATGAAGTTACTAGTGTATATTATACCATTTTAGAAAATACAAATAACTTCAAGACGCCGCTAACATTGTTCGCACAGTGGAGAAAACTCATAACCCCCCTTTTTAGTATTATATCGCATGATGAGGCCGCGAAGACACAGTTCGTGCCGTACGCTATAGGTAGAAATGCAAAGAGAATAATAAAATAATTTAAACATACATATATACTCCTTAATTTTAAACTAATGTTATCTCCAGAAAGTAATATACCTACACTTTATAAAAAGTCAAGTATTATGGTGCAAAAGAGATTAAAATATTATGCATTATGCAAAAAATCCCGAAGGTCTATAGAGACCAGCTTTAAATTTTTACTTTGTAACTTGTTAGCGACTATTGTAATCCACTTTCTGTGATTTATTCAAGTAAGTAAGAGTTACAATCCTGTAAAATACATACCACAGAAGCAATCAAGACTCTTCTTTATTGCAAGGAGATTTCAAGGGCTCTTTTATATCTCTGACTCTACCAATATCCTCGAAAATGATACCTCATGAGAAAGAGCACCAAGTAACTCAACCAAATGGGTCATTGTCAGATTTAGGTGCGTCTTTCCGGTGGACATTTGCTAAATTAAGGATTCCAGGGCCTAATTTTATGATAAAATGCCTGTCAGAATAAAGAAAGTTCCCTCTTCTATAATCCGATGTAATAGCAACATAACCTACATTCATACAAGCTCTTAACTTCTGACCACCGAAGAGACAAATTTTGTTTTTTGAACTGACAATGACCCAAATATAACAGTGCATATAGCAGAGATTTTGTAATGGATCCCATTTGATTGACATAATATTACGTACGGAAGTCTTTAACAGAGTGCCTGTTACTAATATTTGCACGTCGAATACTAGAGCAGGTTTAGCCAAGTCTAAATAAACCAGAAATACAAATGGAGTTTACTGGTTTCGACTTTACAATTTTCACACATTCGGTACTTTAATGGACGTTGCAACACTTTTAAAATGTCGATTTCAATTGTTTCACTTATAAACGCGACGGGGTTCATTATTTTGTTAAACCGGGGCTATCCGGCTCGATTAATAATATAATACTTAAATGAGTTTCGACTTAAAATAAATAGGCTAACCCATTCCTAGAATAAATACGCCTAGAAACCTAGTGAGCGCTTGAAAGTGAAGCCAGTTTTGGGAAGCCATGGCTCGTCAGCATGGCTTATTTAGTGTTATCGGTGGACGCATCTGTCACAAACAGCAAAACGTCTTTATCATTGGTTCGTAAGCACGCACACATACAACCGAAACTGGCTCCATCTTTCGCAAATCTGTTGTATGAAGACTCTCGTTCTAGGTGTATTTATTCTAGGATACCATTATATATTATACTAGCGACCCGCCCCGGCTTCGCACGGGCGCAATGCTGATAAATTATGCATGTATTATACATATAAACCTTCCTCTTGAATCACTCTATCTATTAAAAAAACCGCATCAAAATCCGTTGCGTAGTTTTAAAGATTTAAGCATACAAAGGGACATAGGGACAGAGAAAGCGATTTGAAGTTTGGTGCAATATACCATTTTTCTTTAAATAATCATCAAAAGTTTTATTGACATATTCCTTCCCATTATCACTTCGAAATATTTTTATCTTTTTATCCAGTTCATTTTCTACTCGACTTTTAAATTCCATAAATTTATTAAATACCTCCGCTTTGCTTTTCATAAAATACACAAAGACTTTACGTGAATAGTCATCAATAAAAACTGTGAAATACCTTGAACCTCCAATTAATGTGGTTTGTAGCGGACCACATACATCACTGTGTATGACCTCTAGCAATTCTTTTGCCCGGGAGCCATTACTTGGAAAAGGTTTCCTGGTTTGTTTTCCTTCTAAACATGTAACACATACACTTTCAGATTGCGGTGACAATTTCACGCCGGTAGTACAGTTTGGCATTTTATCAACATCATTAAAATTTAAATGTGCCATTTTTTGATGCCACAAGTAGACGTCCATCAACATTAAATTCTACTTTACAGCCTGCTTTAATCATCTTACTCACAGACAGTAAATTTGTGGATGATTCTGGTATAAATAGAACATTTCTCACCTGGATTGCTTCACTGCCAGTCTTATTGGGTACTTGTATTATAACATCACCACAGCTTTCGACATGTAGCACCTTGTTGTCAGCTATTCTTATGTGGTTAACAGGTGGAGCTGTCTCATTCACCAACCATTCCCGGTGCATCGTCATGTGGGTTGATGCGCCAGAATCCACGTACCAGTTCATTGTATCATTCCCCTGCATGGCTGAAAAGGCTGCTATAAAACCATATTATCTTTCTTATTTCTAACCTCAGACTTATTTTTCCTATGCCAACAATTCTTACTTAAGTGCCCATACTTATTACTCTGAAAGCATCGGGGGCCTTTTGATTTTGACTGGGATGAATAACCTGGCTTGACATTTTTGGAGTTTGTGTAAAAAGCGGTAGTGTCTGTTTTCGTTACCTCTTGCAAGAGCTTAGTTTTGATTAAATCGGCACTAATTTTTATACCCGAACTCTCTATGCCCATTATCATTGGCTTGTAAACATCTGGCAGGCCTGCCAACATCAGTGTCCCGATCCACTCATCATCCACTTGAAATGATATATTTCGCAACTTATGAGCTGATGACATTAATTTATTTACGTAATCTTCCACGCTTGTACTTGTTTCTAATATAGTATTTATTAAGTCTTTCAATAAACCGACTTTACGGAGTAAACCTGAGTCTTGAAATGCATGTAATAAATTGTTCCAAACCTCTTTCGCTGTTTTTGCCTCTTGTATGTGAACATATAGCATAGGGTCCACTAAGGGTATAAGCTTTGATTTCGTTTTAAGATTGTAACGCTTTGGTAGTTAGAGAATTGAAACGAAAGGAATTTCAACTTACAATTTAATTATAATTATAAAAATACGGTAACAATTCTCCCGAGCGTTAATTTTAATGAGGGTAGACAGAAATCTCAGGGATCGTGAGTTCTAGAAAGCACTGAGCTAAGAGAGAGACAGACGTATTCACTTCACACGGTCTTAATTGGACATCACTTCCCTGGCGGTGTGTGTCGGCTGCGGGCCCTCGGCTTCGGCCTCGGCGGTGACGTCACGGGTATAGGCCGGGTGGTCAGATGGTCATCATGATTGGGGAAGTGGTCCGAACGTTAGCGTGCTCCAAAATGTCCCCAGCTGGGTACAGGGTCCCGAATTCCGGGAAATAACAACACAGAATTTACTTTAAGTTCATTATAAATTCATATTTATATTTGTATAAAGATAAAATTACAAACAGCGGCCGATAAAATTTGCAAATCACTTTAACATGGCCGTTCGCTAGCTCTGTCCATTTGGAATGTGTCAGATCATGCATGCCCCGCGGAGCGGGTCGCCCTGTATGACGTAGCAATGACGACGCGTTATCGCATCACACAGTTCGTGCACACTATCTCCTACAGAAATTGCATAGCAATTACTACTAATGCAAGAAACTCATTAGGCAGGTTCAGGATCTTTTAGTTTTAAGTTATTAGGTAATAGTTTTTGTTAATAAGAATATGTTATTTTTAGGTTTGTAATTAGTTTAAGTTATATGTTAAAATTGTTTACTTTTAGAACAATTTGAAACGTCCGTTTCATACACCCCTTTTTTGGGTAGAATTTTGCCTAAGTAAAGTTCTCTATCGCTACACTTACTCAATAGCTACCTTACATACGCTTACATACATCAACAACATACTTCACTCACTCATTCCTCAACTTTCATTATCGCCGTGACGCACTTAGCTGTGTCGCAGCCCCTTTTATACTGAGTACTTGATAAATTTTCAAAATACTCATCGATAGCTAGAGATGGTTCTTTATTTAATATTTTATCTTAAAGTCTTATATATTTATTTATTAATTTATGTTGTGCCGTTTAGTTTAGCACTACATATTTAATAATTTTAGTTGTGCCGTTTAGTTTAGCACTACATATTTATTAATTTTTGTTGTGCCGTTTAGTTTAGCACTACAAATTTTAATAATTTTAGTTGTGCCGTTTAGTTTAGCACTACATGCCCAAATGTACAATAGGTAGTTACTGTAATTAGGCCTAAATTCATATTTGATTGCTAAGTTGAACTGGTGTAGAGTTCATACAACCTACGTAGACTTCATAGCTTTATTTTGTATTTATATATAAGTATAAGAATATAGTGTATGCCGGGTATCGATAGATTTTTGTTAGTTAGATTCTATTATTCGTTAGTTTAATGTCTTTAATGTGCCAGTCGCCTATGTTATTACCCTGCGTATCGTCGAGCACATAAACTAGGGGTGACTTTTTTTCTAGAATTCGACATTTTACATATTTAGGTGCTAGCTTTTTAGCAAATCTATTGTCCTTATCACTTTGATAATAAGTGCGCTTCCAGACCCAATCGCCTACGTTAAAATCTGCTTGTTTTCGACGTAAATTATAATTATTAGAGTTTCTTGAATGTGCTTTTATTATACATTGTTGAATTTGATCAAAGATTTTTCGTAGTACACCTAAATTTTCAGCGTATTCTTCTCTTGGCGAAAATATCAAGTCATTAGTATTGTCTGTATCTAGATAATGGGAACCGCAGGTCACTAGCTCTCGACCGTAAACTAGAAACGATGGTGTAAAACCAGTCACTTCGTTAGTAGATGAATTGATAGCAAACTGTATTTTAGGTACATTCGAATCCCAAGATCTGTGATCGTCATCTTCGATAAAAGAAGAAACTGCTGTCATTATCGTTTTATTATACCGTTCCACCATATAAACTTGTGGAGTGTACTTAGGGGTAAATCTGACGTTAGGGATTTTATACTTAACATACAGCTGTTTTAGGGTATTACTGACAAATTGCTTTCCGTTGTCCATTAAAACTGTGCTTGGTATTCCATGGACAAGGAATACTTGTTCCTCAAGAATGTGAGCAATAATTTCAGCCGTAGCTCGTCTTATGGGAAACAGAAGACAGTATTTCGTAAAGCAACAAGTGACCACAAACAGGAAAGTATTCTGTTTTCTAGATGGCGGTAGAGGTCCAACTAGGTCCATACTTATCATCTGGAAAGGCCTACAGCAATCTTTTGGTCGACCCATAGTACCTAGTGTGGCATGATTAGCATGCTTATAGGATTTGCAGATATCGCAATCGCCTACGAAGTTAGTCACGTCGCGGTGCATATCTGGCCAAAAATATTTTAGACCTAAGCGTTTGTAGGTTTTTAGGATGCCGAAATGACCAGCAGTAGGACATGAGTGATTTTCCTCAATAACCTTTAGTCGGTTTTCAAAAGGAATTACCTCTTTCCATTCAAATTCTCTAGTGAGTGGGTTTAGGCTTTTCTTATACCGGTAAAGTCTATTATTTATGACTTGGTAATCTAAAAACGATGTAGGAGTGTTTTGACAACCATGAAAAATGTTTAAATACCAGGTGTCATTAGTACTGTAAACAGAATTAGATGGTACAGTGTTCAGAGCTGAGACTGGTATACGCGAAAGACTATCAGGTACCACATTTTCAGAGTCACGACGATGCCTAATTTCACAGTCGAAGGCAGATAATCGAACGCCCCATCTAGCCAAACGACCTGTAGGGTTGTTTATGTTAAGGAACCATTTCAAGGCTGCGTGATCGGTATAAACAACAAACTTTTGCCCATTTTCCAGATAACAGCGCCAGTGTTCAACTGCTGTTAGCACAGCCAATGCCTCTCGTTCACAAGCACTATAGTGTTGTTCCTGTTTAGATAGTGACTTGCTCATATACGCTATGACTCTCTCGACGCCGTCTAAAGTCTGTGTAAGGACAGCCCCGATACCAACGTCGCTAGCGTCTGTGTGCACTTCGAAACTCTTGGAATAGTCTGGACAAGAGAGAACCGGAGTAGAGACAAGACATTGTTTGAGAGCTTTGAAGGACACATCAGCTTCTGTAGACCATTTAAATGGTGGTGCAGTTTTAGCTTGAGACGTCAGCTTATTTAATGGTGAAGCAAGAGAACTGAAATTGGGAATGAATCTACGGTACCACGAAGCAGTGCCAAGAAATCGTCTGACTTCTTTCCGATTTTTAGGTGTTGGATAGTCTACGATTGCCTGGACTTTCTCCGGATCTGCATGTAAGCCGTTAGAATCGACTACATAGCCTAAATAGCGTAATTGTTTCCTAAAGAACTGGCTCTTTTCAAAGTTGATAGTCAGATTGGCAGATTTCAACTTCTCCATTACTCGTACAAGTAGCGAAATGTGTTGATCAAATGTTGGTGACACAATTATAATATCATCTATGAAAACGAAGACTTTATGCTCGAATTCTGGACCATAAAACAATTGATCAACGAGCCGTTGTTGGGTTGCCGGAGCGTTAGTTAGACCAAATGGCATAGATTTGAATTGATAGCTACCCCGAGTTGGTATATAAAAAGCAGTTTTACATCTGTCTTCCTCTTTAATCAATATCTGCCAAAAACTTTTAGAGAGGTCGAGACTAGTTAAATACTTAGCATCACGTAAATTATCCAATATCTCCGCAATATATGGTAGGCTGTAAGCATCTTTTTTAGTAATGGCATTAAGCTTTCTGCTGTCAAGGAAAAATCTAAGTTGACCGTTCTTTTTAGGAGTGAGAAGTACAGGAGAGGACCATGCGCTTTCACAGGGTTCCACCACATCTTCTTTTAGCATTTCGTCTAGTTGTTCAATTAACATTCTCTGTTTCTCTAATGGCATCCTATAGTAACGTTGACGAATAGGAGCAGCATTCCCAGTGTCAATAGAATGTGTGATTAGAGAAGTTCTACCCAACCCTCGCTCTTCATAGGATATTTCACGAAACTGAGCGATAATGTGGTCAGCAGTGACCTTTTGATCCTCAGATAGATGATCGTAACAACAAAGATTTGCGTTGTTATCAACAGACAGATCAGCGAGTGCGACATCCGATTCAGAACGCATAAACAAGAAGTTAGGTGTTTAGGAAATAATCCGAAGTCATTCCAGAAGTCCATGCCTAGAATTAAAGAATTTTGTATTTCAGGTACCACATAGATTTCCAAGACGCGAGACTGATTTAAAAATTTAACAGGAATGTGAACAGTACCAATACTTTTCAGCTTCTGGCCACCAGCAGCAACAAATTGCAAGGGTTTACCTTGTTGTAGAACAAATCCTATACTGGTGAAATATTTATGGGAGTTGTTGCCTAGTATAGTTACTGAAGATCCAGTGTCCAGCAAGCCAATTAGTGATTTGTCATGCAGTTCTACAGAAACATGTGGACGCGTGTAATTTAATTGAAAATTGTGGACTGAAGAAACAGAGTAGCACAAAAAGAAGTCCGAGATAAACTTTAGCCAGTTAGTCCATTCTGAAACATCTAATTTATCCTCAGCATTCACGTCGTGCACGCCATCACTGCAGTCCACGGTATTCAGTTTTTTTGGCCAGTTGCTTTGCAATTTGAGCAGTCCGGGTAGCGAACACCCTCCTTGCCACACTTAAAACATATCGGAAAATGCGGTTGCTGGCACTGTCCTAACGAGTGAGTATCTACGCGACATCTTGGACAAAATATCTTCCTAGGGTTTGAGTTAACAGGAGTGCTCAAAGCATTGATATTTAGATTATTAGGTTGTGTTGATTGAGTCTTAGAATTATAATTAGTTTGATTTTGATAGGGCCTGGAATTATAGTTATTTTGATTTTTATATTTTTCATTTTTGTCATATCTGTAGGTAGAATTACTTTTATAACGACTGAACGATGTGCTAGGAGATTGTCGGTTGTATGCAAATTCACGAGCTAATGAATCCGAACTCGCTTTAGGCGGTTCATGAAATTGAGCCATGCGGGATTGAATATTCTCATAGCTACGGCACAAGTCTTTTAGAACATCAATGGAGGTGATATTCGGTGAAGCTGCTAGAGTGCTGGCATAAATAGGACGGATATTATGAAGTAGTATTTCCAATTTATCCTCCTCAGATAATTGTTTAGTTAAACGAGAGAACATACCGTGCATTATAGATATGTAGATTGATATATTCTCCTGTTCACCCTGAGTGCGCATTCTGATCTCTGATAACAAGCGATAATCATAGTCACTTTGACTAAAGTCTTGCTTGAGAAGCTTGACTAGATCATCCCAGGTGTCAACCTTATCCCTGATGCATCGATACCAGTGGAGGGCATCGTCAGTAAAAATCTCATATGCAAAATTCAGCAGCTTATCCTTAGGCATACTCCTAGAAAACACTAGTTCCTCAGCCTTTTGAATGAACGACCTAACGCACGATTTGCCGGAATATTTAAGTTTCCCAACGACATCAGAAACAAGTTTCTTTTCACACGTGACTGAAATAAGATCTGACAGTGGTTCTGTATTTGCAGACGTTGCCGGTGCTTCTATTTTCAGCCTTTTAAGCTCCACTAAGTACTGCTTAAAAGATTGAGAATATTCCACAAATATGGTCTTTATAGCATCACTTTTATCAATCCTAACAAGCCTGTAGTACACATGGTGTAACATTGTTTCGGTTCGTAAGTAAACATTTTTATCATATTTAGATTTTAAAGAGTCCAAATTTTCCCTAGTTTTAACCAAAGTATCCTTAACCTGTGCTAAATCGACAGCTGGCTCCAAATGAGATTCCAAAATATCTTCTGACGGTAGTAACGGAGCTAATTTGACAATCTGTTTTCTAAGTTCCTGAACAGATTCTCCCGTATTACCGCCTCGAACGCCTACTTCGTACTCTAACTCTGCTTTTTGTAGCGAAAGATATTTGATTGGGTACGACATTTTCCCTTCAGTAGATGAGTGTTGCAATTTATTAGTAAATACAATAATCGACAGAAGCAGATAATTGAAGAACCACCAGCGTAGTTACAAATTTAGATTGAAAAAAACAGAATCACCAAAAATGTGGGTAGTTGAGAAAAAAAAATACGAAACTGTGTATTAATAGTTGTGGGTAGACACAAAAACCTAGTACGTTAGATAACTTAGAACCACAGTTTTGATGATCAATTGATTGAACTTATAGCTAAAATTAACCAACACCAATGATTACTAGATAATACTACTAACAGTAGAAGTGAATACGGCTCAGTGAAAAACCTAACAAGTTGGCGCCATTGTGACGCTTTAGTTGTTAGAGAATTGAAACGAAAGGAATTTCAACTTACAATTTAATTATAATTATAAAAATACGGTAACAATTCTCCCGAGCGTTAATTTTAATGAGGGTAGACAGAAATCTCAGGGATCGTGAGTTCTAGAAAGCACTGAGCTAAGAGAGAGACAGACGTATTCACTTCACACGGTCTTAATTGGACATCACTTCCCTGGCGGTGTGTGTCGGCTGCGGGCCCTCGGCTTCGGCCTCGGCGGTGACGTCACGGGTATAGGCCGGGTGGTCAGATGGTCATCATGATTGGGGAAGTGGTCCGAACGTTAGCGTGCTCCAAAATGTCCCCAGCTGGGTACAGGGTCCCGAATTCCGGGAAATAACAACACAGAATTTACTTTAAGTTCATTATAAATTCATATTTATATTTGTATAAAGATAAAATTACAAACAGCGGCCGATAAAATTTGCAAATCACTTTAACATGGCCGTTCGCTAGCTCTGTCCATTTGGAATGTGTCAGATCATGCATGCCCCGCGGAGCGGGTCGCCCTGTATGACGTAGCAATGACGACGCGTTATCGCATCACACAGTTCGTGCACACTATCTCCTACAGAAATTGCATAGCAATTACTACTAATGCAAGAAACTCATTAGGCAGGTTCAGGATCTTTTAGTTTTAAGTTATTAGGTAATAGTTTTTGTTAATAAGAATATGTTATTTTTAGGTTTGTAATTAGTTTAAGTTATATGTTAAAATTGTTTACTTTTAGAACAATTTGAAACGTCCGTTTCAAGATCCTTCTTTGAGTCTGTTGTTTCATTTTCCACATATTCCCACAAGTCCTCATGTTGTAGGTAAGCTTTGACGGCAAAACTCCAGCTTGTCCAGTTGTCGCGGCCAGTGAGCTTTTCCATTGTCATCATATGATTGCTTGATCCCATTATTTATACTTTATTATACGCAAGCTGAACAAAAATCCGGCGACCGAACTAACTTTGAGGTTAAGTTAACAAATTATTTTCGTTACTATTTTAAAACTGCACAAATTGACTTAATAACTTTTACAGGTAGGGCTGGGCCCATAACCTGATTAATTAAACAAAAGAAATTAACTTTCTTCAAATATACCTAATTATTAAAACAAAAGAAACCTTACAGAGCACACAATGACATGGCAAGATTATATAGCGCAGAGACAGTCCTTATGGAATGTCATAACGTCAGGTGAGGGCGTGATCATTGTTGCTATTAAATAAGAGCAGGGGCTAGCGTTCATATAAGTACATCGCACGGGTGCAATGGTGATAAATTATGCATGTATTATACACATAAACCTTCCTCTTGAATCACTCTATCTATTAAAAAAAAACCGCATCAAAATCCATTGCGTAGTTTTAAATATTTAGGCATACAAAGGGACATAGGGACAGAGAAAGCGACTTTGTTTTATACTATGTAGTGATTATCACACGCTACACAAACAATACAACCATTCAATAATATTACATTACTCGCAATATTTTGCACAAACTGTAGGCCCGGGATAAATATCCGGACACATATGTACGACTTCAAAGCGATCGTTTTGAACTCAATCAAAAATCCAATCCCATATTCTTCGGTGGGTAACTCGTATCGGCAAAAACAGATTTGTCACAGTAACACGTTATGTTTTTCGATGTAACCGGAGTCGTAGTAATTCGTCGGAATTTATCACAGTTTGCGTTGCGAAGTCGGAGCAAAAACGTGTGATTAATGAGAGAGCGGGCGGCTGATGAACACGTTACGTATTCAAACACTGCCAAGATGTACAAGGAGCTCTGGAAAAGACAAGACTGTAAATATTACGCTACGAAACAATACAAAAATCCTTCCAACTTTTTTGAATTTGATGAGTGGGTACGGGATCTCTGATAGATGACAATGCCAAACGTGAATTTCAGGTCTGGGACACAATTTCTAACATATTATTATCTGATAGAGACTATTATTATGGCGTCTGATATCGATATTCACTTTGCTGAGACATTTTATTAAATTAAAAAAAGAAAAAATAAAAGCTCCATAAGCAAAGGTGTAAAATAATAAAAGGACAATTTCATGAAGGCTCGGGCAAGAAACTATGTGTATAGCCGTAGCCGGTAAAGGCGGGTTCAATCGGTGTTTTAATTTCTATTTGAATTAACTCTATAAACGATTATCATCATCATATGATAATCGTTTATGATGATGATAATCGTTTATAGAGTTAATTCAAATAAAACTCAACTCTATAAACGATTATATTAGCCTCAACTACTTATACTTATGATAGCATATACAAACATACGTCTATTAAACATTACAATATTAACATTATAAGTACGGTATTGTGCAATGAATTCATGACGCCTGCAGTGACACGTAGATTTGAGTTGGACTAACGCCAACAGCTGTGTGTTTAATTTGCATTTCCATGGCGCTAATTTTGGTCTTCTAATTATTTTGTTGTCGCTACATTGGAATTAACGTGGTGGGTTATTCTCGCGCCGTTTCTGTCGGCGAGGACCGGACGACGCCAACAGCTCCGGTGTGGTGTGTAAAAGACATAACAAGAGACTTGAAACTGGCCAATTATAGGCTGACAAGTTGTTTCTTAGCACACGCCATATCGCGGATTTTTAGTGGTACTAATTTATTTTACTGGCAATGATTACTTTTTTTGGTAACTAACTTGAAAGTCATCGAATGCCATTAAAGTAAATAAAGGAAAACATGGTTAAAATTCTTGAATTTCAAGTCATTTTCGCACAATAAAATTAAAATTATTCACAGTGATGCAAGACATGTTTTTCATCTCTCCTGTTCGGAAAGTGTCATTTTCATGAGTAGATAGCCGGGTGGAAAATAGCTTTTCCATCCCTAGGGTGGAAAGTAATTTTTTTTTAATTGCCACGGAGTCAAAGATAATTGCCATCTAGATGCACGTCGTGACCAACTCAATTAGATACAATCCAGTCGGCCGTGGCAAGTGGCAATTGAAAGATGGTTTCCAAAGGCAAATATAGGCAAGCTTAATTTATTTATACTTAATTATTAAATACAATTTGCATTATATTCATATTACATACATTGAATTCCATCCCACATTTATTGATAGATCGTACAACTATTAAAAAAAATTATATGTTGGCGGAACGTATATCCTAACTTTTTTTATCTATTAAAAATCATAATAATGAAAGATTGCAATAGAAAAAGCGGGAACACGAGATTAAATATAAATATCGTGCCTTTTATTAGTTATAAATGACATGGACATTAATATAACTCACTCATGACATGTGTGTGTAGTATTTTATTTTCCTCGCAGTCGAAATGAAAAGTAGAGTGTTTAACTCGGGTGAAATTACCCATTTCACCCTCGAACTATTGGCGCTCTCACTTCGTTCGAGCGCCAGAAATATCTCGGGTGCGATGGGTCACTTTCTACCCTTGGTTAACAATCTACTATTATTAAAAGCTTTTATTTAACTTGCAGTGTAAGTATGTATGTATGTATGTATGTATCTAAGTATGTTTGTTCGGGTGAAATCTTGCAACTCAATTTTGAAGCAGATATCGTCAACCGATTGAGCTGAAATTTTGCATACTTACTTGACTTTGATGACAATACAATAATATGTTACCATGGGGCTGATCTGATGATGGAGCCGGAAGGTGGCCATAGGAACTCTATAATAGAAAAAGCAACCCTACCGAGCTTGGGCTCTTTAGAATCGTCTCAGTGAGCATTTGATGGATATCCAAAGAAAAGTACAGTCGGCTATAAAAGCTTGCCACTAAAATGTCATTTTTGACAGAAACTTATTTCAATACGATTCTAATATTTATTTCAGAAGAAGAACGAAGGATTGAGCAGCATTCCGGTAACATTGTTTTGAAATTGGTTGTTGACAAACCGCTAATTACATTTTATAATATTAGTATATGACATATGCACATTATTGCCAAAATGAAAACTGATCGTAGCGCCATTATCCCAGGGCTAAACCACAACATACATATTAGGCTATACTCAGTATTTTTCCGACTCGACAGATGTTCATTCATAATAGTATCTCTTCGGTTTCGGCGCAGACAATCATTAAAATATAAGGAGTTCACGGGATCGATTGTATAATATTCGAAAGTTTCGCGACAAAAGATCTCGATATCGACTCACTTGTTATCAAAATCAAAACTTTCGAATTTGTATAAGAATAACAGATATTTTCCTAAAAGGCAAGCGTGCTAAAATATCTCGTGTCTCTTCCAGATTGCCAAGATCATTGAACCCAAGTACGAAAAGTTAGATCCCGCAGAATTCGACTCGCGAAATAAATTAGACAAGAGATTTGTATTGCGCCGGATTAAATTGTCTTAATTTATTATACGGGGCGTAATGGGTACCGTAGGCGTCAGAAACGTGGGATTGCTCAGGGATTTTGTATTTTTATGTTTGTGAAATGGGCTCCGACTGTAGTGCTTTCTTTAATGATAAGAAATAATAAGAATTGATGCGGACGTTTTTGCTCGACGAGGTCGCTCAAAAGAGCAAATAGCTTGAAACGTAGTCTGTCAAAACATTTTAAAGGAACATTATTACTGCCTTGACCTTTTCTGCGCGACGGCTCGGATGTTAGAAGTTAATAAGTTGAAAATAATTATTACGGCCCTGTAAATTGAGGTAGTTTACAAATTAAAAGATACCGTGGGTTTTTGAAATGAACGGCCTTTGGAACAGTTATGATTATGAGATGAGCAGGCTCCTAATTTGTTTTTCTTTTTATCGAGATAGATATAATGTAAGTAAATAGTTTATTTTATCAAAAATGACAAGCGTAATATGGCACCAAACAATAGGACACCGTATAAATCTGTGATAGCATTTGATTTTATTTGAATTTTACATAATATATATAAAGCTTCCTCTTGAATCACTCTATCTATTAAAAAACCACATGAAAATCTGTTGCGCGATTTAAAGATCTAAGCATACATAGGGACAGACAGACATCAGGAAGAGACTTTGTTTTATACTATGTAGTGATATATGCATATTGTTTCATATATGCAGTTTAAAATAATCTTATTCCTAAAAAAAATCTATCCAATCTGGACTGGCAAATAATTAAGTTATATTTTTCTTAGAAAAGGCCTGCCTTAGGAAATTTTACTAAATTTTTGTCATCGGAGAAAAATAGTTGTATGGAGCCCGAAATCACACTTATTAGTGATGCGAGATACACTGATGACGATGAGAGAGTGAAATCACTGCATGTTACCCCTTGCACGCTCACCGCAATGTATCCTGTAGAATACAAAGATATTCTATAAATACATAGGTTACCAGCGCTCTCAAAGTGAAGCTCTTAATATTAAAATTATCAGAGTCCATCGTAATTTATGGCTCTGAAACCACCGGCTATATGGATAAAAAAGTGACAGATAGGACTGAGTGACGGAAAAGTAAATATTGCAGCTGTCATGGTAGTGTATAACGTAACTTCTTATAAAACATCATTGGAAGAATATCGATAAACCGGCAAGTTCCCCACGGCGCACAAAAACTGCAGCTCGCCTCCACTACACTCGGACCCACTGTTTGTAAACTACTTATCAGAAAACCCATACTTATGTATTTAAGTTTTATTGTACGCTGGTCAAATCATTTAAAGATGGCCAACAGCCTTTCACGAATTAAATTAAACTTGATATCTAAAACCTAAAAAAACATTATACAGGTTACATGTATCGGTACTCACAGACAATGTTACTTACGTGCTTATTATTCATTCTTATTTCATCTTCAGTAAATGTACCATAATTATAACGAATTGGTAGATGGGTGCCTCGAACGTATTTTTTATCGGTAGGATTTTCCCCCTAATCGCATTTTGCCACGATCGTGTTTTGTCACGTGTGCTATATGTATAATCGATTTTTTCCTTAGTCTCCCATTTCATAATCTTACTTTTTCTAGTCGCATTTAGTCATAAACTCTTTTTTTTTAATCTCACTTTTTCTAGCCGCATTTAGTCATAAACTCTTTATTTTTAATCTCAGTTTTTCTTATTGCATTGAACCTTTAAAGAGACATTTTCATCGTTGTAGTCCTCGATCTCATGACACATACTCATCCATACTAATATTATAAATGCGAAAGTGTGTCTGTCTGTCTGTCTGTCTGTCGGTCTGTCTGTCTGTCTGTCTGTCTGTCTGTCTGTCTGTCTGTCGGTCTGTCTGTCTGTCTGTCTGTCTGTCTGTCTGTCTGTTACCTCTTCACGCGTAAACCGCTGAACCGAATGAGATGAAATTTGGTATGGAGATAGTTTGAGACCCGGGAAAGGACATAGGATACTTTTCATCCCGAATAAATTTAGTGTTCCCGTGGGATGAGCGGGTAACACCGCGGGGCACAGCTAGTACAGAATACTTGGGGCTCTACTGCTCAAAAGAAAATACTGCTAAAGAGTTCCAACGTAATATCTTAATAATTACTTTCATACTTCATGTTCAAGTATTTATTATGTCATAGTAATATTTGACACTGTCAATCACTTTATGCACAGGTTTTGTTTTAGATGAAAAAACTGCAATAAAGTCAGTTGTTGTAAATGATGTCGTTTGCAACGAATGAAGATATTGTAAATAAAGATCCTTTTAGTTTTATCAATAGTACTCATGGAGGCAAAATTCTTGTGCGACATGGACAACGGTACCATTTAAACAGAGAAAATGTTGATGGATCGTTGGTGTGGAGGTGTCATATACGGTCATGTAGTGGCAGTATCAAGATAAATTCGGTAAAAACAAGCGTTATCCGAGAGATAGCACATGATATGTGTATACCAGATTTCCAAAGTACGGAAATAGAAAAGATACTTGCCCAACTAAAGAAAAAGGTCCAGGTGGACTTTAGCCCAATGCCTTCGCTATATCATAGTGAGATGGCCTGTTTCAGGCAAGAAGAATTCGCTGATAAGTTGCCATCTTATCACACAGTACGTGACGCATTATATAGAAGCCGTAAGGAAGGCGTCGAAAAGTTACAGTTTAACTCATGCGAAGAGGTAGAAATACCTGAAAATCTGTCTAAAGATTTTCTACTTGTGAACAAAAATGGGATGACAATTTTCGTCACGCCAGAAAGCAAAAAATATATCCAGAAAGTAGATACGTATTTTCTCGACGGCACTTTTAAAGTGACGCCACACCCATATACACAGCTATATACAATCCTAGGTGACGTGGGCAGCACTCAGGAAGTGACTAAAGTCGTGCCTATAATATTTGGTTTGCTGCCTAATAAACAGCAGCAAACATATGCTAATTTTTTTCAAGAAATAAAAGCAAACATACCAGAATTCAACCCCAAGAACCTAAAAGTTGACTTCGAAGTTGCTGCTATAAATGCTCTGCAGGAAAATTTCCCTTCGGCTCAAATAAGTGGATGTTTTTTTCACTACAGCAAGAACGTGTGGAAAAAAGCGAGGGAGTTAGAAATCGCCAGCAACCGTGAAGGTTGTACATATGTCGCACAATGTGTAACTTTAGCACATTTACAGCCCCGCCATATACCAGAGGCATGGCTTACAATTCAAACTGCTGCCCCAAGTCTTGCCCACATTCGTCAGTTCAATGATTATATGAATTCGCAGTGGATCAATTTGAAGTATATTGACATATTATCATGTCATGGACAGAGGCATCGCACCAACAACGTGGCCGAAGGCTACCACAGCGGGCTTAAAAAGAAAATAACTTGCGGCAAACATTTGCTTCATTTTATTCAAGCTATGAAAGTCGAAGCGGAGCAAGTAGATTTCTCTTTATGTCAACTTTACACAGAGACCAACATTTTTCGGCGTCGTCTAAAAAAATACCATATCATGGACAGCAAAATTACCAGTATTGTAAGAAGCTTTGAGGAAAACCTCATGCCTTTAGCATCTTGTCTAAAAAAATTAGCGTCTCTTAAGTACTAAGGTATCTTTACGTTACATGTTCCACTTATAAAATAAGTTTTAATTGTTATGTTGATGTCAGGTTATGTTGTGTCCCATGTTTTTTTTTTTAGTTAATCATAAAGTATAAGATTGGTTTTATTACATTACTACTTATTTTACGTGAAAGGGATCACGTAGGTACTTAACTTAATAACGTGTCTGGTAATAAATGACAAATAATAAAAAAAGTGGTTTTGTTACTTGAGGTACAGTCAGCAGCAAAAAAATAAATAAATATATCTACACAGGCGAAAAGCTCAAATGGATTAACACTACTAAATTATTTTTATACAATCTTTTACTCGATCCTATTTTTTTAATGTAGATATACCTGATTATTTATTTTTATAAATAATCATTAAAAAAATATCAAACTAAATTGTCAACAGAGTAAAATTGTTCGTGTGTGTAAATGTTCTTTACACAGAAGTAATACCATTGTAAATACGTGCAAATAGAAATATTTCCGTTTGTACAATATACAATCGGAAATATTTTACCATGTGCAAAGACGTTCCACGTGAAAAATATACATTGAAAATCGTCCAAATTTGTATTTAGGGCCAGTCGGAAATATAACTACATCTGTTTGTAGAAAGCTACCACGGTCTTATCCATAATCCACCGACAAATAAAGGTGTTCACACTGATGTGTTCCGGTTCGGAGGGTAAAACAGCCAGGGCTCTGGGCTGGCAACGCATCTGCAGTTACCTTGGTATAGCGTGGGTGAGTGGGCTTGGTATTGGCGGTGCTCATTACTTAATTTAATTTATTTTGAATACAAAAACCATCGGCAAAAAAGGATGGACAAAACGTTCCCACCCACCAACAGAGAGGGGACATTTCTCAACATGTAGATTTCAACTGTAATTGTTTTTCAGTATGGGAACAATCTCCGGAAATATGGGGTTTTACTGGAAAATCGTGTTTTGTTAAGAGGAATGTGGCCAAAATTGGTACTATCTAAGGCATACAAAACGACTACTTATGCATAGACGGTGACGCCAATATTGATTTACACTTTTATTTAAGTGGGGGGCAATGTTCCCGATAACCAACAGAAATGAAACATATCTCTATTTATATGTCTTAACAACATGATGTTTTTTCACTAAAACAGCAATCGGTTTAAGCATGGTGATTTCTTGAAAAAACGTGTTTTGTGTTTGTATATATATTTTGTTTATTTACGAATGAGCACTCTGTTATGGAGGTTGGCCTATGAACGGCCCGTGATTAATGTTGTAGTAACTAGTATACACTATTATATTACTGAAAACTTGTATAATGTGCAGATCTCTTATTTCAGTACAACTTGCATATGCTTAGTATTTAAGTTGTATTGCACGGAACACCAAAGTATTATGGTACCTAGGTACTGTTTCTAATTATGTACTTATAATCGTATAATATATGCGTTTATAAGTATAGTTATAGTCATTTTACACTTTTGATTTAGCAAAATTGCAATTCTTTACTGCCCACTAGAGTTCGCTAGTGCTAAGAACTAGATATTTTAACTACCGACCTCTGGTGGAGAGTAGATTTTTTTTAAACGTCAGTCTAGCCTTAGCATTAAAAATATTTAAAAGAATTGTCTATGAGCTACAAATTATAAATAAATTATACAGAACAAAAGTCACCTGTCACTAAAAAAAATGTCAAGTCTTCAAAAAGTAGCAAAATTTAATTTTCATCGAGAAAATGCCGTTAAAATGATAATAATAACCATAATCTAGGTACGTAGATATTTTAATTATCATTTATTTATAAGGTATCAATGACTTATATGTTTGCCTAAGGGCCTAGTAAGTTTTCCATTTCAACCATATTTTTTTTGTCGAAGAAAGTATACCGAACCGAACCCAAAAACCAAACATAACCGTTTGTTGTACAAGTGGGAGTATACCTACTTACCTATATAAAACAGTGAACTTCTTGGGGTCGAAATGATGATGAACTGAATTTGATTAGTTTGTAGAAAATGCAAGGCGTCTTGGGGTCAAAATGATGATGAACTGAATTTTATTAATTGTTCGTAGAAAATGCAAGGCGATTATTCATATTACGTGGCCATATAAGTGAACGCGGAGCCGAGCACCCAAGTGTACACTGATGCACAGGCTACTAGCGCGGCTTGCGGCGCGCAGTGAGCTCATCTTGGCACAGTCTTGGTCTCAGTCTCCTGTTCAACTGCCTTTTTGAACTCCCGACGAAAACAGTGGGGTGTTATAAGTTTAATATGTGTATGTGTAATGTGTGTATCTGTTTATCTGCGTATCTGTGTGTCTGTCAGTTCAGTTGTTGGAGGAAGATAATTACCTAACTAAATTTTTGTATGTAAGTATATATGTATCACTGAGTCTGTCTGTATGTGTGTAGCTCCTGAATAGATGCTCTGATATTGTCATTAAACAGCGAATTGTGTTTTTATCGAGAGCATCGAGTTTTGAATCAAGAAAATCGGTACAGCTGTGTGGAGAGCATCGGGTTTTTTTTTCGGGAGATGAGAGAAGATGTTATCGTTTTTAAGCGCTAAAAGTCTTACAGAAAACAGCCACATTAATGAATTTAATAGTTCATACTGGAAGACTTTAACAGCGGATAGTATAAGTAGTTGTTTTTTTTGGCCAGGTGTTTTAAAATGATAATCCCTAATATTATAGATTCGAAATAAAACTCCATGTTTGTCTATCTGTTCCCATTTTACGCTGAACCGATTAAGATGTATCACGGAAATAATACTTAAGCTTAATTTAATTAATGAAATATAATTTAACTCTATTCAACCACAAGTATGTGTCCACAAACATCTGTCTATACCGCGAAAAATTAACAGTAAAAGCTTGACTAAAATAACTCTGAGTTAAATGTAACTTTTGTCATACTTTAAGGTAACTCAGCTACTTAAAAAGTAGTTTTTTTCTCGTTAACAATGTTATTTTTTTCAGCTCAGAGTCATATTATGAAATATGAAAATAAAACAAATCAGGTAAGTATTTAAGACAGCAGGGTCATTCCACAGCCCAAACGTGGCCGGAAGAATATTCCTTTGGAACCGCACCGTACGCGAATATTTAAGCTCCAAGGTATGACGAACGCCCTGTCATGAACGAGACGAGAACGGTGAACGAGGATACATCTGATGAATCTGCTAGTGTGTATTGTATGCGTGTCTGTGTATTGTGAGTCTGTCTGTGGCGTCACAATAAGCATTCTTGTTCATAAAGCAGTTTGAATTTTGGACCATAAAAGGTCTTCAAAAAAGAACTGCTTTCTCCTGTATAAATGAATTGAAGTCTGTATATCTATTTTCATGTTTGTTTGTCTGTTTAACGTTTAATAACGTATCTGTATAACACAGCACCGGTATATTATTATCCCACTTAAACCTTATTTTTATTATCAGAGCAGAGCAGTGTAAACACGACGATGTTATTAGCTCGCTGCAAAATGATTATGATGATTAGAAGAAATCTGTTTTATCAAGCTAGATTCTGGATTCAATTTCCAGCGCGGTTTTCCTGCGGCTACCAAGAGGTCGAGTTTATGAGGTAGGTGTGATAACTGATAATATTTCATTTCCTTCAACCTCATTTCCTTAGAGAACTGAACAGTTGGACTGTTTTTGTTTTGTTCACTAAAATTAAATGTTCTCCATAATATATATACTCGTAGAATGTACAGGCGACCGAAATGAAACCATACCGAACCGTACCAAAACGAACCGTTTGTTATGGAAGTCTATAGAGAGTCATGTATTAAACAGGACGCCTCGGATTCAAAATGATGATGAACTGTATTTTATTGATTGTTTGTGTAAAATTCAAGGCAAACTCTTCTTGGGACGTCTGAATCATTCCGTTATGTACCAGTATACTGTTAAGGTTATTTTATTTTGTATGTTATGTCCAATATAGTAAGTTCAGAGGTTGTTATTTAGGATATTTAAGCATATTACGTTTGAAAGTCAATAACTAATGCAAATTTACACTAAAATTACGTTTATTTAAAAGTTAATTAAAATCACAGCCCGCATTTAGGGAATGGTGTTTTTGTCTTTGTTACAGCGGTATTATCAACATTATTACTGTTTTAACGTTTATATATAGTAGATTCCGGTTCCTATTTTGTCCATCACAATTGTCAGACCAAAACCTGAATTCATCTACATCATCTTGAAGTACCTATTAATTTAATTAAGTCAAATAAATTTGTCATTTAGTCATATCAACAGTACCTAACAAGTAGCATTTCCAAACCAAATGCTGTGAAATTATACAGTTTAAGTTTTTATTGTAATAAAACATGCTCATATTACCGTGAGGAGATGACAAGGTTTTTGAAGGTCAAATACAGCAGTCGCATTTTTTTGTTAAGTTTGTTTTTTTTTTCCTATTTATTTCAAGTCTGTTTCCTCCATGTGCCAATGTGTTTGGATGTTTGTTTTTCAGTAGGTGTTTTCAAATTCTCGTAAATCACGTAAATGTGACAAGCGTCAACTTAATATTTTGACTGAAAATATCACGGTATTGTCGAACAGACTAAGCTTGCGCTTCGTATTTGGTAGAATTAAACGACTCCTTTTACAAATTATACATTTCAATCAAATTCAAACAGCCGCCAGCAAAAATGTGTGATGAACTTGAATATTTATTCCTGGTCATGGATGTATACTTTATAAATTAGGTATATATAAAATCGTCGTCTTGTACCCATATTACAAGCTTTACTTTGCTTGGGACACTGGGTCGATTTGTGTAAGATGATCCCTTAAAATTTATTTATCATTAAAAAAAAAACCGTTCAGACACTAAAATTTGACGTAATATTTGTCTTATATGTTTATTATTAGTTTTCTTGGCTTGTTTTTCCCGTATTTATTTTTTTATTTAAACTCAAGATTAGATTTTTACTTTCTTTGTTCGTTGATCCAAATATTTTTTAAATTACACGTATAGTATTTAATAGTTTTGTTCATTATTTACGGTTCATATCGTGATTCTCTTTCGAAAACGTTTTTATCGAGCAACGTAATTTACAATAATAATTAGGTATGGTATGGTAAGGTAGGCACCTGCCGGATTATTGTTTTATAGAAAAGGTAAGTGTGAAATTGTTGTTTGTTCCTAACAAGTTTATTAAAAACCGTGTTTCATGACACGTTCATGATCTCTTGAGTAATTTACTGATTGTCTAGACAAAAACTAACCCTAAGTGAACTAAAATAATTCTGTTCTAATAAATGGCCTACTATTATATTTTGTTACACGGCATTCCGTATCCACCAATCTAAAATAATTATTCAACATTGTCGAGTTGTAATAATATCAAATAATATGGGTTATAGTTATAGGTACAGTAAAGACATTAAAAATATAATTCGTACTCAAGTTCTACTAACTGTTACTACTAATTGTACTAATCGTACTAATTGTCTAAAAATGATATCATGTCCTGCATGTTTTGTTAGCATTATCGATCGATCACACATGCTGAAATTTCCGAATGTTCTATTGTCGAATTTTGTCAAATAACTTTGACAGTCGTCGAACAAAGGACGTAAATGTCAACGCATACATCTGTCTCTTTCAACATGATGCCATTGACCTTCATTTGTTTACAATCCTATAATTGCTTACTTTATTTCAAGCTTTTATTTAACTTTCACTGTATGTATGTAAGTATGTTTGTTCGGGTGGAATCTTGCAACTCAATTTAGAAGCAGATATCGTCAACCGATTGAGCTGAAATTTTACATACTTACATAACTTTGATGACAATACAACAATATGGTACCATGGGGCTGGATATCCACATAATAATAATTATAGTTGTAGGTTGTAGGATACCTACTTTTTAAATCCGACTACGTAAGTAGGTATGTATGCGGTCTTCGTACGTTCAGATTTTTAGCTAAGTCCAAAAATGAAATTCTCAATTCCTTTTTATTTATTGCACAAAACAATAGTCAGTATAAATTGCGAACTTGAAGCCAAATGGCATTCTCTACCAGCCAACCATAAGGTCAAATAGGGTTCCTTCAAGTTCAAAACGGGACTCCGCTGTCCGTCCGTCCGTCCGCCTGTCTGTCTGTCTGTCCCTATGTATGTTTAGTTTGTATGTATCTAACTACGCAACGGATTTTGATGCGTGATTTAACAGGAAGGTTTATATGTATAATACATGTATAAGACTATTAGTCTTCCATTTATAAGGATTGAACTTAGAAAGAAACCAACGTGTTGCTCTGTAAACAAAGATTTATTTTATTAACAAGTGTACCTTTAACCTAACTACAATATAAACACTAACAACTAAAAACCAACCTGTAAACAAAGAAACGACATTTAAAGTTGTTGTAGATAGTAACCTTAGTTGTGTCTAGACTTTTTAATAATTAAGTTTTTTATAGTTATGTCATATTTTAAATTTTCTGTTACACTTTGGAATATACATTTTAACCGTCAACATCTTTTTCTAATTTCTATTTACCAAAATCCTTAAATAAATATACTCTTCAAGGCTCTATACCCCGCGTATTACAACACGTTATCAGCACGAAGCCGTAGAAGAGTAGTAGGTTTGTGTAAAAATTGTGAAAAAGTTGTGGTTTTCATTGTGACTGAAAATAGTAAAAGTAATCGAAATGTCACATGAAACTGGAGACTCCTCGAGTGTCAATAAGTCGAATTCCCCTACGAGTTCATCTTCAATTCCATCTTTTGGTATAAGAAATAAGGATGGATATCCTACCTGGAAATTCAAGATGAGGAATTATCTTTTACATGAAGACCTGTGGGAAACAATATGTGGTTATCCGGAAGATGACACGACCCCCGCTTCGAAAAAGGTACGAAACGACGCAAAAGCGCTAGCAAAAATTTGCTTAACAGTTGACGGTGCAGCTATCACTCATGTCAGATGTGCGAAAACTGCTGCCGAAGCATGGAAAAATTTGCAAAAAGCTTTCGAGGACAAGGGAATGGGTAGAAGACTAGCTTTAGAACGAAAATTGTACAGATTAAGCTTGTCGGACTTTGAAAATATCGAACTGTACATTAATGCAGTAATGTCAACCGCACAGGATCTTGCGGATATTGACAAGGTTATAGAGGACACATCGCTTGCAGCCATACTTTTAGGAGGACTCACCCCAAAATATGATCCTCTCATTATGGCACTAGAAAATTGTAATGTCGACGTGACCACTGACTTGGTGAAGACAAAACTGCTGAACGAAATGTCTAAGGACGCAGCTGTACCTGGAGATTCGGTTTTACTTACTAAGAAGATGCCTAAGTCAAAGAAGAAGGAAGTTATATGTTACGAATGTAAAGTGCCTGGCCATAAGAGACCAGACTGTCCGTTAAGGAAGAATAAAGAGAAGGTTAATGTAGTAAAAGTAAACGACGCCTCATTTACCGCTCTTAACACTTCTGGAAGCTCAAACAAGGACCAATGGTACGTAGATTCGGGTTGTACAAAACATATGACATCACGACGTGATTGGTTCCAAGATATTATGGCTCTTGATAATGGTAGCGTTACTGTCGCTAACGGTGAAAAAATTAAATGCTGCGGAATTGGAGACATTTCTCTAAACACACCCAAAAATGTTATCAACAAGATAAGTGATGTTGGTTTTGTACCAGATTTAAAAGCTAACTTGATTTCTGTAAAGAAAGCTGTTGATAAGGGTTTTATTTGTGTTTTTGATACTACTGGTTGTAACTTTTATAAATCTAATACTTTTCGTTTTACAGGTGATTCCGTTTTACATGCCTCGCCCTGTGGTGGATTGTACATTTTAGACGGTACTGTTAATGTTCCCGAGAATGTGGCGAATAATAATTTGACACAAGATGTGCACTCTGGCTGTCAGGACAATAGTTATAAGCTCTGGCACAAGAGGTTAGGACATTTGTGTCGTATAGGCATGAATCAGTTGAAGAATCACGAGGTAGGCGTAAAATTTAGTAAAGTAGAAAAAAGTAGTTGCATCGCTTGCGTGGAAGGAAAACAAGCACGAAAACCTTTCAAGAAAGTAGCGCATAATAGAGCTACTTCCCCTCTTGAGCTGATCCACATGGATTTGCTAGGACCGGTCTCTACAACCTCCTTTCAAGGTAATAGGTATATGTTAACGATTGTAGACGATTTTACAAGAAAGGTGTTTGCTTATTTTGTCCCTTCCAAAACTGAAGTTAAAAATAAATTCTGTCTGTTTCAAACATTTGTTGAAAATCAATTAGACAAGAAAATTAAAGCGGTTAGGACTGACGGCGGAAAAGAGTTCGTGAATAAAGAGTTTGTTGATTATCTTGCTTCAAAAGGTATCGAACATCAAACGACGACGCCGTATAGCCCTCAACAAGTTGGAGTCGCAGAACGTACTCACCGTTCCATTACTGAGAAGGCGAGGACGTTGTTGGCTGAAAGCTCACTGCCAAAAGCTTTCTGGGAAGATGCTTTCCAAACTGCCGTATACCTAAAGAACAGGTCACCTCATCGAGCTTTAGGTGGACAAATTCCATATGACAGATGGTGTGGTCGTAGAAGTGATCTTGAACATCTGAGAGTGTTCGGATGCAGAGCACTTGTCCACGTGCCTTCGTGTCACCGGAAGAAATTGGATGTCAAGGCAAAGGAAGCGATTTTTGTAGGTTATTCTGAGAATCCAAATACATACATGTTTAGGGATCCAGCTAATCCTCGAAAAGTTATTACTTCCAGAGATGCAACCTTTTTTGAAAATAGTTTTACAACGTTGAAGCAGAGGCAGAGTGAGCCTGTGGCACAGTCCGACTCCGTACTGATCTTTGAAGAAAATGAGCTCCATACTGAGCACGAAGATCCTCAATTCTTCGACTGTATTGGGAATACCGAACCTGAGGCTGGACCATCTTCACGGGTAAATCCGGAGAGAGCTGTAGAATCAGCAGATATGGAAGATCGCGAGTGCGAGTCTCTCCATGAGTTACCTCATAGTGTCGATGTGGAGCCAGCAGATGTGGAAGAGGAACAATATATTCCTGAGCAGAGGTACCCCTCAAGAAGTAGGAAACCACCTGATTTCCTTTCATATAATGTGTCGATTGATGATTCCGATCCTATGACTTATTATGAAGCTACTCATGCCGATGATGCCGAAAAGTGGCACCATGCAATGGATGACGAGTATAAGTCGTTAATGAAACTCCATACATGGAACCTGGTGGATAGACCGAACAAGAAGGTTATACCATGTAAATGGGTTTATAAGAAGAAACGGGACGCTCATGGAAACGTCATCAAATATAAGGCTAGACTGGTTGTCAAAGGTTTCAATCAAGTCCAAGGTGTGGACTATACAGAGACGTTCGCTCCAGTTCTTCGTCATTCTTCCCTCCGCACGTTGTTTGCCTTAGCTGCAGAAAAGGGCTTAAAAATGAGGCACTTAGACGTGGACACGGCGTTCCTGAATGGGGACTTGGATGAAGAGGTTTTTATGGAGCAACCTGTTGGTTACAGAGAAAAGGGCAAGGAAAACAAGGTTTGTTTGCTGAAGAAATCTCTTTATGGCCTTAAACAGGCGCCCCGTGCTTGGTATAAAAAGTTGAACGAAACGCTTTTAGAAATTGGTTTTACAGGAACTCCTTCCGAGCCTTGCGTTTATACGAAACTTTTTAGAAATGAACTTATTATTTTGGGTATTTTTGTCGATGACATAATTGTCTTTTATAAATCAGATTTGACTTTTGACAATGTCAAGAAAGAATTGTCTACATATTTTTCTCTGAAAGATCTCGGACTATTAAAATGCTATTTAGGTTTAGAAGTGGAAAGCAATTCCGAGTATATAAAAATAAATCAGAAGAATTATATTCTATCTTTGCTCGAAAAGTTTAATATGAAGGATTGCAAGACTGTGGACACTCCTTTAGTAAAAAAGACAATGGAACGACGAACTGATGGTCAAGTTGGTGAGTCTTATCCTTATCAGAACTTAATAGGATGCCTCATGTATTTGACGGTAAACTCACGACCCGATATTGCATACGCAACAAGTTATTTAAGTCAGTTTAATACGTGTTTTACAAAGGAACACTGGAATGCTGCAAAGCGAGTCCTGCAGTACCTGAAGGGTACTTTAAACTATTCTTTGGTTTATATTAGAACAGGAGAACCTTTACGAGGTTACTGTGATGCAGATTGGGCGAACTGTGTAATTGACAGAAGGTCATACACTGGTTACACTTTTAAGTTAAGTGGCGGTCCAGTATCCTGGGAGTCAAAGAAGCAACCGACAGTTGCGTTGTCGTCCGCGGAAGCCGAATACATGGCACTAGCGTCTGCTACAAAGGAAGCTTGTTACTTACGTCGCTTTATTTATGAAATAACGGGTAAGTTTTCTTCAATTAACTTAGTTTCTGATAGCCAGAGTGCCATGAATCTCGTTCGAAATCCTGTACACCACAACAGGACGAAACATATAGATACGAGGTTTCATTTTATTAGGGAAAAAGTATCTAGTAATATTGTTAATTTAGAATATGTGCAAAGCAGTGATATGCCTGCAGATGTCTTAACAAAGCCACTTGGGCCAATTGTACATAAGCGATGTATAGTTAAGTTAGGACTAGGGACTTAATTTGGTTTTAGTCTTTTTGGCACAACTTCGATTAAGGGCGGCTGTTGTAGATAGTAACCTTAGTTGTGTCTAGACTTTTTAATAATTAAGTTTTTTATAGTTATGTCATATTTTAAATTTTCTGTTACACTTTGGAATATACATTTTAACCGTCAACATCTTTTTCTAATTTCTATTTACCAAAATCCTTAAATAAATATACTCTTCAAGGCTCTATACCCCGCGTATTACAACAAAAGTAAATTCTTCCTTTCGTCAATCTCTTATTATCTTTAAATAATAATTCATTCTTCTAGCTTTTCTTAACATGTAAAATACACGGCATTGACTGACAGATCGAAGCCCTGTCATATCGACATTACCACTCGCTGCTTTTCCAACAGAGCAAGCAGGTTACATGTATTAAAAAAATAAATAAAACGATTATTATTTTTTACATCTCCCCCGTTACGAGAAAATTTATTCTAAATTTTTACTCTCTCAGCAGGCTCCTCTAGCCGTCTATTTTCTTTCTTTTATTGAAGGAATTGGAATGAGCTTCGTTATATGAAATAAGTTTGACTCCGATTTTCTGTGTCCTGTATCTACCCGGTAAATTGAGTTCGATATTTTTTCAACAATTTCGAACGGGCCGATTTTCAGTTCCTCTAATTTTTTCCTGTTTAGTTTATTTCCATTTTCCACGTATACCATGTCCCCCACCTTAAATTCAAAGTATTTTCTGTTTTTGTCGAACAATGTTTTGTTATAGTTATGTGATCTAATTGTATTCTCCAATGCTGCTTTCATATCAGTCCTCCAATCACTTTGGGACTTTTCCTGTTTTAATTCACTCGGAACAACCGTAACATCTGTACCATACATAAGATAACTTGGCGAAAAACCGGTGACAGAATGACTTGTTTCATTGTATCTCTTGACGCATTCATGAGCTATTGTTGTCCAAGCTCTTTTTTCCTTGGTCTCATTTATCTTGCATCGTATTTTGTTTACTATAGTTTGGTTCAGGCGTTCATTTAAGCCATTTGAGAATGCTGCGTTCACAGCCGTAAACACCATAGGTATACCCTTTTCATCTAAAAACTTCTTGAATTGTTTTGAATTAATTCCTGGGTATTGGTCGGTGAGAAGCATCCCAATAACTTCAGTTTCTGATAAAGTCTTCACAAGTTTAATAAAGTCATCTGCACTCTGAGTTTTTGACGTTAAGATATATGCGTATCTAGAAAAGTGATCTACTAAGAGATGTAGATACCTTTTTGTTGATCTTGTACCTCCAAAACCTCCAATTGTGTCTATAGACATTATTTCAAAAGGCTGTGTTGCTGGGCCCAGCTGCGACATGAATCCAAATTTGTCCTGTCCCCTTGATTTGTTTTTGATACAGATATCACAATCTGTACAAACTTTTTTTATATTTCTCGTTAAGTTTTTTGCTGTATAATAGGGACTGATATTTTTTTGCATTTGTCGAATTCCGATGTGGCATAGATTTTCATGTATGTTTTTAATAAGTTTAATGCTAAATTCTTCAGATAATATTATTTTTTCTTTTGTCTTGAGCTTTTTTAAATATATATTTTGTCTTTCAATAAGTTTTTCTTTTTTACTCTGTATCATTTCATTGTTCTTCTGATCTCTTAATATGTCTTCTAGGTTGACTAAATTCACAATTTTCAATTGTTCATCTATATTTTCGCTACATTTTAAGACTGGGTTTCTACTGAGACAATCTGCTTCCACATTTAGTTTTCCTGGAGCATATTTTATTTTAAAATCGTACTGTGACAGATAATATGTCAAATCACCCAATTCTTCATCCGTGCGGGACTTCAGGTTCATGTTTTCTAGTGGTTTGTGGTCTGAATATACTGTAAATTGTTTACCTATCAGCCAGTATTGCCAATATCTCACCGCTTCTTTAATGGCCAAACATTCCAAGTATATAGCCTTCTTTTTCTTTTGAGCCTCATTCAGTTTCTTTGAAAAATAGGCAACTGGTTTTTCCTTTCCGTCAGGCTGTGTCTGCTTTAAAATAGCTCCAATTCCTACTAAAGAAGCGTCTGTAAAAATATTTATTGGTAAATCAGGATCATAAATTTCTAAAACCGGTTGAGAGCATAGCAGGCTTTTTATCGTTTCAAATGCTTCTTGACATTTATCAGACCACACGAACTTTTGATTTTTCCGTAGTAAATTATGTAACGGATCTAAGGTTATTGCACTTTTTGGGATATATTCATGATAAAAGTTGATCTTTCCTAGAAATTGTCTTACATTCTTTTGCGTTTTTGGAATCGGAAAATCTTTAATTGATATCAGGTTATCTTTCAATGGTTTAACACAGTTATTTTGAATTATGTGGCCCAGATATTTTACTTGATCAGATGCAAATGTACACTTTGTAAATTTAAGTCTGAAGCCCTCTTCCCTAATTGCTTCTAGCAGTTGTGACAAATGTTCAATATGTTCCGCAAAAGATTTCGAAAATATAAGGATATCGTCTATGTAATTGACGGCAAAATCCGTTAACTTATGTTTTCGTAATATATTGCTCAAGATCCTCTGAAATATTGCCGGCGAGGTCTTTAACCCAAAAGGTAAGCAAGTCCACTGAAATTGTCCCTCTTGTGTCACAAAACCGGTCTTTTTCCTGTCCTCTATCCTCAAAGGAATGGACCAAAATGCAGAGTTGATATCCAGAGTGGAAAAGAATTTGCAGTTCCTAGTCTTTGTCATCAAGTCGTCAATGAGTGGAAACGGTTGTGCTTGGGGCACTACTATTTTATTTAAATCCCTAAAGTCTATACATAGACGAGATCGTCTGTTTTCTTCTTTCTTGAATGCCAATGTCACAGGTGCAGCAAATGGGCTATAAGACTCTTCTATCAGTTTATTATCTAATAATCGCGATATCTGTTCTTCAATCTCCTTTCTGTCTTCGATGGTGCACCTATAAGGCCTCTTACTGCAATATTTATCTAACAGCAAATCTATCCTTGCTTCATATCCATTAACCGTACCAATATCATATTTATGTTTTGCAAAAGTGGATTTATATTTATTTATTAACGTATTAATTTCCGATTGTTGTTCCTCATTTAAATGGTCTATTTTAACTTTGAAGTCTAGTTCCTTTATATTCTCGTTAAAATTGATTTTATATTCTTCTATGTTTTCTTTATTCAGTATCTTTCTTGATTCCGTGTCTTTCATTATATATGTAGTAGAAGTCGTCACTTCGTCACTATTAGTATTGTCCTTGATATTTTTCTGAGTAATTTTCAAGTTTTCATCCTGTCTCAATCTGAAGGTTTTTATTAAGTCTAGCCCAATTAAACAATCATATTTAAAATCTTGTTCATCAATAATGTACACATTCACGTTTTCCTCCGATTCAAATATCTTTATTTTTAAATTTGTCATACCGCTAGTTTTTTTAACACCATTAATAGTTATCAAATCTTCTTCATTCAAATTGTTCCCCTTTCCTTTTAATTTTAATAATCTTGCATTAATAAGAGAAACATTTGATCCCGAGTCATAAACTCCATCTATTTCCAACGTATCATTCAGTAGTAGTTTAATATATATTAATGGTGTTACTATGCGTTTTTTTGAACATTTTCATTTAATTCAGCTTCTATTACTGAATTATTTACGTGTCTGATAAAGTTTTTCTTTGTCCTATCATCTTCTTTCGGCTTAAACCAACAAATATTTTCCGGGTGGTAACGAGGACCTTTATTTAATTTGTCACAAATTGTACAAGGAGTAAGTTCTTCGCTTTTAATATTTTTCCTGAAACTCCCATATTGTCTCTTTACGATATAACTTTTTTTATTTACCATGTGTTCATGTTTGCTTACTTCGTTAAACAAATCCACCGTATCCTTCAATGCTTCTCGATCAATTTTGTTTAGTACATATTCTGGCAAACCAGCCGCAATGAGATCTACCAATGTTCCTGCATCCACGGACCTTCTCATATCAAGCAGGAGCTTTTCTTTTTTTATGGCATAATCTAATAACGATCCTTCCCTGTATTTAAATAATAATGCATAAGTTACTGAATTCCACCCTTTGTTCGCGAATGTCTCACAAAATTTATTTTTCCAATCGATCCATTCTGAATTCATTGTCATCTTTATAACCATGGAACTGTACCAGTCTGCGCAACTTTTGGCCATAAAAAGCCGAAGGATCTCAATCTTTTTGCTGTCAGGAATCTGGAAACGTGCACATTCCTTCTCAAAAGTGTCCATCCACTGCTCGGCGTTTGCATGTTTACTGATAAATTTTTCTATCACAAAT